>JAJLXS010000044.1:0-105682 GCA_030571355.1 Maudiozyma serrabonitensis | reverse complement strand
AAACCCTTGAAGAATAATGATCAGAATCATGAAAAATGTCGCATAATACGCCAACCCAGGCATGAGTGATGCTTTGAATGGAAGGTCATTTCGTGATATATTACGGTAACGTAGAGCCCTCATGAAACGAATATGGGCTAAAGAAATAAATAACCATGAAAAGAAACCGGCTACTGCAGTAATGTTTAGAAGCCAATTGAACGCGTTTTGTCCACCAGCTGAAGTTTCCATATATGCTAAAGCCCCAAAAGCTGAAGTCATAAAAACCGCGTAGACAGGAACACCGCCTTTTGAGGTTTTACTAAAAATTTTCGGTGCTAATTTTTCTTTAGATAAACCATATAAGATACGAGAACCAACATAAATATTTGAATTACCTGCAGATATAATTGTAGTTAAAATAACAGCATTGAAAATATGTGGTAAAATTTTTGTACCTGAATTTTCAATTGCAATAATAAATGGAGATGATGAAATATATGAATCTGTTGATGTTAATTTTGGATCATCATATGGTACTAATAAACCAATAAAGAATAATGACAATATGTAAAATACAAGGATACGAGCTGTAACTTGTTTAATTGCACGAGGAACAGCTTTTCTTGGATTAGCTGTTTCACCTGCTGTAACACCAACTAATTCAGTACCTTGATAAGTAAATGCAGCATTAATTAAAGAAGAAAACCAACCTAAGAATTTAGCTTCGTTTATATCTTTTGAAATAATACCAGGTCCAAAAGCACCTGGATTACGCCAATATCTAAAACCAACTGCACCACCTAATGTTTTAGAAGCACCACATACCATACATAAACAATATATAATGAATCCAATAATTGCAATAACTTTAATAGAAGCTACCCAAAATTCAAATTCACCATAAAATTTAACTGGGAACAAATTCATACAGGTCAGTAAAACCCAGAATATACTAATCCATGCAGCTAACGGAACAGCAAGAGTCCAAAAATCAATAATTTGTCCAACAACACTTAATTCCAATGCAAATGTAACAGCCCACGAGAACCAATACATATAACCTGTTGCTGCACCAAATGCGGGACTCATAAATCTAGCTGTGAAAACAGTAAATGAAGATGTCACTGGGATAAATGTAGCCATTTCACCTAATGATTGAGTAACGGCATAAACTAATGTACCCATGAATAAATAACCAATTAATGCACCTACAGGTCCAGCATTTAATAATGGTGAAGAAATACCAATAAATAAACCTGTACCAATAGTACCACCAAGAGCAATCATACTGGTATGTCTTTCTTTTAATTCTCTTTTAACTTCAGTCTCCTGGACGGTACCTTCTTCAATCTCAATAGCCATTTCAGGATCATATTCTCCATTCATTGCAGCATTACTTAAAATTTCATTCTGAATACGAGCTCTAGTCTCATCAGACGTTTGATGTTGTGACAATGAAGTTGTCACATATATAGTGCGTTTCTTTTCTTTCTTATCATCACTTGAACTGTTGTTATTACTATCACCATGACGATTTTCGATCGAGACTAACTCGATCCCATCGATTTTATCCTCGTCGATGCTCATAAGTATTTTACTATTTTGTGCTAACTTTTCTTTTTAATTCTGATTTCTTGGTATCTTAAACAGCTAAATCAATAAATATATATAAATATATTTCTTAATCCAACTTCAAATCCTTCACAAATAGAAAGATTCTTAATGCTAAATATTCAAATAAACTGTGCTGTTTGTTTGTTTTGTAAAGGAGCTACTTAATAATATTAAATCAACTCCGTTGACTAATGTTGCTTATAATACTTCGATGAACAGTATCCTTATCAGTATGTGACTCTGTCAGACGCAAATCTGAGATGAGATAACAATATACAATCTCCATTTCAAGTTCTCTCTTGCTCTTGCACTTAACGACCACTCTTCACTCCCAAACTGAAAAAAATTATTAGAAAAACTTTTCCTTGCCTTTCCCTATCATCCATCACATAATACAAAAAAAAATTACAGAACCAAAGCATCTCATAACCTGCAAAATCCGTCAATAAACCATTCATTCGACGCACCGATCCCTCACAATCAATACCGTTGCACGGTGCTATCTCTTTTAAATTAGAAAAAAATACACAGAGCAACCACGAGAGAACCTCAGCCGGATTACCAGAAAAAAAGTGTCTGCCACACAAAAGAAATGTTAGCAGATCCTTAACCATTATGATAGTTAAGTGCAAGTAAACCCGAGCTGCACGTGATTTTTAAGAATTCCAACAAGTAGAAACTTATTAGTAGACTGTAGACAGAAGATAGATTAATATGAAAAGTATGACTTAAATGACTATATAACTATATTCTTACGTTCGTTAAAAATATATAATGATGCTATGCAAATTAATACAACTATTAAAGCTATCAGAAACCGTTGTTCCCTTCTTATACCTTCAATGTGTAAATCTGTGGTACTTTGAACTAATGCTAATTCTGAACGTACTAATTCTAAGACTTCTGCTATACTGTTATTCAAGGATTGTGTGAGAAGTCTATTTTGTTCTTCAATATATTGCACAGTAAGTGTACTATTGTTCTCCAACGTGGTTAACCTTTTTATCATATTCTTGAAAATTGATTCCTCAGTAGGTTTTCTGATTTGGCCACTATTTAGTGAAGATTGAGTATTATTCAAACATACATCAACATTTCCATTATTATTACTACTTGATATAACTTCAAATATTCCCGTACTACTCTCAAACCATTGTTTCATCTTATTCTCTAAACATATACCTTCTTCTCTACAAACATCCTTTTTCCTCTTCACAATAACCTCTTCTTTTTCAATATCTTGTACCCTTACACTACAATCTTGGTCAATAGTTCCATTCTTAAAGATACTATCCTCTATAATACCTTCTGTATCCTTGACAGCATCAACTTTCAATTCATTAGGATTTCCCTCACATTGTGGTTCTGTTTCGCCTAATTTGAATTCATCCATCATTGTTTGACCATGAACTTTTAACATTGATATTGGACAATAAAATTCATTACCATAATGTGAAACAATCTCGACTCTTAAATACCTTGCCCATCTTCTTGGATTTTCAATGCTAAAGATTTGTAATTGTCTACTATTTTCAGCTTGAAATTCACCAATTAAAGTCCACCCACTCTTAGTCACAGGTAATCTATCACTAACATAAAATTTAACACCTTTAAAAGTTGAAGAAAAATATTCAAAATTACCTAGCTCAACTTCTTCTACTAAAATATCTTCACATAATTCAATAATAACATATTGACTTTCCGCAGAACATGGATTCAGTAAGTATTTATCCTTATTCTCAACAAGTATCGAAGTAGCTCCAGATGCCTGTGAATTCGTCTTGACAATAGTAGCTGCACAATCTAATGATGCATAATTATATTTGTCCTTATATACACGACCCTCTGGTTCAATTTCTTCACTTCCTAAAAAACCAAGCTCAATTTCCATCTCTTCACCATAACTATCGCCGCCCCGATAACAAGATGGGTCTGCAACTTCTCTGATTCTTCGGCTACCATCATTTATATCTAACATTTCGTCAGGGCTATCCTTTTTGGATTGTTTCCATTCCTCAAAAGATACAAAGCTACCATTACTCTCCTCTTCACCTCGACAAATAAATATCAAAGAATATATTATAAAGCCATAAAGGATATTAATACACTGCATTACCAAAGTAGAAACCTCTACAGACCTTCCTATTTGATTCCACTTGTACAGCTCTCCAAACTCTAGTTCTTTATTTACCGCCTTTATCCTCTTATCACTTACCTCAGACAACTTTGACTTCTATAAATGTGACTGTATCGGAATCACAATTGTATTTTCGTGAACAGAGAAAAAAATTATTCTCGCTACACGTCTTTCTCTAACCCTCCGCAAATAAAATTAAGGCAGAGCCAAAATCCATTTAAACACTAAAAATATATGTAGAGAGATATAGAAAATGCATAATAATACCATTATCTTCATAAACTAGGTCGTCTTAGGGTATTTGATTTTGACCGTAAATGACCTTGTGTTAACCTTAGGGAACGTAACTTTATCACTGAAAGGAACACTAGATACATCAAGTTTTTTGTAATTTTTAGACACCTTAACAAATCTTACAGGCATAGTTCCAACCTTCTTCACTGTATTTTTATATTTTTTGGTCTTGATCTTTATAATATTTTTGGTCTTCACCGGTGGAATAGTTATCTTCAGTTTATTTGTTGGTGCATCAACTGTAACGTCTTTAATATGTAATTTCATCATACCGTCTCTCCTTATTACAACTTTACCTTCTCCCAAATCCTTGGCAATTAGTTTCTTCATTCTTGGAGCAGGTAAAACAACTTCAAGTTTATTCTCCAAACGATACAAAATACGACTAAAATCAAAAAGAACTTTTCTGCTAAAAATATTCAGCAAAGGTGTATGAAGAACGTTCCATAATATGCCCTTTAACGGTTTATAATTTCTAAACACATGACGAACTGCCTTTAAAATACCACGAATATTTTTCCTCTTGTTAGTCAACATTCTACGGTAAATGTCAGTAGACACATCCTCCATAATGAATGCTGCCACTTCATCTTCATTATCTGGGTTTAAGTTACTTGGGATAATACTCTCCATAACAAAATTAAAGTCATCATCCAAATTTCCGATAAATTTATTATCCACAACAAAATTTAAAGATTCCACCAACACTTTTGGTAAATTCAATCTCACATACATATCTGGAAAACAGCACATACATTCGAAAAAAAAAGTAAGAGCATCAGTGTTCTTAATACCACCATTCATTAAAATCGCCTTAAAGCAAGTTATTGTCATATCTTGAATACCTTCACGTTCCCTTGTTATATTGAAATTATTGTCATTCGCAAAATCAAAACATCTCTGAAGAATTTCGTTCAGCTCGTCAAAATCGTATAACCCTCTAACAGTTAAGTTAAGTTTTTGCATAACAATTTCTCTAGAAACACTAAAGTCATAAGACTCTGACCACTTATCTAGGTTACTATACCTATTCAATTGCTCAAGAGCATTCTTATGAAACATTTTATCCTCTTTATCGTGAATACAGCACTCAGTGACTGCCTTAATTAACTTCCTTAAATATAGATGATCTGAATAAAAATTTGTACTGTTATCATTATACTTTAATAAACCCAACAAGAAATCTTTGACGAAAGCAGGAGACTCATCATGTTCATTTCTAATTCCTCCCAATGCTTCTACAATCTTCTTTTGTATTAAATATCTTGGTATATCATCGAAATTATTCGATTTAGGTACGTTTGATCCATCAAAACAGAACAATGCTTGGAAAATCTTAATTAAGTGATTTGCTCCACCAGGAAAATTTTCACCTACTTTATAAGTAAATTTAGACAACGCTCTGCATGCCTCTAGCCTCACACCATAAAAATACTTATCGTCCATTATAGTCCGTGTTAGCACTGAAGAATAAACAAGTGAACTTCTTAGTGAGGTCGAAATAACATCCTCATAATACCTGATACTCTCAATTTGAGCTTCAACATCAACGTCCTGTTGTAATTGTGATGAAAACATATAGTCTGGTTGATTAATCATAATTTTGCTGATCCATTCGAAATCTGAGTCAATTCTTATCCATTCATATGCCTCATTCTGAGCTTGCATTTCATGGCCCTCCGTATTTTTAAATAAACTAGTTAGACTCCACTCCTTGCAATCTTCTTGGTTATCTAATATGGCACCCAATCTAACAATATCTTCGTCTCTTTCCTCAGTATGATCCTCTATAAAATTTGTTAAATTACTTGTGGATTTTGTAGAAGGCCCCCTACCTCTTGCTCTTCTGAATTTTGTATTGTATTGAATATCAATTTTGGTGAAAATATCATTTATTTCAACAATATGTTCGTAAGGAGTACCGTCAGCCTCGTTTATTCTGATAGTCATTGAACCAGTAAAGTACCGTTCAACGTTTCTATATGGATTCTCAATATGATTCAACGCACTACGAGCAAACCCCTTCGACCCAATAAATCTATGTTCACCTAATTCCTCACGTTGGCATTGTCTGATACCCATCTCAACTACCATTCTTTTCTTGTTGAATCTCTGGGTTACTCTAAATATAGGTACTCCTGACCCGTATATCCATTGTTGAAAGAAAGATTCCAATTTATTTTTATTAACACGTTCGCAAACATGTTGAAAATGACCTGCGGTTAAAGAATTGTTTGGTAAATCTCCTGACATTGCCTGTAAAAATATTTTGGGTAATACACGAGACATACCAAAGGATCTTTCAGTTTTTGTCATTCTCTTATCAAGGATGTATAAAACCATCGGTGCCTTTAAT
Source organism: Maudiozyma serrabonitensis (assembly GCA_030571355.1). Lineage (NCBI taxonomy): Eukaryota > Fungi > Ascomycota > Saccharomycetes > Saccharomycetales > Saccharomycetaceae > Maudiozyma > Maudiozyma serrabonitensis. The sequence goes on along the minus strand of JAJLXS010000044.1, from coordinate 99,299 downwards.
TTGATGAAATCAAGATCACCTGATGTTATGCTAATGGGTCTTGAAAAATCATAAAAAAAAGTACCAAGAGGCTGCATTTCCCAATCTTGATCCACAATAGCTTCGTTGAATAATTTCAGTCTGTATCGAAGTTCATTCTGACCGTATAATTTCTTGATTGCTTGGAAAACCATGAAACCTGCCATACCTATACAACACCATATATCGTCTATATCATTAGGTGTTATATTCACCCCTGACCATTGATTCGCCAGAGCCCATGCAAGTTTATCTGTTGTAGAAAACATTGGATCTATTAGAGTTGGTGGATATAACAGTCTGGTATTACAAATTGTTAAACTTGCAAAATCCATAACATCGGGTATCACAGTTGGTAGGAAGACTAGCGAATAGGAAGCGAATGGATATGACCCAAAATCTCTCGAGTAAAAGTCCATTATCCTCTGACAGATAATTGTCGAATTTATGATCATCTTCTCATCCACATCCTTCGTCGGTAGCGTATACACTCTAATAGGTATATCATCAGTGTTGTCGTTTTCCAAAATATTCTTCGGGTTATGGTTTACATTCTCATCATTCTCTTCATGCTCTTCTTCTACAACACCATCTTTAGCAGATACTGTTGGTAAGTCCAAATAATCAAAGGCACCAATGGCCCAGCCAATATGTGGTGGTGCAACTGGATTAAATATTTGGAATGCAAAAACTTTTTTAGATATATCAGTTGGGTGAGCAAATTCTTTTACAGTTGAATATTCAGAACAACATACCACAATATCCCTGTTTAATGGATTGTTTGTATCCACTTCATCCCACATTTCGTCGTCATCATCATCGTCTTCATCATCCTCATTATTTCCATTATCACTTTGCTTACTCTTCTTGAGTTTTTGTATAAGAATACTGTTAGCATTTTCTTCCTTTTGACCAATCATTTTAGAGGTACCAATATCTTTCACTTTTCTTGGAACGCTAATCTCAATTTCCCAAGTAGACTTCTCATCTAACATATTTATGCAAGGCATCCAATAGGAAGCAGTGGTACAGAATTCTGCATTGGTTGTGTAGACATTCCATAAATGAGGACTCTCTTCTAAAACGGTATCAAATATTATACCTGTCTGTGGATTATTTATCTCATATTCAATCTTAACAGTTAATGGTGTAAATACACTCTCTTGGGCGGCTGGAGTCCCCTTCACAGATGGGGTAATAGGTGTGTAATTTGACAATGAATCCGCATCTTGTAACGTTATTCTTATACTTGAAGGAACTTTTATTATTAATTGTGATTTTCTTAATTCATCAGGTTTCTGTGTTAAATCTGCAAATTTTTCTCTAAAAAACTGAGATTGTTCTATAGTATTATCAGAAAATAATATATCATCTGCTTGGTTAACATATTTATCGCGTAAATTCTTATCCTGATTATCATGTATATAGTTATCACATCTTCTATTTTCAATCCAAACATCATTAATTTTTACATCTTTACAATCCAGGGTTATATAATCCAAATTTTGAACTAAAGGTATCAAAATTATATCAGCCACCCCTTTAATCTGATGTGTGGGCATATTAACATCCAATTGAACACGTTCATGTGCTATTTTTATTGTTCTAACTTCGGTGTTATCAAATGCAAATGGAGGGGCAGAACTGCTTTTGGGGGTTGCCCCCATCGAATAGGACATAATGTATACAGTTTACTAATTCTATAATCGTAAATGACCAATACTAAACTAAATCCTTTTTTTAAAAAATAGGGAAATATACAATCACAAAATGAACAATGAAAGAACAATTGTGATATTTTATTTTACGCTAATTTATCTATTACTGCTTGCCATCTTTTTGATTTGTTATTATTGTAATTTTATTTTTTTCCAATTATGTTTAGTTAACAATTGTGCTCGAATGTCAAATGGTCTTTCATCGCGCTTTCAGTTTATTTATTTTTCTTTGGCTTTGGTTAACCAAATAGATGGATTAAATCCTTCTGCGCGAGTTTAGTGATGATTTCAAAAGGTGTAGGGTAAATTATGGTTAAAATCTGAAATTTTATATCTATATGTTTAAATAAGAATAATTAACGATATATCAAGATTAAATATTGCTTGATCTACTATATATTTGCTATATCAGTCTTTTGAAGTTTGTTAGATCTGGTTTCTTTGAATTTCTAAAGTTTTATACAAGCGGACTTTCTATCAAGCATACTGGATTTAGTAATGAATTGTGGTAATAAGAATAAAAATATTAGTTCCTGGTTGTGGACAAGACCCATATCACGTTATAGTTCCTCATTTGAATGTTTCTAACTTGTGTCTCCATTCATTTGTATGTAAAATTTTGTGTTTTTGAAGATTTTTTTAATAAAATTATATATTTGTTTACTTGGAGGTACATGTTTGGAACTTTCAAGATAATGAACAAAACTTAAAAATTATGAAAATTTAATATATTTTATAAGAAACTGTAAACAAAAAAATGGAAGTGATAAAGAATTGCCATTATAGAATATAGCCAAAAACATGCTTCAATAAGAATACATAAAGACATAGAATGCAATAGAGTATATAAAACACCTTAATAAAACAATAAGGTTGAAAAGAAGATGTAAGAATGATGGTATATGTGTATAGACATTTATCTAAAGTTTAAAAGAGTCATGAAAGGGAATGTATTACTAAATAGGATATTATACAAAGGAAAACCTAAGTTAAAGAGTGATAATAATCATTACAAACTAATGAAAAAAGGAATTAATGATTGAAACGGTAATCTATAAAAAATTTCGAAACAAAAAAACGCTTTTTATTTTTTTCTTAGTTGTAAATCTTAATTGGGTTTTCGATGAAGGTCTTTTCACCAGCTGGAATAACAATAGAACCGAAACACAATTGGGAGTTAACGGTCCAAGATTCTGGAACTAGGTTACCTAGAGCGGCTCTAACGGCATCATTGTAATGTTGTAAGTGACAACCTAGACCCATTGTTTCTAGAGCAGTCCAAGAGTTAATTTGGGCAGCACCGGTGGTGTGTGAAGCAGCAACTGGGAAAGCATCTGCAGCAGCTGGGTAGTCTTGTTGGAACTTCTTGATAGTGTTTTGTTCAGTGAAGAAGATAACACAACCGTAAGCTTCATCCTTGGCAGAAGTTGGTCTCTTCTTACCGTTTTCACCTGGAATAGAATTGATAACAGCATCCCAGATTTTCTTATGAGTCTTACCGGTGACAATGATAGCTCTGTTCTCCTGAGAGTTTAGAGCAGTTGGAGTATTCTTGATGATAGATTGAACAACAGCTTGAATGTCTTCAATACTAACATTTTGTGGAAGCTTTGGAGTCAAGTTGTAGATGGTTCTACGGTTAGCAATAGCGTTTAGGTAAGTTTGAGTAGTAGCTGACATTTCTATAATGTGAAAGTTTATTTAAAGTTTTATCCTGTTAATCTGTAAATTAGATTAATTTTATGATGATGTTCTATACAAGAAGAGTACAAATAAAAATGATATAAGAATTAGGAATTATTTTGAAAGACATGTTTTATAGATTTACAGATTAAATGCCTCCTTATATATACATTTCTAAAAGAAAAGATCAATTGTTCAATCACCTTGATAAATATGTTTAACGAATATAGGATTCCAATGATATAGGAATTTTTCATCCTCAAATCTGGATTTACAATATTGACAAATTATTAAAAGAAGGGGTGCTAATAGTTATAAATATACGTAGAATATCACCCACGTAACCTCAGTGGTTAGATATCTATTAAAAATGAATTCCAGTTCAATAACAAAGATGCCACCCCCACGACCTCGAGCGTAGCACCCTTTCGACTTCTCCTACAATTCTGGTAGTGATAGTGATGCTTCTTTTACTTTTCTTTTTCTATTTTTCATTTTTTATTTTTTTTTACTTGCCTGACCGAGAGAGACAGAGAGAATATCGCAGACTGAAGGCTTACTAATTAAGTAGTTTCTGATGTACATGAAATTTTACCCAAAAAATGCTGCACAAGAAGTTCTGCTGACGTGAGATATTTGAATTGATTAGTAAACGTTTGTTGTTGAAAATTGAAGTTGCAGTTATTTTATCCTTTTCCATTAAGTACGACAAGTCTTGGCTTGCGAAACTTTAGTACTGATATTAATGTTAATTGATATTCAAGTGTGAGACACCCTCTCTTCAGCGTAAGGTAACATTGAAGAAGATTAAGCATTGTTGAATAATGATATAACGAAAAAAAAAGTAAAATAAAAGAAATTCATAAGGATGACGGTGTTTCATGCTTGATAAGAAACACTAAGACGGGTGTGACGCCTTTTTTATAATCTTGATGAAAAAGTCAATTCGTTGCATTCATGCTAGAGAGACATTGAGATAGAACAATGGTTTAGATCTGGAAGGTGTATAATAGTTCATATTACGTAGTATTAAATATGATTATTATTATTATTAGGTTGATAGAATAGAATAGAATACAATTATGAATAGATTACATATGCATATATTAGGTATATACAAAATTAATTCTTGAATGGAGCTGAATGAGAAGATGAGAATATCGAGGTTTAGCTGGTCACTGACGCTAAGCTTCCCAATGAAAATGATGTGATATGATATGATTGTGTTTTAATTTTAGTTACAACATGCTAATTTCTTCAAAATAAATTGTTTCAAAGCATTTTTTTTTCTTAATTATTTATTTTGTCTTTCTTTATACTTTGACATGATGGTACTCAATACCACTGTCACCAAATCTGTTCCACCTTCTCTTCTTGAACATGCTATTTAATCCTCCAAGTCCATTGATGATATTATAACCCCAGAATATCATTAAGATTAAGAATAATCCCAAATATATATTGAAATTATCATAGATATGTGCACGTAAGATATCCAAACTGGAAGCATCATAAATATCTGAATCCAATGCCAAATAGTAGTTGAAATAACCTAAACCATAATCCTTAATGGATTTAAATCCATCGTTATTGGAAAATACCGTGGGATCTAATACTTCATTTAAATCGTTATTATTTAAGTAAGCATGTTCGCGAAGTAATGCTTGGTCCACGTTAGTAGGAATCATTTAGACTATATATGTATTTGTTCTTTCTCGAACTGGTTTTTCGTAGGAATAATCTCAAATATGAGAAGGAGAAGAAGAAGGAGAGGGATATAGAATAAATCAAATGCAGTAATATCTTTCAATACTCCTTAACTGTTGAAAAGGGTCTGACTTTACTATCTGTCCTAGATGTATTTTTTTTAAATATTCGGTAGAAAATTGAAAATTCTTGAAATTCTTCGCTTTGTTCGGTTTACACGAATGTTTCAACAGAAAAAAAAAAGTTGAGATTTTATTCATACTGGAGAAACTGAGGTACAAACCGAAAATTGTGACGATTAATTCATTAATTCATATATATATATATATAATTATATACTTCATATGAAACCTTTTGGCTTTTGATATTATCTATACATGATAATGCATTATAATTAATTTTTGATCTGTTTGTTCAACACTAGATCGTAGTCATCTGTGAAGAAACTGTATAAGACCCAGGATGGCCATATCGTGCATAAATGCCATATAGCATGTGCATCAATTTGATAGTCAAATATGAAAAAATCGAATAATTCCAATGACATTGCCATGGAGGTACCGACAACCATCAATACAGGGACAATACATAACCTAAAGATCAATTGTGATTGTGTCAGATAGATTGATCCACTAACATTATGTCTTTCCCTTTTCAAATACAAATAATTTTGTAAAGCCAATGTTAATAATAGCAAATATTGCATTATACCGAAGAAGATATTAAATCTCATATTATAAGTATAAGACCAATCAATGTATAATCTTAGCACATGTAAGAAAAATATGAATGCCACTGATCCAGAGAAATATCTACCTAATTTAGGATAACGGTCCAAATGGGTCAATCTAGCAAAAATAGCATGAAATCCCATTAAGACAGTCATCCCAGCAAAAAAATAATCAAACTTCTCGGTGATTATTAAATCTCTCCAATGGAAAATTGATGATGCTGTCCATGCACACATACCTGCAATGGCAACATATAAATAATTCTGTAATATTTTTGTTCTTTGTACATCTATCCCTAGAAGTTTAATCTTATTTATCTTAGCAGTAATCTTTGAATACGAATAATAATGGGGAAAAAAATTACCTATACTGAAAATAGTAGAGAAAAGTTCTTGCATTGTGAAAAGCCTTAAAAATGGCCATTTTCCATGGAATTGATATATTTCTTCATTATTTATTATCCTTATCTGAGTAATGATCTGTTGGCATTGATAATCACAATCTGCTATACAATCCCAAAACAAAAATTTAGATAAAATGATTGGAGTCTCTGAAAACTTCTCTTTAGCAAATACATTTTCTTCAGGATTGACCCAATCAACCCATGAATTTGGACATTTCCTTTGATATTCGCACGCATCGCAACAATCAATAAATTCATCCAAGTTGTCACCCGGAGATGCTGTTGTAAATAATCCATTAATTATTGTTGATGCTAATAATACACGCCATAATTTCACGCTCATTATCATAATATTTACGATTACACGGAGGATAATACTTGGTTAAGTTCACTTATAAAATGAAGTCACTAGATAATCAATTGATATGAATTTCCAAAAAATCACAAAGAATTTCCTCTATCTTTCCTCTACTGTAAGAAATATTTAATCCTATGAATATCCTTTAAAAAGACATGTTGGCCATTTGCTCTCTTTCGAGATTTCAATTAGGAAACTATGAGGAACCAAATAATTAAACTAGCCTTCGCTATGTTTTCTAAATTTGAGTGTGCGCTCCGCGAAAAAAACCTAATTAAATTGAGAGAAAACAACATACACCAAAATTTAATCATTCGCTACGAGCAGTAAGAGTCTCTCTGACTCTCACGATGAATGCAGATAGGTTGTTATTCCTGTTAAGGACATCTATCAATTGTTGTTTCATTTCTTGATCTAATGGTGGGTTAGTGTCGATAATGTTGAAGGTGGGCTCTGAAACATTCAAGGTGAATGAACATTTTTGATCAGGTTTCTTTTCATTAAAGTTGGAAAATGTGAACACCAGAGTGCCCGATTTCGAGGCATCCATAGTCATTCCTAATAATTGTTCATATACCATTACTTCTGATTTATCTCTGGTGGCCTGTGTTAGTAATTTTTCTCTGAAGTCCTGTACTAGTTGTTCTCTTTGAGTTACCATAGCATTCAGTTCATCAGATTCTTTGGTAAGGTTCTCTTTCATTTGCATTAATTTGTTTTTTCTTATTTGATAATCCTCATATTTACGCATAGAGGTATCATTATCCTCTTTAGCTGTTGCAATCTGTAATTTCAAAGTATCAATCTCTTGTTGTTCCTTAATATATTGTTCATTAAGTTCTGTAGCTTGATAACGTAGATCTTCCACCTCAGATATGAAACGTGTGTTAACATTACGAACGTTGTCTCGTTGTAATCTTAATGCCTCTTGAATATCTGTAGAAAACTGACCCATCGACTGCTCTAAATCAGCAAATTCCTTAATCTGTGAAACCATTGTTAAATGCTTTTGATCGCTCTTTTCTGAAAAATACCTTATGATAACCTTTCTCAATGGTATAGTATGCAAAAAATAACCAAAAGAATCGACTCTTCAACTCTGTGAATATACATCAAAGTGTATGTTCCTCTGATATAAACAAACAAACTTCAATACCTGCATCTCTCTATCTTTATTTGTTTATATTGTTTTGTCGTGTTTTTGCGCGCGTATAGAAATGCTCGTAACAATAAGCTGAGGGCGAAACTGGGACATTATATAACAATAATAAACTGAAGGCGATGACATCCTTTAGGAAGTTAAACCTCGAGGCCCTGATAGGGGTGTGTTAGAAACATTTATGAGTCCTAATTAAAACACTGGGTTTAGTTCATAGCATACTCAACATAGCAAGAGTGGAAAAAATAACAAGGATAAAAATAAACATGGCACAATCACTTCCATCACCTCGAGACACCGATATCGCAGATACACAACTTTCTTCGAATAATGCTCTTCAACAAAAGAAACAACCACGGATCAAATTTCTCACATTCAATACCTGGGGTTTGAAATTTGTTGCGAAACATCGTAAGGAGAGATTACGAGCCATTGCCGATAAGCTGGCAGGGTTGAAAGTTGGGATCCCGATTGAAGAATTGAATGTTTTAAATACTAATGAGAATGGTGAACAAGAAGAGGAAGGAAATATAGATGATTATGATATTGTAGCATTACAAGAAATTTGGTGTAAAGAGGACTGGGATTATATTACTCTTCGTTGTAAAGAAAGATTTCCTTATACCAGGATATTTTACTCTGGGATCTTAACAGGTCCAGGTTTAGCTATCTTATCCAAGATACCTATTGAATCGACTTTTCTATATAGGTTCCCAATTAATGGTCGGCCTAGTGCAGTTTTTAGAGGTGATTGGTATGTTGGGAAGTCTATTGCTGTGACACTATTGAAACCGCTGACTTCAGACACATATCCAATTGCAATCATGAATAGTCACATGCATGCTCCTTATGCCATGACTGGTGATGCAGCTTACGAATGTCATAGATCATGTCAAGCCTGGGATTTTAGTAAATTAGCTAATCTTTACAAAAAGGCTAATTATGCAGTGGTGATTGTAGGCGATTTAAATTCAAGACCTGGCTCATTACCACATAAGTTTTTAACCGCAGAAACTGGTCTTGTCGATTCTTGGTTACAACTTCATGGACAACAGGATATTATTCAGATTTCAAAGATGAATGCTGTGGATCAATTAAAAATTGGATGTACTACATGTGATTCTCAATTGAATACTTGGAGAGCTCAAAGACAACCGGATGAAGCGAAAAGATTAGATTATGCTTTGATTGATCCAACAAAATTGAAAACAATCAATGCAGGTGCAAGATTTACTGAAAGATTACCTAATATTGGAAGTTTTTCGGATCATTTTGCTTATACATGTACTTTAGAATTATTACCAAGAGAAACTGGAGAATCTGACAACGGAGAGGATGATTTCAAACAACCAAGAAAATTATTATTAGATAGATTTGCATCGTACGAAGAAATGTTACGTTGTATCAACAAGTACATGATAACTGCCAAAAGACAAAAATCACTTAGAGGTATCCATTTCATTATCTCCGTGTTATGTATCATTGCCTGCCTCGTAGTGACAACATTCACCGCCAATAAAGCTGCTTGGTCATCTATATTCTGGGTACTATTTGCCACTGTTGTCTCAATTACAGGGATAATTGATGGCTTAATCTCATTCTTTTTTGGAAGAAGCGAGATCAGAGCATTATGGGAAGTCGAACAAGAAGTACAAGATGCTGAACGTTACATGCAGACAGTTCTTGACCAACAACAATAGTTCAAAGGAATCGAAGAATTCTACACCTTCACCTCTCTATCTATCCCTGTTTAAACCTTCGAGTTACCATCAGCACTCTTGCTGCAAGGAATAAATACCGCAGTTTCAGTTAAGCGCGGCGGCTTTAATGGTAAAAGGCAAAAAAGGGAAGGATGGGGGGTGAATTCTACAGGGGTCGGGAAAAGACAGAGAGATTTGTCGATCGATGAACTGAACGGCTAATTTCTTCAAGGATTGCATTATCAGATTATATAATAAATACAAAAAATTAAGAATGGTAACTTATACAAAGATCACATAAAAGAAAAATATATGTATATACTTATTTTGAATTGTTAAAGGTACTATATTAAGGTTGTATATATTATAAAACTAAAAATTAAAACGCTACTGGTAGTTCGACATTTGATAACCATATAGCATATAATTCCTTCATCTCTACAAAGCCAAAAAAGAGAGAATGTCTGAAATACCTCAAAAGGTATCTGACGATACAAATCACCAAGTTTCAAAGGCGGCTAAGGATACAATTCTTATATCTTCTAGTAAGATGATTGGTTCTCGCGCCGTAAGTACTATTTCAAAACCTATTAGTATGACTCAAAGAGGTATTTCAAAATCTGTATCGTCTATAAAGCACACTATTCCTACTAATACATTAATTAAAGGTCCAACTACTCTAGTGGGAAATGTATTGAAGGATACAATTCCTAGTGTTTCTAGGAAGCCAACAGAAGAAGAAGAAGATGATATTGCGAAATCAAAATATATGATGCGAAGTATAGCTGGATTATTAGGAACTGCAAGTGTATATGCAGGTATGGAAAGCGCACAAGTGATTAATGATTTAACACAACAGGTAAGCCATGAGCTTTCTTTTAAAAAAAGTGAACCAACCTCGCCGTTGTCTTCACAGCCTCTCAAACCTCCCGTGGAACGAAAACCTACATTATTTGAAATATCTGTCGAACCAAATGAAAGACCAGATACAACTACAAAAAGTATTCATTCGAAAGAAGATTCAGACCAGGTTTCATTGCATAAAGCCCTAGAAGAAAAAATACTTAGGGAAGAGAGCTCAAAATATTCTATATTCAAGACGTTAAGGACAAAATTTAAATTGAAGGATGAAGATATTATGATTTATGACTCAACTGCATGGTTATTAAAGGATGTATTAATTCAAGGTTATAGTTTTATAACGTTACATCATTTCTTGTTTTTCGCATATTTACCTAAACCAACGGGACAAGTACAAATGACAGGTAATATTAATCTAAAATCGACTTTAAGAGGTGTTACTAGATATTGGTGTGTATTGAAGGACAATTTATTATCTTTATATTCGAGTGTTAGTGAGGTCTATTTCCCCCTTGTGACGGTTGATATGAAAGACGTCTCTAAGATTGAATTAAAAAAGAGTGACTCGGACCCTAAAACTTTCAGTAACACTTTTAAAGTCACAACGAAAGAAAAAACATATGTATTTATTGCTGATTCGCCTCAGTCAGCCAAATCATGGTATAATACAATAAAGAGACAACAATTTGCGGTACATAATAGTGGAAAGAACCATATCAGTTTAAAAATTCCTCTTGGTAATATACTGGAACTTGATGATGAAGAAATTATTAATCAATCGGTAACTTTGGTTGTTAAAGCATTAGAAGGTCGATTCTCATATGCTGTGGATGATTATATTTTTATGTTTCTAGATAGTTCAGGGTCTATTGTTAAACAAAAGTTAGAAGAACAATTGAACAAACTTTCAGAGAGCGGTGCAGCTATTGCATATCATACAAAAACGACTGATTTAAAGAATTATACCTCTATTGATACTCAATTAACTGATGATAACAATACCAATAATACTAAGGGGAAGCCGGATAACTTATATTCTTCAAGTCCTACGGAAGATTCTCCCTCAACGGAAACTGATTTAAGCTCTCCGATAGACTTTCCAAATGGCGAATCAAGGACAAGTTTACTACAAAAACCTATTTCTAAAATCAATAGAATTAGATCTAAGAGTGGTGACTGGATCCATAATACAAGACCTGTTTCATTTCTACTTAACAGAAACAGAGAGAATACAAAAGTAGAAGAGAATGTTGTCATTGAGAGTATATCTGATATGCCTACTACTGAAACATTCAATGATCCAAAGTTGATCAGAGCAGTTACAAATGAAGACATAAAACAAATAACTCACTCAAAAAGAGATCATCTACAGGATTGGACTACAAAACCGTTGAAAAATTTAACCGATATGTGGAAGGCTAAACCACAACATTATGAGAATAGTTGTTATGCATTTAAAGAACAAGACAAAAAAAATGCAAATTTTATTGAAGGAAGAGATGCATCTGAAGCTAATAAACGGTTTGTAAATCACTTTAAATTAGCTAAAGAGAGGAACTTACTTTCTACTTACTATGGTTACCTCAACAAAAACGTTCCGACCTATGGGAAAATGTATCTAGCAGATAACGTGCTATGTTTCAGGTCTTTATTACCTGGCTCACATACAACAATGATCCTCCCAATTTCAAAAATCGATACCTGTTATACGGAAAAGAGTTTTAGGTTTAGTTATTTTGCATTAGTATTAGTAATACGTGGACACGAAGAATTATTTATAGAGTTCTATACTGAAGCATCTCGTAATGATATGGAATCTATATTACTAGATCGTATTGCTACGTTGAATTCACAATTTGGGTCTGATGGTGAAAATTTCCAAAATGATGCACTTGTTAGTACGGATGCATTTATCGAAAACAATCCAAGTTCGGCTAAATTGAAATTCTTCGAAGATAAAATATCTTCTAATGGGTTTAATGTACCCCTTTTAATTGACCAAAACCCAAATGTGAAAGTGAGTATCAAAACAAAGAGAAAATATCATATTGGTTTACTAACTATCGGTTCACGAGGAGATGTCCAGCCATACATTGCGCTCGGTAAGGGATTGCTAAAAGAAGGCCACATAGTAACTATAATAACGCATGAGGAGTTCCGTGAATTTGTTGAAAAGCATGGAATAAATTTCAAGAGTATTGCAGGTGATCCAGCAGAACTGATGTCGCTTATGGTAGAACATGAGTCAATGAATATCGGTATGCTGCGTGAAGCAACAAAGAAGTTCGGTGGGTGGATAAAAGATTTACTAGAAACTTCATGGATTGCATGTAAGGACGAAAAGTTTGACATATTGATTGAATCCCCTTCTTGCATTTCTGGTATCCACATTGCAGAAGCATTGAGAATTGCATATTTTAGGGCTTTTACCATGCCTTGGACGAGAACAAGAGCGTACCCTCACGCATTTGTGGTACCAGACAAAAAAAGAGGAGGTAACTACAACTATCTGTCTTATGTTTTGTTTGAGAATATATATTGGAGAGGTACAAGTGGAGCTATCAATAAGTGGAGAACAGAAAAACTAGGTTTGGGAAAAACAAGTTTGGAACAATTGCAACAAAACAAAGTTCCATTTTTATACAACGTGTCACCTACAATCTTTCCTCCTTCAGTAGATTTTAACGAATGGGTTAAAGTAACTGGTTATTGGTTTTTGGATGAACAGTCGAATTATACTCCTCCTAAAGAACTTGTGGACTTTATTCAAAAGGCAAGGAGATTGAACAAAAAACTAGTTTATATTGGCTTTGGCTCCATTGTAGTTTCAAATGCCAGCGAAATGACTAAAGCATTGGTAGAAGCTGTAACAAATGCTGATGTTTATTGCATCTTGAATAAAGGTTGGTCTGAAAGGCTTAATGACAAGTCAGCAAAAATTGTGGAGATTGAATTACCAGATTGTGTATTTAATGCTGGCACAGTACCTCATGATTGGTTATTTCCCCAACTTGACGCAGCCGTTCATCACGGTGGATCAGGTACAACAGGAGCAACTTTAAGAGCTGGACTACCTACTATAATTAAACCCTTTTTTGGTGACCAATTTTTTTATGCCAATAGGGTGGAAGAGATTGGCGTTGGCGTAGCATTGAGACATTTTAATGCAAAAGCGATGGCAGAAGCTCTCACAGAGATAACTACAAAAATGAAGTACAAGGAAAAGGCAGCGTTGATAAGAAACCGAATACTCAAAGAAGATGGAGTGGCAACAGCAATCAATTGCATCTATGGAGAGCTTGAATATGCAAGAAGCTTAATATATGCAAAAAACCCACCAACGTCAGATGCAGCTGACATTGCAAGCCAAGCCATAATGCCGATTGACACTAATACAAAACCTAAGGCCAACCACAATATTCCTACTAATCCCATGATCGAAGGAAATGAGGATAAAGATTCATGGGTTATGTTATGATGTATTCAAAAAATTAGTTTGGCTTGTGTTCCATCAAATTTCTCTTATTTACATATTTATAGTATGAGCTTTCTAATTAATTAAAGGATTCAAATGAAACATAATATAATAAACTGCAGGTCAAAGAGAGTATTAATATTTATTAAATGCAAATAAACGAAGTAAAATTATTTTATGATTAAGTTGTGTGATAATATTTAGTATATAGTACAATCCATTTTTAAGATAAGAATGGAGCTAATGCGATAATTGTTATCTACTTTATTTTAACATCCTGTTCTAATTAGCATATGGATTCTTTGACGTCGTAGAAGGCATGAATTGCGAAAACCCACCTCCTGTCCTGGCACCTGGTCCTTTGTTACTACCACTACTATGAACAGAATTACCTGAATTCGAAAATTGAGGATTCTTGTACATTGGGTTAGGCATGTTCATTCTTTGTTGGGGTGCATTCATCATCTGTCGAGGCATACCATTGTTCATGCGCATTTGATTTTGAGGAGGGTGTTGAATTTGACGGTTCATCGATTGCTGAGGATATTGAATTCTTTGTGCTGGGTGTTTCTGATATGGATTACCAAAATTTGGTGTAACTGGGGATCCGGATTGTATGCCATTTACATTTTGTTGAGTTTGCAAAGGCCCTGTCCTTATGTTTTGATGACCGAATGAATTACCCATATTTGTTTGGTTAGCGCCGTATTGTGGGTACACATTATTGGCATTATTGTTTGGTCTGTATATATTCCTTGGTTGATTATTTTGATTCATATATTGTTGACCATTACCATTTCTATTCATCTGTTGATGCTGCTGTGATTGTTGCATATTAGCGTATTCATTCAAATCTGTTGTCCCAGAAGAATGAGGAAAAGCAGGATTTGTAGCATTTAAATTGGTGGGCAAAACTTGATTGGCACCTGAAGATGTCGTTTTGTTTACTGAAGAAGACGATCCAAAAGAACGGTCAGTAGATGTACTGTATGGGTTCGCTGAGCTAAATAGTTCGGTTTGTTCAATATAATCTGGATCAAACACATCTATGTCTTTGTCATTATCTTTCCCCTCATTGTAATCGTTGTTGTATTCTGATGTTGAAATATCTTGGCTAGTTTCAAAGTTTAGATCTGCTGTAACGTCAGCTAAATCCTCATCATTCTGTTTGACTTCAGTATGTTCCGATTGATGACTAGATACCTCAATAGATCCAATTTTTGCAGCCAGACCGTCAATATCATCATTAGCACCAACGTTGTTGAAGGCATCTTGAAACTTATTTGCTGGTTCATAGCTTCCATCCTCCATATTACTATTCATACTGCTACTTGAGTCTCTGATATTTGAAATTTCAAACATTTTACTTTCTGATGTAGAGCCTAAATATTTTTCGTAAGGACTTTCAGTCTTGTGTATGCCGGGTGTTTCCAATATTCTATTCGATGGAGAAACTTCTTTACTTGTTCTGCTTGAAGGTAGCACAGCATATTTGTCATAAATGGCACCTAAACCTGCTTCAGATTTTCTAGCCATATTAGGTCCGTCTCCAATGATTAATCTGTCAGCTGGAGTAACTTCTCGCAATTCTTGTGATTTTGATATCTTAAGTTGAACTCCAGATATATTTTGACTTGAACCGTTTTGACTAATTGAACTATCCTCCGGAGAAAGTACCATATTTTCTCCCATACCGTTTTCCTGTCTAAAGTTCTCAGGAAAGCCAAGAGAGGTTGATTTGCTTGTGTCTTCAGAAATAATTCTGGCAAACGGAGAATCACCTAAGGTGTTCGTTCCTCTAAATAATTCCTCTGGAGAAATGACTGGTGAAGTTAATATAGAGTTGTCCTTACGATCTGAACTAATACCGGTGTAACCTTCTCTTATTTTTCCGAGTAAAATATCATTAATTTCATGACGCCAATCTTGCTCTGTCCATGCAGATATCGACGATTGATCCACTGAATTAATAATAGATATAACATCACTACAGTTAAGGTAATAAACGTTTGGTAAAGTAGGAAGTGCAAAGACCAAGGATTCTGTGTCGTCTCTTCCGGCAATTAGTCTCTTCGGTCTACCATATAATCTAAATGCATTCATAGTTGGGATTAGAAACCTAATAATAGTATCATAACCTGGAACACCTTGATGCTTCTCAGGCATTATAAAAATATTCGTTTGTTCTTCATTTTCTTCATCAGATAACGTAATTGTACCTTGCAATTTAATGATTGTTGAAGTGTCAATCAATTTAGGTGAAGAGGGATAAACTGCATATATCTCAGATGCATAATTAACCGTAGCCATAATACCTGTCTTCTTCACCTTCTTTTCATTTTCATAGAATGTGATAGTGCCAATATTATCTTTCTTTTTCTTCTTATCACCAGTCTGTGCGATCACGGCATAGCAACGTTTCCAAGGCATACCGGTACCAAATCTCACACTAACCCATTCGCTATGATTAAATTTATTATCAGCCAAAATAACCTGGATATCACCTAATTTTCTTCCTCTACTGGATAAGAATGCACCTGTATAGGCTAATTGTAACGCAACCGATTCATATTGACTTAATCTAACCGCTGCATACCATGCATTATACGATTCTAAATCATTAAATTTCAAAAAATATCTATTTTTCAATGTGGTTGATATAACCAAAGCATTCTCAAATGCCTGACTACCTTCTGTAGTAAAATTATCATTTGGACCAATGGCTCTAATTGATGCATCTGTTAAATTCAAATATGCTGGTTTTGAAGCCAATTTTTTTAATCTACTAGTAATTTCTCTTGCATCATCTTTACAATCAGCTAGTTCGCGAGCGTCCCATAATGCCAATTGTGTACCAACTAAAACAGCATAAACTTCTTCCCAAGAGTTACCTGTCGATGTACCATCGCTTTTTAAGTCCTTTAAAACCAACATAGTGCCTTTATGGTACCTTCTATGGGTATGAGCTGAAATCAGCGTTACGATCGGTACAAGTTCAGGAGATAAACCAGAGTCCTCATTAGGAATCATATCAGGAATATTGGGTGTCGAGTCACCACTAACTAATCTTTTAGCAAAAGAGGATGTGGAACGTTGTTTTGGAGTTGGTGGGGTTGAACCACCCGATTCTCTACGAAAGAGATTTGAAGAACTAGATAAGAGTCTCTTCATTGTGGTGTATGTATAGTAAAAATGTTAAGTACCAAAATAACAAAACAGTTTCGTTTGCTTTAGTTTGTTGATAATAATATGTTTAATGTTTGAATATGTAAATAATGAACCAGAAATAATAAATGATCTTGTCCCAGATATTGTAACCCTAGCGACCTTCAAAGACTCACGAACGTTAAATAGAAAAGCGCAAGAAATCAAATGCTCTTAGAAAATGGTTATGGTACGTTCCTGATGTCTTTAACCTTTAAAGATGGAACAATAAGATAGTCAAATAATGGCTTGTTTATTTACATTGTTAAGAAGTCAATATATTTTTCATCGGCGAACTACGTAATTTTGTTGGTCCTTCATTCCGGTTGGGGTTTAACTCTTCTACCTGTACTTTTTTTTTGCCTCGCATACAGAGAAAAAGTCGTACAACAATAAGAAGAATGCGAGTTAGAGTTTGGTGATAATGACCTATATTGAATCTAAGCCCATCTCATCGAAGAGGTTAGAAACTATAAACGATGTTTACAAGACTACTGGTAATGACATTCAATTGGTTATTGTTTCGTTCTGGGACTGTTTGTCGGTGGGCGAAAAGGGAATAGCCATTGGTAACTTTATCTTACAAAAAATTTATCGTGAGAACAAATTTGCCTTATTGACAATTGATCAACAATAGTGGCTTATATTCTCATAAAATACATTATTTTTCTGAACTTAAAATGTTTGTTCATCTGACCCAGGTTTCAAAGAACTTTTGTTTGAACAAAATGACGATTTGCTATCTTGATCTGATATTAACATTACATACTTGAAGAAACATAACCAAAAATTATTTTACTTAATTATATGATTTGTTATCTTGTATTATAAAATATATTATTATAGCAGACATAGAGTTTAAACGTATACAAAAGATCGGTAAATTACAATAAATATATATATATTATTTCTGACATTTACAGACTTTTAATAATTTAAGCAGAAGCCTTCTTGGCAGTACCAGTTTGGAAACCGTTCTTGAATCTTCTGGAGACGTGCTTTAGGTATTGCATTCTACCAGTACCAACGGTTCTTCTTCTCTTGGCCTTAGCACCCCAGTTGAAAGATCTAGTCTTAGCAGCTGGGTAACCACAGGAAGCACAGGTCTTCTTTTGAACATGGAAAGAACGACGACCACATCTGTTACACAGAGTGTGGGATTTGTTGTGACGCTTACCGAAAGATGGAGTACCCTCTGTTTATAATATTGATAGATCAAAATAATAGTACAAAAATAAGAGATAATATTATCTGGCTCTTTATTAAAGAACAACACTTATCATTGCAATAATTAATTTTAATTAAATTTATCAAAATAATTCGTTAGTATATCTGGCTTTCTTAAAAAATATCTTTTCTTGTGTGAATAATCTTAAAATAGGTGATTCCTTATTGTATTTCCTCAGGGTCAATGAATTTCCGCTTTACAGCTAGTTTATAGAACTAGATAATTCTTTATAAAATCGTAATAATTGGCATCGCTTATTCAAATGATTGCCATATGAATATTAAATTTAATATCGAACACTACTCCCAACTTCTAGTATAAATGATCGTAACTATCCATTTCCTTCTAATACATGAAATATAAGTTTCATTTTTTACAATCTCAGTAATATGGGACTTATGAAATATTAACACTAGTCAACCTCGTGCTACAATTATTCAACATGGAACTTATTAACAAGCAATTAACTATATCATCTTAAAACATTAAGTAATCAATTTATTCATTTCTAATCCTTACAATGTCATCTAATGTTCTGAAGTTCTTTCGCATTATCTTGTCATAATTCTCCTTTTTACTCTTATCATTCACATCAAAATTACAATCATATTAGTATTACATACTACCCATTTTTATTCGTTTTTATTTATGTGGTTATCTTTTAATGACAAGTAAGAAAATTTAACCCAAGTTCAAGAAATATTACAACCCTTTTAGATATATGGCTTTACTCACTTTTGTCAATAATTTGCATAGAAAGTTAGGTTCATGGTATGTACCCATAATGAAAGAATCACATAGTACTACAATTGGTATGTCCAGTCTTACTACTACTTCCTTAGACTTTACTAAATTGAAAGAAAACTAGGTGATGGGCAAACCGAACCTTCCCCCAGCAGGAATGAAACATTTTTTTCCCATTAAGACGGAGCGTTCCATTTCAAACCAGCCTTTGGAGAAGGTAAACTGATCCTCTGAACAACGAAATTATTTTTCCCCAGTGGGGGGGGGAGACGACCTTCCGTCGTTCTAGTTTAAAAAACACCCTGTATGAATATTTGCATGTCCCGCTTCGATGTTGGGCAGAAGAGACTGGCTCGGCTCTGAACTGATTTTTTTTCAGGTATTGACCACTTTGTAATGTTTTTTCTAAAATTTTAGAAAAAAAACAAAAATGGGGATGTTCTGATGTCGGTTCACTCAGAATGTACGGATGTTTTAAGACAGTCTCAAAGACGCGTGAATAGAAAATGAAAAAAAAACCAAAACAAATAAAGGAAATTTCTGGCGTTTAAATTTTCGCGTATTAGGCCATTGTAAAGATGAGAATGATCAACTCTGCACACCCTTTGTTTCAAACATTTAACTTCAGGTTCTACTGTCATAGCAACATAACTTCCATCTCATAGCTGACTGGAACTATCCCCAATTATTAATTAATATATTTGGTGTACTTTAGAAAATTGCGAATAGAAAACTTTCTCACACGACTTCCTTTATTTTTAAAATAGTCATTACAGAATTCTAACCGAGGTAAATAAAGTTGTTTTAACAGCAAATAATAAAGCCAAAAAAAAGATATATATAACAAAAACAGGTGTCTAATTACTATTGATCATCAGTTATTAATTTTTTAATATAATCTAAGCCTGATCACTGTTTCGTGTCGCAACGCATATATAAAGAAACAGATCCATCCTTTCTTTTTGAATTTATAATTGGAATTTCATTATATATTTTGTTGAAACTAAACAACCCTCACAGTCATCTCTCTGAATTAAACCAAAATGAACAACATTTTTCCACCTTCCTCACCACTCGCCAGCTCAAACGCTTTAAATTTTGAAGAAAATAATAAACACTCTCTAGAGTCCTCATTCTATGGTTCTAAACCCGCACCTTTAGTATTCAAACAGGATGCCACTAAGAGTATAAATACTCAATATCCATCTCCTTTCCCTTCTTCAAGTACCGGAAGGTCTTCTTCACCTGTGAAGGCTTCTGTTGCTAATCTCGAATCTAGCGGTGATGAAAGCCCAGATTCATCCTTTATCGGTATTCAAGATCTGGCAACTAGCCCACACGAAAAGATTAATGCTATATCTCCACCAAAAAGTAGAATACATAAATCTAAAACTAAAGATCATGCTAAATACAAAATATTCCCAAGAGTTATCGACATTGAAATTGACCCAATTAGCAACACTCAATTAACCATCGGACGTAAAAAAGATATGTGCGACATTTTACTACCTGGTATGAGAACTATCTCAAGAACTCATGCTGTTATTAATTACATCCCAGATAGAAACCAAATCAAATTGAAATGTATCGGGATCAATGGTATAATTGTTTCTTTACCAAGAAGATTGAATTGCTTTTTAATCAGACCAACAGATGACAAGGACATTTATGAACTATGTGCTATTGAAACAATCAAGATGCGTCAACAATTTCAACAGGTCGATACTAACGTAGATAAAGACCTAATAAAAAGTCAGAATTTAACCGCTTTCACTCTTGAACCTGGTGAGACTATATTGATGCCATTCATGAATGGCACAATGATAGACTTCAAACAAGTCAAGACATCTTTATCTATGAAACACCCACAAAACGCATACGGTACAAACTCAGAAGAAAATATAGCACAACGTTCTATATCTAGTGTATTACATAACGATATTAAAATGTTAGAGACAAGTTTCCAATCTAAGAAACTCAAAGGTAAAAAGAGTACATTAGCAACAATAACCAACGACACGGTAACACCAATGTCATCATTTATTGTTAGAGAACCAAAGACACCAATCAAGGGACGTAATCCTTCCTTGAAGGCATCTTTTGTCGAACCAAAAGATAAGAAAATCAGCTCTAATCTTCACAACGCTTTGGCAGATGCCCATTTATTAGATCTTCACAATTCTAAGAAGGATACCACACATTCTCATAAGCGTAAGCTTGGTACATCATCCATAGCTGGTTCCTCAAACAATAAACGTGCTAAAAATTCTAATGCAAAATCGACGGAAGAAATCTTAAAAGATTTACAAGATAAAAAGACTAACGTACAGGATTTGAAAAATGTTCTTGCCAATCACTTAGCATTTGCCAACGTTCAGCAAACACCACTTTCGCAACTAAAAGATACAAATTCTACCATTAAGACATTATCGAAAGAAGAGTTACGTTTCATCCTAACCCAAACAAAATGTATCGGTGTTATTACTAGAACTGGTAAAGATGCTGCTGGTAAACCCCTTGAGGAAGAATATTTCTATGACATGGAAAATGATGATGATGAACAAAGAAAGGCCCTTGTTACTTCAATGAAAGGTGGTAGAACTGGTTTAAGATCATGTAGAAGAACCCATAAACAATATTTTTGGAAAAGACCGGCTAAATAGTAGAGCTCAATCTACTATCTGAAACATTTATCCATATCTATTGCTAGTAAAAATATCAGAACATACAACCACCATCAATTTATTTATATACACCTGTAACTTGAACATTCCGAAGTCATACATAAACATATCTATACTCTATAATTCATATATATTATTAAGAAAAAAAAAATAATTCAGAAAATTTTAAATCAATAATACTCTTTATCCTAACTATGTATCCGTTCGTAAATTATTAAAATTACGTACCTAATACCCCTGTTTTTCTATCATACTGCATGCTTCTTCAAAAAGTCCTGCATTTCGTCGGTGTCAATATCTTGTGGATCCTCTGAGGATATAGCTTGTAGTAAACCATCCAACATACCATCAACTTTATCTTCATCGATTTTTAGACACAAGGATAATACCCTTCTAAATTTGGCCTCAAGCTTGCTTTGTTTATCTTTAATGGCATTCAATGTGTCATCTAAATGTTTGTCATTTCTTTTATACGCACTAATCCTAGCATTCAATAAGACTGCTGGTGGTAACATGTCATTTATCTTGTCCTCATTATTATCATAATTCTCTTGAATTTCTTGAACAACAGCATCAACATTTGTTTCTTGTAGTAACTTATCCATGTCCCCATTGTACTTCGTATTTAGCTTGTCTTCCAATAAACCATATATAAAGTCAACTCTAAACGGTTCATCAGCATCATATTCATTCGAATCCCAATCTATACCTGAAGTCTCTTCCGGCGATATACCAAGCTTTTTACTTTCCTCAAGGAATGTTCGTTCTTCTGTTTCTATACCATCTTTAATATTTTTCAATTGTTCCTTGAGAAGGTTATATTGGTCACGGATTTCTTTTGATTTGGCCAATTCATCTCTAGATGTCGCCAGTTTCTCTCTTTGTTCACCTAAATCTGTACGCAATTTAGTTAACTTTTCTTTATGTTGTTTTACTTCGATTTCGTAATCCTTAGAAACAGCTGATAACAGAGTTTTTATATCATTAACCAAACCATCAGTATCGGGTTTCTTAATATTCTTAAGGCCACTTATCAAATTTATATTTTCGTCGTTATTAGTCATATCCTCATCCTTGATATCCAAATTAGTATCTGTGTTTTTTTCTTGTGAAATTAATTTGGAAGTACCAGCACCAAAATCAATTGGACGAAGACCAGATTTATTCGGAATACGTGGGTCAGCACCATACTCTAATAATGCGTCAACAATAGAAACATTCCCTAATCTTGCTGCAATATTCAAACAAGTATCACCATTAGAATCTTGGGCGTTTAACATTTTCGAAATAACCCATGTCAAATTCAGGTTCTCTAAAATTCCATCCTTTTCTTTGTCGTCTTTTGGAGGTCTTGAAGGTTGTTTAACAATCCAACCCATTAAAATATCAAGATAGTACTTGGCAGCAGAAGAGCAACCAGTCATACCAGATGTAATGATGATATGATGTAGGATAGTTCTGTCCATTGAATCCTCTAGAATCAAACAAGGGTATAAATAATCTAGAAGTTCTTCAAATGTACCGGAATCATAATTATTTACGGATTTGACAGCTTTTACTAAGGCAGATTCACCCATATTATCACCTATCAATCTATCAGAACCATGTTTTACCAATTCTTTAACCATACTAATATTAGCAATTGATGTCAACCAATGTAAAGGTGTATTACCGTGTTCATCCACTGGAATATTTAAGTTCCAATCTACATTTGGGAAAGACTGGTCTACATCTTTTAATAAAGCATCAAAACTAGCCGTGGATAGAACGTCAGATTCCTTAGAATTATCGGCATGTTGAGCTTCTGGAAATAATAATTTTTGTAAAAAGGTTTCAAGTTTAATCCTTTGGTTATTATCGGTATTGTTGTCAAATTTAGTTGATTGACTCAATTGTAAAGGAGTCTTTAAAATATCATTATTCAATTTCAAGTCATGATCAAATATCTCAATAGGTTTTACATCACTTACATCTGATACCATTAATGTTGGTTTCGTTTCCGTCACCACTTTTTGTTCACCCAAGTCCTCAAGAGTATTTTTCAATGATGAAGCTGCATCAAATTTTAATTTCTTTAATGGAGAACCTAATTCTCTGTGAGAATCAACATTCATATTATCATCTGCGTTAGTTGATCTCTTTATTGCACCAGTTCGATCATCTTCTAATTCTTGTCCATTTTGAACTGTAGAATCCTTACCATTATTATTATTATTATTATTATTATCGTTACTAGATTGCTTATGCGTATCTTCGTCATCATCATTGTTATTATTCTCAGATTGGTCAGGTTTCCCTTCCAAATGAGTAGTTGTTGTACTGGTGGCTGCAGAATCTTCTTTCTTCATATCATCCAACACAGATTCGTTCTGGGTAATATCTTCATCCTTAGGGGTCTTATTCCCAGAATCATCATTGTTTTCGTGAAATCTATTTTCAAACAAATATAAAATATGTAAACGGTCCAATACATCATAAGCCATTTTCCCAGTAATCCATTTTTCATCATTTTCATCCGTATCAACAAGTAATCTTAATCTTGATAGTAAATTAGCAAGAGCCTCTGGATCTTCATATCCAGATGATGTTTCTGTATCACGACGCAATTCTTCCACATCTACAGATTGTTTCTCTTCATCTAATTGTTTTAATAATGGCAAAAGGGGTTTTAATAAAAAATAGCCCGTATCTGTGTTCCTTACAAGCGTGACTGGATATGATTGAGAACCATCTTGAGACGTAATGTAACTAGTAGCTGTAGAAACTGACATCCTATATGTATATACGTGAATATATCTTGCTTATACTTTCGTAACTCTTCTTTAAAGAGATTTGAATAAGAATAAAATAGAAGAAGGAAGTTTCGTGTTCAATTTCAATGTACTTTACTTTCCTGTCTAGTAAATAGCAACAAAAAACAAATTCGAAATAATATATTTAGTTAATGACTTTGTAGCAACTTCAAAATTTGTCTAATTCCGAATCAATTCGTTCTCTGTATTGTTGTTATTTATCTCTTTAAATGTCTGTTCTCTCTCAAATTTAAAAAAATAAATAAACTTCGTGTGATTATCTCGTGTTAACAACAAAAGCTTTCACTTTTAACTATTTTCCTCCTTTTGGGCAGTCGGGCCGTAATTTGTGAGGAAAAAATCGGTAATAGCATAACAGTAAGCAGAGGGAGAGAGAGAGAGAGGCACATAGGAAACCATAGGTTGTTGAGAATTTGGGATGAGATGAGTGGATGCCTGATATAAATGTTAGTTGATATATATATACATAATAACACGGTTCAAGAGGCAGGTTATTCTTGATATTATACTCAAAGGAGATTTACGAGATTTGCTATTCTACAAATTTTTTTCAAAGCAATAGCAGTAAATTAGGAAATGATAAGTGAGACATAAGCTATGGATTTTAATAACCGTTTGAAAAGAGAAATTAAGAGAGCTGAGGAGTTTGATACAGCTGGACTGGGTATCATTAGTTATTACTTGAGACTATACATTGTTGAGGTTCTGTTAAAGAGGGAAGATAGAACAGCTGAGCAGACACATATAGCGTCAGATATATTAGATCGTATAGAGAGTTTTAAACAATCTATCAATGAACTTTCAGACGACTCCAGGGAGAAAGAGACATTATTTACACTCGTGAATGATGATATGAGAGCAAAGACATATGTGACTAATTTTACAATGTCATTATATAATCAACAACTGATTCGAGTACAGAAGGGACCATGGGATCGAGATCTTGTTGGTGCCTTATGGTGTTGCATTGATTTATTCAATTGTATTATACATCTTTGGTCTAATGATGATGAAAGCCGACAAGCAATAACAAAACGTATTAAGTTTTGTAAAGTTTACATTAGTAAGATTGTGAAGGGAGAGATTGCTTCACAAGATAATATTGCATCAAATGAAAATGATAAGGAAGAGAACGATACACAATTACACACAGAAGAAGAACACGAAGAAGAGCACGAAGAAGCCACTACGGATTTGAATGTTACATCTGAAGACAAATTTGTAGGTGATATTGATGGTTCTTCGGATATAGAGGCTGATACGAACGAAATCAATCATTCTCTTGATACATCAGAACATGAAAACATTACAAATGTACCTGTGGATGATTTTGCTTCAATGTCTCTTAATGAACAACCCGAACCCACATTCGTTGATTCTGATTCTGAAATTGAACAAAACCCCGAAGTAATAGAGGAAGAAGTGAAAGTGAAACATACGACACAGGAATTAAATGGAATGATGGATCGTTCTGAAAAGATTGAACAGGCACAAAAATTTGCAAAATATGCGATAAGTGCATTAAATTATGAAGATATAGGAACCGCTAAAGATGAATTAACTAAAGCAATGAAACTATTAGAATCGTTATTGTAATAAAATTGATAATATTAAATAGATTTTTAAATTTTTTTCCCTTTTAACTTATGAGATATAATATACATACATATATAAGAACACAACTACCCCTAAAGAAAAAAAAAATTAACAAAAATTTCTTTTAGTTTTTGATATTTGTTCATATCTATTATTTTTAAATGATAATGATTTAAAACTCCTGAATTTACAGTATTTACAAATCAAAAATCATCATCAAAAAAAAAAAAATAATAGTAATGAAATAGATATCAATTTTTTTCTTCATTGTATAGTATTTGGTGAAATATTTATCAGTGTTTGTATTAATGATTTTAAGTTGATAAGTTTTATTTAGAATATGCGTATCTTGTTGTTTTTAAAATATTTTTTTTTGTATTATTTTAAAACTTCAAGGTCTTTGGCTTTTCCCAAGAATATTCTTGGTTAGTGAAATGACCATAAGAGGCAGTTGGTAAATAGATTGGCTTAGCTAAGTCTAATTCCTTTACTAACACACCTGGTCTTAAATCGAAGTTGTTCTTAATAATTTCAATAATTTCTTCATCAGATTTAGTAGCAGTACCATAAGTATCAACATGTAGAGATAATGGTTCAGCAACACCGATAGCATAAGAGAATTGAACTTCTACTCTTTTACAAAGACCAGCAGCAACTAAAGATTTAGCGACCCAACGGGCAGCATAAGCAGCTGAACGATCGACTTTAGAATAATCTTTACCAGAGAAGGCACCACCACCAACAGCAGAAGCACCACCGTAAGCGTCAACAATAATTTTTCTACCGGTCAAACCTGCATCACCTTGTGGACCACCAATAACAAATCTACCAGATGGTTGAATGAAATATTTAGTATTTTCATCTAACATATCGGCTGGGATAACTTTTTCAATAATTTCAGATTTAATTAATTTTCTTAAATCTTCAGTTGAAATTGATTCAGCATGTTGAGCGGAAACAACAACTGTGTCAATTCTTAATGGAACCCATCTACCATGATCATTTTTATATTCAACGGTAACTTGAGTCTTAGTATCAGGTCTTAACCAATCTAAAGAACCATCACGTCTAGCGTCAGCCATAGCCATGTTTAATTTATGAGCTAATAAAATAGTTAATGGTAAACCTTCTGGAGTTTCATCAGTTGCATAACCAAACATAATACCTTGATCACCTGCACCAATATCTTCAATAGCTTTTTCTTCATGAACACCTTGAGCAATATCAGGAGATTGTTGTTCAATTGCTACAAGGACATTACAAGTTTTATAATCAAAACCTTTATCACTTGAATCATAACCGATTTTTTTAATTGTATCTCTAACAATTTTTTGATAATCCAAATTAGCCTTTGTTGTAATTTCACCAAAGACCATAATCATACCAGTCTTAGCAGCTGTTTCACAAGCAACACGAGAATTAGGATCCTCAGCAAGACAAGCATCTAAAATAGCATCTGAGACTTGATCACAGATCTTATCTGGGTGACCTTCACCAACAGATTCTGAAGTAAATAGAAAAGTACCAGCCATTATTTTTGTAAAATTAACTAAATTTTTTTTTTCTTGCTTCTAGTTATATGCAATATTTACAAAACTATTATGACGATACCTAAAATAGAAAGACAATAATTGAATAAATATTGAACAAATATTCAAGATAGCAATTATATTATTATTAATTTAGTGATAATGATTTTACCTATTTATATATTATGTCCAAAAAGTTGTCAAAAAGCAAAAACAGAAAATTTTTTCAACTTTCTTTAAAAGCACATGCACCAATTGTCTCTCGATGAGCAACAAACGACTCTCCCGATGCCCACAATGTGTCCACACCGTACAGCACAGCAACTGAAAATTTTAAAGAAAACAAAAAATTGAAAACTGTGATTAAAAAGAAAAACAGAAAAAAAAAAAGTGTGGCAGTAATTGTTATATCGCCCACACACACACACAGACACACACACACAGACACACAGAGAGAGAAAAATATTTCTACGCGTATAATAATAACAATAGTCTGCAGAGCGATAGTAAATTGTCAGAGACCCACTCACAATAAACGCAGGGCACAGGTCAAAGCAACTGAAAAATATTGGGCGATTTATTTAATTTTCATTTGTTGCGTCCGCCAAACTCCGGTGGTACGAGCTGATGATGAACCATTGAACTCGAAGGATTAAAAGAAACGAGTGTTCTTAGTCTGTATAATTATGTAAATTACAGTAGATTACGGATTTTAAATAATACTACTATACAGTCTGTATTCTATATTGGGTAAACGACGAGACGCAAAAGTTTGGGGTTGTTGTTGTTGCTGCTGTAGTAATTGTTGTTGTTTTCTATGTAAGATGAATAGATGTAACATGTTACGAAGTATGACAAGACTCAAGTTCGTGATTTTGATAAAATAGACTTGATTTAGTCTGTGGCAAAAGATAATAAACTATTATGTATATGTATTATAGCTTACTCTTTGATAACACCCGTCATTTTCCCACAGTGGGGTTAAAGTCTTAGGCATTCTCTGAAGCTAATGTAAAATGGAGCCCTTTTATTTTTTTTTTTTAGTTGTTATATTAGTCTTCTCTTTTTGCCGCCTATGTGGCATTTTAAACCCCAATTATTCAGTCTAACTATACAAAAAAAAATGAGAAATAGAGATTTTGAAAAGAATCTTTATTGGGTCACATGATACGTGAAAACTGTGGCGTCACCCGTGAGAAGTGACATGGTTCATCAAAATTTTCTTTTTGTTCAAGGGTGTTACCCTCATACTTAAGTGAGCTCTTTATTCAAATTTGTTCTTTTTTTTTTTCCGTGGATTTTTTTCTGCGATGACATTTTGTGAAAAGGGGTTTTGGTTAAGGCAAAGGGGAAAACTAGTGTCCTTAATTTTTCACCATTATATAAAAAGAGATGACATTCAAAAATACAGAATTGGTTACTACCTAGCAACGTTCAATTTTTAACTAATTTCCCCCCTACAAAGAGTCTTTCTTATTGAAATAGAAAAAAGTACAATACTTATATATACATAATAAACAATGTCTGTATTGGCTAAGACTGCTAATGGAATTACCGCTGCTTTACAAAAAGAAGATATAATTGGTGATTTATTTCCAACAAAGGCAATTTCTTCAACTTTTGTTCCAGAAGGTTCTTTATTGGTTGATTATGCTACTCCAAACACAACTGTTTCATTAGGTAATATTTTACCAACTGAAACAACCCAAGATGTTCCAAAGTTTTTCTATAAACCATTCGATGAAGTTGATACTTCTTCACTTTATACTCTTGTAATGACAGATCCTGATGCCCCATCTCGTACAGATAAAAAATTTTCAGAATATTGTCATTATGTAATTACTGATATTAAATTTTCAAATGCTAATGAAGGTGGTGAAATTATACCAGGTAAAGATAATATTGAATTGCATAGTTATATCGGCCCAGGTCCACCAAAGGGTACTGGTTTACATCGTTATATCTTTTTATTATTAAAACAGGATCCAAATGTTAAACAATTTACTGATATTAAGGAAAGATTTAATTGGGGTTATGGTATTCCAGGTGTAGGTATTGAACGTTGGGCTAATGAAAATAATTTAACTTTAATTACTTCAAATTACTTCTTAGCTGAAAATAAATAATTTTTTTTATATTAATATTATTATTTTGTTTCATCTATCTATATGTCTATACGTCTATATAAGTATATAATAAATAATTCTATTTATATGTTAATAGAATTCTAATTTTTTGTTGTTTGTTTGTTTAATAACTAAAATAATTGTTGTACTAGCTCTTGATATACTGCAATTTGGAAATTGTCTAATTGTAATTCATTTAATGGTGGCGCAACTACAAATCCACTACCATTATTATTATTATTACTTGTAACATTAATATTATTATTGTTATCCATAAATTCTTCTTGTGAATAATGTTGCATCATATTTTGATACATTTTTAATTCTTTTTGTTCAGAATCATAATATTTTGAATCAATGTCTAAATTATTTGGAATAGCACATAACCAAATTCTTGTCTTATAAAATTTAAACAATTCTTTAATTAATTCACGGAAATCATTACGTTCTTCACATAAATAATAAAATGTTAATTTTTTACGATCAAATTGAAATTCTGCATTAAGAATTTTAATATTTAAACCATGACGTAATATCATTGAATCATTATTATTATCTTCTTCATTTGATGATGAATTACCATTTAATGCTCTTAATTTTAATTGTGCAATATGTAATGCTTTTAATTCATCTTGAAATTTATTATGTAAATTTGTGCTACTTTCCCATGGTGTTGCAAATCTTAATACTTGTTTTGATGGTACAACTAACTGAGTTAATTCAATAATATCATAAAGTTTTGGATTTAATGAATCGCTTAAACCATTTGTACATTTTTCTAATGCATCAATAAATTGATTATTTGGATAATGTTGTGTTTTACTTGTAATTAATGAATCAAAATGAATCTTTTTTTTCAAAAAATTAATAATTAAAGCTAAATCTAACGAAACTATTGGTTCAACAACAAGTGTTAAATCTCTACCACGATCACCATCAATAATTACTAAATCACCACGTTTCATTGACATATTTGCACCCGCAGGCATCGATAATAATTCTAATTTACCATTTTTTAAGGATACTAATACTAAAGGACGATAATGCAAATAAGCCGAAGCACTATTATTTGTAGTTGAAGATCGTCCTAAAGATGATTGTAATGGAACGCTATTTCTACGTATAGTACCATTATTAACAGTAGTAGCACTAGTATTACGCCTATCACCCGAAATAAAACCATCAGATTGTGGATTATAATTTAAATTACAACTTTTTAAAAAATTTAAAAATCTTTTTAGTGGTTCATGAATTTGTTTTAATGATGACGAAATATTATCATTTGATATTAGCGATTGTTTTAAATAATCTGCAAATTCATAAACTTGATTACTTGAAAAATAATTTTCACCACAATCCTTATATAATTTTGCTAAATCATTTGAAGAAGCTAATTGTTTATCTTCTGTTAACATTAAACCATTATTTGAATCTTTTCTAATAATTGAATTTGAATTATTAATATCATTATTATTAATATTAATAATTGGCAATCTATTTAATTTTGTTGTATTTGTATTGGAGACTTGTCCACTAACATAATTTAAATAACCATATTTTTGTTGCTGATTTGATGATTGTTGTTGATAATATTGTTGTTGTTGTTGTTGCTGCTGTTGTATTGGTTGTTGTTGCTGAATGAATTGTGAATTATTTAATAAATTTGGTTGATTATTATGAATTAAAGTATCAGAAATATAAGAAGATCTTCTTTCAACAACAAAATCAGTATTATTATTTGTACTAAAATTAAATGCTAAAGGACCATTTGTATTTGTATTTGTGTTTGTACTTGTTAAAGGTAAAACATTATCATTATTAATATTAAAGATTGATTGTCTTCTTGTACCTTGTTGGGGTAAAAAATCTTTCATATTTGATAATTTAAATTGTGCAAATGAATCAGTTATTTCATTATCAATATTTGTTTGTTGTCTTTGAAAACCTTTAATAAAATCAACTTTTGGATAAATATTTTGCTGTTGTTGTTGCTGTTGTTGTTGTACTGAATCTCTTTCTTGTGATTTTCTTGGTAAATCAGCTAATGACCTACCGCTGCTATTTTTAAATAATAAATTATCATAATAATTTCTTAATTCTGCATTATCTGAGATACTTGTTGTACTATTAATTGAAGGTAATTCCATACTGTGTAATGTCATTTTCCTTTCGTATCTCTCTATGTATCTTTTCCAAACTATTTTTTATAAGGAACAACCAACTTTAAAGAAATAATATGTTATTATGTTGTTAAAATGAGTCCTTTTCAACTTTATATGACTTATATATAATTAACAAAGGTGTAAATCCCCCTTTTTTTTTGTTTATTATACCCCTCCTCTCTCACAACTTTTATCAAAAAATATAAACATGTCAAGAGAAGAAAACATACAACCCCAAGACGAGGGGTAAACTAGCTACGCTTAACAGAGCAGCATATTGAACTTTGAATTACCCCATGTTTATAATGCAACTGTTAAACAAAATGTAAGTTTCTGTGCTTCGTCATATATGACAAGCCGTGTAAGCTAGTGCGTAGTGTTACGGGACAAGCGGGAGGAGGGGGGGGGGAGGAAGAGGATCAGTCCTTACAATTGAATTATTTAGCCCCTTGTTTTGTTTTGCATGTTTTTGGCGGGGCTTTATGCATTGGCCCGGGCGTTTCCGCATAATGGAAATTCTTCTGCGCTGTTGGCGAGGGTAAGCGTGTAATGGTGGACTGTGGAGGGTTTTGTCGTGAAAAGTGATCGGTCACGTGCAGGCTCAGTTCTACTTTTTTTTTTCACTTTTTTTGAAGATTTTTTTCGGTGCCGTTGAATGACTTGTATTATAGAAGTATTGCTAAGAATGCAGTGTAGTAACTAATAATTTAAACGGCAACAATAATATTTTTGTCTTTCTACATACTTTTGTGTTACCAAGGTCGATGTTTATCATTAGGCACGAGCGGGCCTTCATCTTATTATTCTCTCTTTCTCTGCGGCTAACATACTAGAATACATTTGCTGTGGCTGTGGGATAGCAATAGCATTCCAATAGTAACACATACACAAATTTCTCTCTCTCTCTCTCTATGTCTCTCAGTTTAGTCAAAATGTTCTACTTGTATTTCTTAGACCAACCGGTAACGGTTAGTAGTGATTTTTCATTGTTTAAGTGGCATTAACAATTGTTAAGTGAAGAGAATGAAAAATTTTTTTTTTTTTTCATTATGAACCCGTTTAATTATCAAAGGGAAAACAAAACTGCTTGCCCATTCTCTCTTAGGTAAAGGAATTCAATTGATCAATCAAAAGATTATTAACTACCATTAGATTTTCATTTAGATTCGTCATAATTACAGTAGTTGATTAACCAATAAATCTTTTAAAATAATAATCGAAAAATTAATTTATTTGCTTATCTCATTCTTTTAATCTGGTTTATCTATTCGGTGACTCTCTCTGATAATCGCGTTTATCTTTTAAATTATTCTAATCTGCTCTTTAACACTTTTTTTGTTTTATTTTTCACCTTTAAATTAAATTATTTTTTTTTTCTTTCTCACGTATATATACATACAATAGACTCATTTATTATAATTATAGTTTATAATTCTATATTCCAACTTTCTTATTACTATAATTATAATATAATACAAACTATCCACCCCATAGAAGATGTCTCCTAACTCATTAGAAGTTGGGAAATCTGGTTCTGCATATGAATCAAAAGAAGTCAAAGATGGTACAACAGAAATTAGATCATCTGAACAAGATAATGAAGTTGAATATTTTGAAATGATTAATACAAATAATAGTAATGAACCAAAAAATAATCATTATGCAAAATCTTATCCAAGAACAAGATTTAAAAATTTTCTTGATTCATTTCGTCGTGCTGATGAACCACAATTAGAACAAGAATTAGAAGATATTGATGTCGCTGTATCAAGAAATACTATTGCTAATTTAAATAAAGAATTATCTAATACAGAATTAGGTATTGATGGTTTAGGTCCAAATGGTGAAAATCTAACAAATAAAGGTGGTAATTATCATGATGATGTTGAAGATAAATTGAAAAAAACAATTAAACCACGTCATGTTATTATGATTTCTTTAGGTACAGGTATTGGTACTGGTTTGTTAGTTGGTAATGGTACAAGTTTAT
This sequence comes from Maudiozyma serrabonitensis, assembly GCA_030571355.1. Lineage (NCBI taxonomy): Eukaryota > Fungi > Ascomycota > Saccharomycetes > Saccharomycetales > Saccharomycetaceae > Maudiozyma > Maudiozyma serrabonitensis. The sequence continues at coordinate 65,410 of JAJLXS010000044.1, read as the reverse complement.
CTAATGGTGGTCCAGCTGCTTTAGTTATTGGTTATATTATTATGGGTTCTTGTATTTATTGTATTATTCAAGCTGTTGGTGAAATGGCTGTGGCTTATCTTTCTTTAATTGGTGGTTTTAACGCTTATCCTGCATTCTTAGTTGATCCCGCTTTAGGTTTTTCGGTCGCTTGGGTTTATTGTTTACAATGGTTATGTGTTTGTCCATTAGAATTAGTTACTGCTTCAATGACTATTAAATATTGGACAACAAAAGTGGATCCCGATGTATTTGTGGTAATCTTTTATGTACTTATTATCGCGATTAATGTCCTTGGTGGTGCAGCAGGTTACGCAGAAGCTGAATTTTTTTTCAATTCATGTAAAATTCTAATGATGACCGGGTTTTTCATTTTAGGTATTATTATTATTTGTGGTGGTGCAGGTAATGATGGTTATATCGGTGGTAAATATTGGCATGATCCTGGTGCATTTAGAGGTGATAAACCAATTGATCATTTTAAAGGTGTCGTTGGTACTTTAGTTACCGCAGCTTTTTCATTTGGTCAATCCGAATTTATTGCAATTACCGCATCTGAACAATCTAATCCAAGAAAAGCTATTCCATCTGCTGCTAAAAAAATTATTTACAGAGCTTTATGTGTTTATTTAGCTTCTATTATTTTAATTGGATTTCTAGTACCATATAATTCTGATCAATTATTAGGTTCTACAGGTGGTGGTGTTAAAGCATCCCCTTATGTTTTAGCTGTCTCTACTCATGGTGTTCGTGTTGTTCCACATTTTATTAATGCAGTTATTTTATTATCTGTCTTATCTGTCGCAAACTCTGCATTCTATTCTTCATCTCGTATGTTGTTAACTTTAGCACATCAAGGTTGGGCTCCAAAAATCTTTGAATATGTCGATAGAGCCGGTAGACCAACTATGGGTATTGCCGCTGCAATGCTATTTGGTATTATTGCCTTCTGTGCTACATCACCAAAGGAAGACGAAGTCTTTGTCTGGTTATTAGCTATTTCTGGTTTATCTCAAGTGTTTACATGGTTTACTATTTGTTTAAGTCATATTAGATTTAGAAGAGCTATGTCTGTTCAAGGTAGATCTACTGCTGAATTGGGGTTCAAATCTCAAGTTGGTATTTGGGGTTCTTTATATGCTGGTGGTTTCATGTTATTGATTTTAATTGGTCAATTCTGGGTCGCTATTGCTCCAATTGGTGAAGGTAAACTTGATGCTAAAGCATTCTTTGAAAGTTATCTTGCTATGCCTATCTTGATTGCATTATACTTTGGTTACAAGATTTGGAAGAAAGATTGGAGTTTATTTATTAGAGCTGAAAAGATTGATTTGAATATCGGTAGAACTTTATATGATGAAGAGCTACTAAGACAAGAAAGAGAAGAATATGAAGAACAATTAAGAACCGGTCCAAGATGGAGAAGAATTTATGATTTCTGGTGTTAATATTATACTACCATCTTCCCCCCTCCCATTTTTTTTTAATTTCATTTTCATTATAGTTATCCTCATTTGCTTAATTTCAATTATTCTCATTCTCATATATTGTTTGGATATAGCTATCCATTGTGTTACTATTCTTATGAAACAAATACCTCATAATGAGGTAAATGGCGTACATTTTCCCACTGTCAATGGCCATATGTCTCTCCATAAACAATAAATTTCAAATTAAATTGTTATTCAAATAACATCATGATCCAGCATTTCTTTTTTTTTTATCTCCCTCTTAATCTTTTATTTATTTATTTTTCCTCATTTCATTCCATAGTTTTTTGAAATATCATATATTTTCTCTACATCTAATAATTATCTCTACTACTTTGTTTCTTTTGTTTTCTGTTTTTACAATCTAACCTCATTTATTACTATTATATAATTACCAATAATATTTCCAACCCACGTTATATCAGTTAACATCACTGACTCCCCCTAAAGTAAATAAAATAGAGGTGGCACACCTCCACATATTGATCTTACACCTGAATAATCAACAAATGATGTTTACACCGATCTCAAGCGGACTCTCTCTCTCTCTCTCTCTGTAATCTCGAAAACCTGTTACTTCGGTAAACTCTTGTGACCTTCCCACTGATCTCAAATAAAAAAATATACTTCTCTCCAGCATGCTATGGTTGTACAGAGTTGCTCGTACAACTTGGCAGGTTTTTGGTAATTTTTCAATTACTAAGCGATTGCCCGCGTGTTTCTCTGGGTGAATTTGATTGACGGGGCAACGTATATGTATGAAAATAATTTGATTAACAAACCCTGCACGATCAATTTTCTTAAGTGGAGGAAAAAAGTAATATGTCATTAGGTTCACCTTTTTAAGGTGTTGATGAAGAAGCAGGTGTCTAAGATTTGATTAACTGTTACAATATTTTTTAGGAGAACTGGAATTAGATTAAGAATTAGTAATCCTTATTATAGAACAAACCATATTTGAAATAATTTAATTATTAATCAATTAAGGGAGGAGCAAAATAATGCATTTACAAATTTAAAAACGTATATAAGATGAAAGAGATGAGTTGAAAATAGGATTGAGTTGTCTTTCTATATTGTTATCGTTAGAAGGAATACAATACAACATCAAACAAACAAACAAACAAACAAACAAACTTCCCATTTTAAAAAAATGTCTTCTATTACTCAAACTTACCTAAACGCTATTGCTAACCGTAGAACCATCTACAACTTAACTGATGCTTTACCACAAAACGTCAGCGTTTCTGATATTCAAGCTGTTGTTCAATCTATCATCAAGAACACCCCAACTGCTCTAAACTCTCAAGAAAACAGAGCTATCATTGTCACTGGTAACACCAACAAGAAGATCTGGGATGCTGTTATCAATGCTATTCCAGGTGAAAACGGTAAGAAGAGACCAACTTCTGCCAGGGATGAAGCTTACGGTTGTGTCATCTTCTTCACTGAACAAAACACTATCAAGAAGTTCCAAAAGGACTACCCAGCTGCTGCTTCTGCTTTCCCAGTTGCAGCTTCTGCTACTACAGGTGCTGTTCAAATTAACTCTTGGACTGCTCTAGAAACAATGGGTCTAGGTTGTCACTTACAACATTACAATGATGCCGTTAGAGCCGCTCTAGGTGACTTAGTTCCAGAATCTTGGACTGTTAACTCCCAATTGTGTTTCGGTTCTCAAGTCATTCCACCTGGTGACAAGACCTTCATCGACAACCCAGTCAACATCTACAACTAAGCCAATCGATGTCTTAAAGACAGATACAACCAATCAGGATGAGTTCAGAGATATCCTCTTGGAAATCTGTCCTTAATTCTTACTCATTTTGCATAATTCATTTTCAAAAATAAAATTTTGAAATAAACAAATCAACAAGGTCTTACGAAATATAGGTAGGTATATTTTCTTATGTAATATAAATTTATAAACACAATAAAAACTAAAATATCATTAATTTTGAATCAAATTACAAAGCATTATCCAATAATAATAATGGGAATATCGGAACGAGAAAATGGGTGAATTTAAGGCAGTTGGGCCACACTTTTTTCCCATTTCACAGTAATTATGCACTTTTCTTACTTGTTCGTTTATAATAAATAATACCAATCAACTTCATTACTAAAGATTTAGTAATTTACGTTACATGTCCGCAGGTTATTCATTTTTGTTGGACAAAAAAAATTCCGTACAAAAGTGCCGGAACAATAACAAAATCAAAGATTTCTTAAGCAATGCCCGCTATGGTCAGTTTAATACGACATAAAGTTGTGCAACTTGTCGAGAAGAACGTACAATCCTCTTTTCCGTACCTCCTCGAGGGGGATCTATGTTGACAGTTACTAAACCATTAGTAAATTCTAAATGAATCTTCCATGGCACTATATTTTATAAAGATGCTTTATTTTTTGATAGGGGTACGTTTTTATTTATATGTAGTCTCGACCTATATAAAGGGTACTAACTCCAAGCTCATTAAGATCATTATATTACTATCCTCTTAATTATATTCTTATCATTGTAATACATAATAAATAAACAAAACACCACAAATTTCTCTTTAAACTACAATCTATAAAACATGTCTGCTCAAATTCTAAAATCCATTGCTACCCGTAGAACCATCTACGCTCTAAAGCCAGAGTTACCATCCGACGTTTCTATCAAGAATGTTCAAGCTACTATCCAATCTATCGTCAAGGATACACCAACTGCTTTCAATTCTCAAGGTAATCGTGCTGTAATCTTAACTGGTGCTACACACAAAGCTGTCTGGGATTCTGTTGCTAACGCTATTGATTCACCAGCTGGTAAGAAGAGACCAGAATCTGTTAGAGATGAAGCTGCTGGTTCTGTTATCTTTTTCACCGACGATAAAGTTACAGAAGGTCTGCAAGAAAATTTCCCAGCATTTGCATCTGCTTTCCCAGATTTTGCCAATCATTCTTCTGGTGCTGCCCAAATTATCTCCTGGACTGCTTTGCAAGACTCAGGTTTAGGTGCTCATTTACAACATTATAATGGTTACGTCAAGGCAGCTTTAGGCTCAAAGATCCCAGAAAATTGGACTGTTCAAGCTCAATTATGCTTTGGTACCCCAGCGGCTCCAGCTGGTGAAAAGGCTTTCAATGAAAATCCAGTTAATATTCTAGAGTAAGTATAACTTCTCAACAAACATTAAAATTACCCGTTACTATTCCTATTCATAAATATATATATACATACACACCCATAAATAAATAAAATAATATAATGAAGATATATTATATATACGTTATATTGGTTTTAAACAATCACCTGGAACAATTCCTCTATTTTTATTCAAATAATGTAGGTTCGTTATATCATTATTCATTAACAATTTGTCCCCTGGCACACTTGTACCATCTTTTTGACATTTTTCGACAAGACACCATGTGTCTGTATGTGTTGCAAGGATTCTAACATATTCATCCTTGTTTATCTGTATTTCATCTGTGAGTCGTGGTGAATAATTCTTGAAAACAATACATATTCCACCAGTTAATATTTGAGATTTTGATTCAAAAGTTTCCTCCTGTATCGGCTCCTCATTATGAGAAACTAAATCCATTACTGTATCATTTCCGCATTGTTTAAAACGACTATCTCTTCGTTTCTTTCTCCCGTTTAAGTCTACAGTAGATGAGGAATGCAGTACCATATTTTCAACAGCAGCAGTTGATGTTGTTGGTGGGTTTTTCATTTCGTCATATATGACAGATGCTCGATGATGTTCGGTCAAAGATATATCACTATCTGGGGTTATATCAATAGCCTCAGATCCAACCAATTTTTTATATGTTTCATCTTGTACCTGCAGCATAGGAGATTTCTCATCAATGCTAGTTTCTGCTACATCACCCGCATAACCCTTACCAACCCTTGAAAGTATATGTGGTCGTTTCATTCTAGCATTTGGCGTATGACCCTCATTCATCAAATCACTGGAGGAGTTTAAAAACCATTTTGATAAAGGTGATTTATATTTCCAATGGTTACCGACCATTGCTTGAGGTTGTTCAGCTCCATCGTTTACCTCCAATACTTGTGGCTTTGTAGAATTGAGTAATATTGAATTTTCAAACTTATTAAATGGGATGATATATTTCTTTTTCTGGCGTTTATATCTGTCGTTGACTGTACTCGCCTTTGCTGGTGTTAGTACATGGGGCACTATATCACTACCATTATGGTACACACCAGGAATATCATAATGTATTTTCGATGAGAAATTATTATTTTCAAATAGCCAAGGCTTCTCACGAAATGAATTTTGATCTAGCCCATATTGATGGTTCCTTTCTGCACCAAAACACATAGATAGAAAGTTAGGTGATCCTGTTGAAGCATCATTTCTATATTGAGGAGAAACTGTTTTATTAGAACCATGTAATCTCTCCCTTTTTATGTACACATACAATAAACAAACAATTAGTGAAAAGACGAATATGCCAACTGGAACACCAACTGATATCCCTATAGTTGTATTAGATGATGCTTTGGAAGTTGATGAAAAAGTAGGTAAATTTAAAAATTCTGTAGTAAACTCAGTCTGCCTTACAGTGATTGTTGACGATATGCTAGTGTGATGGCTAGTTGATAAAGTAGATACTATCAGGGTAGTTTTCATTGAATTAGCTGTTGCGACATCTGTGGACATTTTGGAACAAATGCGTAGGAGCTGTCTATTAGAGTTTTAGAATATGATATGCTGAAGAAAATAACAAAAAAGACATAACCGACATATTAAAGTGAATTAACCCCTATCCATATCACAAATCCACACATATTTATATATATTTTTAAACAATGGCTTATCTTTTTCTCCCTTGAGTCATGATCGTATACGTTTCAAGATTGTTTCAGGTTCTATTTTAGCATCTCTCAAATATTAAACTATTTTTATAAATAGGGCATCGCACGGGAAATAAAATATTATAGAGCGGGACACCGAATGTGATGTAATAACTGCAGTGAGGACATCAAACATATAAAAAAAATACTATTATAACTCAAATATACTATTTACTTTCAATCACACTACTCTCTGTATCGATACTATATGGATAAGTATCGTTCCATTATGTGATTTGCCAATTTTATGTTTCCACTTCCTTGATAAATAACTATACTGTTATACGCAGCGTGTTTCTTTAACTTATCATCCTTATAATCTGTTAACACTTTGTTATAGTAAGTTATAGCAATAGACGTAAGCCCCATCAAGTGGAAAGCACGACCAACATTATAATCTGCCTCTTGACTTTCTAACTCTGTATACATTGTGCTTCTGATATCATGATAGCGATATAAATAACGGAGACCGTGCAAAAATTGGAAATGCCTGTTAGCTGTTAATCTTTGCATTGATCTGTGGGTATGACAAAGACCCATCAATAAATTGACCATAGGGTCGTCTGGTGTATCCTTCTCCAACCAACTCAAATATTGTAATGCAGAAAGAAACCCCCTTGATGAATAAAGCAAGACAGCATAAATATAGTACAAATATGGAGATGCCATCTTATCCGGATTAACAACCTCTTTATTTGTAATGGAAGCTTGCCCATTAACATGCGTGTTAAATCTACAACTGTCAAATGCTTTTATTTGTCTTAAGAAGAACTTTTGTTGAACTGTACTACTAATAATGTCTGATGACATTTGACCTTGTGAAAGACTTAGCAGGAATATTTCAAGGACCTTCCTATTAAATTGATATTGATTTAATAAGCCTCTTAAATTTTCTGAAATTTCCTCTTCGTTGTTCCTCTCTAAAACAATTGCAAGCTTAACAAATTTCATCATTTTCGCCCTCTCAGGCGCTTGAATAAACACATTAACTTCCTGTGCTGTTTCGATAATACTTAACCCATCCTCGACACTTTGATATTTAGTTAATGTCAAAGATAGATTCATGAAAAGTTCAAACCATTGATCATAAGTTAACCCTCTCAATTCCGTCGTCGATGTAAGGGTAACACGTTCTTCCATAAGTGGTAGCCCGTCTGAAAGGTTATCACCTTCTGATAATTTTGACAGCCTTTCCAGTTGGTAGTCCAAAACAGTATTAAACTTCTTTGTCCTACGGATAATACCCACAAATTTCTTGGAACGATTTCTGACAAAGAAATTCTTGATACTTGAGAACACATCAACAAGATCAGAAACAGTATCAATCCACGGGCGGATTAATTTCTCATTACCTTTGCTAATTCCTTTCTCATAATCTGCTAAACTTTTATATTTATCCACAACTTTGGTGGTAATCTTCCTTTCACGATCAATCTTTTCACGCTCTATATCTTGCGGAGTCTTTTTTCTTTTTGCGTTATATTGTCTAAACATACTGTCTTCCAGCAAGGGTTTACTAGATTTATCTCTTTCGTCGGTAGGTTTCTGTTTTTCTTGTTTTGATTCGTGTTCTATGCTACCGTAGAGAGCAGCATCTTGTTTCTTCCGTATTTCAGTGACTTCTTGTAATAATGATTTGAACATCTCATTATTCCCCATGTGATAATAAACCTCAGCGAGATCTAATTTATTTTCCAGGATGGATGGGTCTAATTTGATTGCATTTTCATAATTATCTCTGGCAGACTCATAGTTTTCAATTTCTTTGTAACATTTACCAAGACATTCAAATAATTGTACATTTTGGAAATCTTCAATGGATGATAATGGCAAAAAGAAATCTATAGCCTCCTGGAATTTTTCTGCTTTTGTTAGGGCAACTGCTACTTCAAAATGTAAATCGGCGGTGTCTTCAAAATTTTCATCATATAAGAATTGGAATTGGTTCATTGCTTCTGTAAAATTGTCATTTGCTAATCTCAATAAACCAAGTCTTACTCTAATATCTATCGGTAACGTGTATGATTTTTCCTTTTCACTATTTGGCAGGGCATCATACCTACTATTTTTAGTTTTTCTCATATCATATTCTGAATCATCAATGACATCATTCCAAAATGTTTGATTTTCCCTCTTCTCAATCCAACGTGCATAAGCTTTCAATACTTTAATTCCAGCTGCACCACCTAATGGTGACTTTAGATATAACTCTGCAACGATATTCAAAGAAGACCAATCAAATGGGATACATTTGTATTTTCTGTTGATCTTTTTCCAATTTATCTCAGGATATAGTTCCATCTCTTCCAAATGTTCTTCTGCGATATCTTCTTCAGCATCATCCTTATTGGTTTTTTTATTTTTCGTTTTCTTCTTCTCTTTATCACTAGAAGAATCTTCTTTATCATTCTCTTCATCTTCTGATGAAGACGAAGAGTCCATAGCATTCTCCATGGCATTTTCGATAGCCCATCTTCTATGAATATTTGCTTCGTAAACATTCTTGTATAATTCAATAGCCTCATCAACCTTATCATAATCGACATATAATATGGCCAACTCTCTTAAAAAGTTAGCGTCATAAGGATGGTTTTTATACAATTTTTGAAACCCTTCAAGGGCTTTACCCAACTGACCTATCTTCTTATATAGAGTTGCCCTTCTATAAACACATTCCCACTCCTCATGATTAATGTTAATGACCCTAGAAAAACAGTATATGGCCTGCCTATAATGCTCTAGATCTGCAGATAGGATAGCTACAATCTTCCAAAATTCCCAATCGGACGAGTTTATATGTGCTGCTAAGAACCACGAATTACAACAATCGTTGAGACGCCCTTGTAATTGGTATATATCACCCAACGTTTCGTATGCAGCAAAATTACGTGGATCCTTCTTGATGATTTCATTATATAAACCTTCTGCAACCTGCAAATCATTCCTCACAAACGCTTCATTAGCTCTGGATAAAAGGTCTGCAACCTCTGGGTCTAATACTCTATCTCTCCTTGTTCTTACTGTTTTCCCGTTTTTCTTCTTCCTGTTTTTTACCTTGAAATTATTGGCTTCTCTAATGGCATCCATAAAGTTTTGTTCATCATCTTCGTCTGAACCTTCCTCATAGTCTGAAAATTCTGCAAGTAAAGAGTCTCGACCACTACTAGCGCTGTCATACTCATTATCAATGTACTTCTGATCTCCATCTGAATCGGAAGCTATATCTAAGTCAGAAATTGATTCATCACCACTATCACCTACCATCTCACGTAAGTGATCAATATTTCCATATAATTGATCGTCATTTTCTTCTATAACATTTCCGTCATTAGGTACATTATCATCACCATCACTGGAGGACAGAGGAATTTCTTTTAGAGATGGTTCTCTGTATCTTCGTTTGCTAACCATCACAACTTTCTTATACACACAGTCTTACTGTAGGACTATTCTTTAGTTTATCTTTCTAGTAGAACAAGATTTTTGTAAGTTAATTGAAAAAACGTATATTTCGAATGTTAAATCAATTCTTTATATCTTCTTTACTTAGTATTAGTCGTGATGGTCTATTTCAAAAGGGTTTGTTGATTTCGTTTCTCAGCTTCTTACGTGTTTTGGTTACTGTAACGTAATTATCTGCTTCCGGAAAATAACTGTAGAAATTATCCCGAAAAAGGAAACTGTTACTTAAAAAGGGCACAACTTTCTAATATGTTGGGTTTCCTCTGTGGCAAAATCCCTTTGAAGGTTTAAAAGACATTTTAAGAACAAACAGAAATATGGAAAGTGCTTTGAATCTTACAACGAAGCTGAAACGATAACCAAGTCTATTTCATATAATATCTACACATATTATCTATCGTGAGAAAAGCAAACAAAGATAGTCATCCCATCATGTTCTCTGGTTTCAGTCCCATGCCCGGTAGTGGGTTTGTAAATATACCACAAACATTTGAAGAATTATTTCGATGCTATCCTATTTCAATGATGGATAGCAGAATTAGAAAAGATGATGCTAATTATGGTGGTAAAATATTTTTACCACCAAGTGCATTAAACAAACTGTCTATGTTGAATATAAGATACCCGATGCTTTTCAGATTAACGTCCAATGAAAGTGGTAAAAGCACATATGGAGGTGTCCTAGAATTTATTGCAGAAGAAGGTAGAGCATATTTACCCCAATGGATGTTAGAAACATTAAATACACAACCTGGCTCTCTTTTGAAAATTACTTCAACAGATGTACCTTTAGGTCAGTTCGTAAAATTAGAGCCCCAATCTGTAGATTTTTTGGATATATCAGATCCAAAGGCTGTGTTAGAAAATGTACTAAGAAACTTCTCTACATTAACAGTTGATGATATTATAGAGATAAGTTATAATAATAAAACATATAAAATTAAAATACTTGAGGTTAAACCAGAATCTGAGTCTAACAGTATATGTGTTATCGAAACAGATTTGGTAACAGATTTTGCAGCACCTGTAGGATATGTAGAACCTGATTATAAAGCACTTCAAAAACAAGAACAAGAGAAGAAGAAAAATAGAAAATTCGACCCTTCTATTGTTGGTCAGGGGTCTATGTCAAATAGAATTAATTATTCCGATGTCCTAGCAAATTCAGAAGAAACGTCAAAATTCACTGGTGAGGGTCAGAAATTATCAGGGAAATCCATACAGGTTAATAACAAAGGGGATGACCTAAAAGAAATAAAAATTTCTCTAGAAGGGAAGCCAAAGAAGTTGGACCTACCAGATTACCAATTGTTTTTTGGATTTCCTATAGTACCACCAAGAGCTGAAGAGGAGGAAAATGACATGAAGGAAGAAGCATACAAAGGTGTTGGTCAATCACTGAGGAAAAGCACCAAGAGAAAAGGTAAGAAAGATCATGCAACATCTAAAGCTACTAAGGCTCCGAGGAGTCCAGATATTATAGAAATCGATTAATCACCCACCCTTTCACGTATAGGTAGATGCATGCTACGTCGTTCTGCGAACTATTAAATTAAATAAAATTACATATATTTCATCAATAAAGAAGACTGACAGATTATACATAACGATGGAAACTCATAACCAGTATGAGTTCCATCATGTTTTTTTTTTCATATGACTTACAACCATCTTGAGAGCTAATGGAAGATCCTCTTCAAAATCTTCCTCTTCTTCCTCTGAATCAAATACCGGATTAGCATCACCAAGTGTTTGCTGACGATTGATCGTTGATAATTCATCCTGGAAGAAGTTTCCAGATGCCCATGAATTCAATCTCCCTCTGAAATTATTTGGTACAGTTTCACCTTGGTTAATTTTATGAGACGCAATCTTGGCAAGATTAACGGAAGGACGTCTGTATTGTCTTGTGCCTTCACCATTAAATGCGACTGGACCTTCGATAGAATCGATTGAGGACCCAACATCACTATTACTACTTAATGAACTATCCATATTGTGATGAGAAGACTCCGTATCTACAACCTCATCAGGTGCGATAGAAGCGCTACTATGCGACGAAGCTACATTCCTCATATTAACATTGAATTCAGGTTCCTTAATTCCATTAACAAACTTATCAAATCCTGTAATAGCTTCTGCAGTCCAGTCCTCATATAATGGACGAGATAGAAAACCATATTTAAATTCGTTTACACCAACTAAAATTTTAGTTAAACTTAACAGTTCCTCAATATACTCAATAATTTCTTCAATAGCTGCACTAGACGCATTCCAAGCTAAAAATTTCTCTCGAAGTAAAAATTCTTGTTGTTCAAGTTCTCCTTGATTAACCATATTCATTTGAGGAGAACTTTCATTATCATTACTATATTTTGCAATTCTAAATGGTACCCTTTTCGATGCTTTAATCATAAATTCCTCCTCCTTATCGGAATCTTCACTTTCATTTCCTTCTGGTAATGCTGCTGGCGCCATACCCATTGGTACTCCATGTCTTGAATTAAATCTAGAAATTGCCCTCGAGTTTGACTTGCTTGGGTATTTTATTTCTAATGTAGATCTTACTTTATTGACCAGTCTCCTGTGAGCAATCCTTGCACTTGGAGAATATTGAGGAAGTGGAGTCTTGTTAATAAATGCCTCCTGCATTTCTCTCATTAACGAGGTAATACTACCAATCATTTGACGTCTGTAAGGATACATCACATTATTTAATTCTTCGATAATTGCGCTACCATAAGTCTTCCTTAAAAGTGATGCTGTATCTAATCTTTCGATAATTTGCCTTTGAATAAATATAACTTGACTAAAAATTTTCTCAAGTTCTGTGAACTCTCCCTTTAATCTAGGTTCCTGCCTTGTCAGACCATTATAAGCCTGCGCACGATCAAGGGCTTCCTTAGCTGATTTTGATACAAATACTATTTTCTTATAAGTGGATTCTGTCAAGGCTTCTTCAATTTGTTCACCTTCAAGTCCGGATGCATACAGTGATACCATTTCGGATATACAACCACAAACAAAAGATATTTCCTCATTTAATTGATCCCTTGCTTTAATAGGAAAGATGATGACTTGAACAATTAGTGCAATGGTACCACCATAGCCAACTGCTAGACATCTCTTCCCAAAACTCACCGGAATAGCTGAGGGTATTGAAGTTGGCAATGCAGCGGCTAAAATAACAATATATATACTAATGATCTGAATAATTGCTGCCTTCACATATGGAGTCCCTAATAAGAAATAAAACCCCGGAACAGATCCAAATAGGGTAATAACAGTTTCTAGGTATGGGTTACTTTGATTTTGGCCCGAATAATAGGAGACAAGACCCCACAGAGCACCCAAGACAACCCCAACAGCTCTCAGAAAGAAGACCCAAAATGTCCCTCCAACTGAAGGTTCCAAACATAAAATACACACGAAACCAACCCAGGTACCACGATAATTAATATACCAATGTCTGAGTTTTGGAACAAACATCGGAAAAGATGCTAATTGTAAGGCGACGGCAACTTGTGTCCCAAAGCGGAAATGTGCCTTGTATCTTTTGTAGAACATATTACACCACGTCATACATGATCGTATCCATGCAGTGGTACTGGATCGTTTATCTGATTCTTTGGTATATGGAGAGCTCCCATTAAAAGGATTTATTACAGGAAGAGTTAAATTACCGTTATCTATTTCATCAGTTTGTTGATAATCCTTCTTATGTTGTTGCAGTAAATCCTCTTCTTGAATATTCGGACGCCTCGTCACCAACTCTGGTTGTTGTTCAAAAGTGTTACCGTGGATAACACCATTTAATGCTTCACCCTCAGTAAACGATAATGAATTACCAACCATCCACTCTTTAAAAGATGCAAAACTGCTCAAAAAATTAAACCAAATTTTTTTCCCTCTAAGAAAACCTTTCTTTTCCTGTGATTTTCGATATTCATATATTTCCTGAATCTGTTTTGCAATAGAAGACACAGCTGATATTGACTCTTTGAAATTCATCAAGAAAGACGATAGAATAAACATCTCATCACTAGGATCAATAGCATCCTTGTCAAACTTAAGTAATTGTTCCCTAAAGATTTCATTGAATCGTACAGATGCATCCTCTAATAAAGCAATGTTACTATCAAAATCAAAATCTACTGGGATATCCTGTTTATTTTTCATATTTTTGATACCTAAGTCATTAAATACTGTTGGATAATATGTATCTTTGACATCAACATCATAAGCGTATGCCAATGTAACATTAATTTTATACATAGTCTCACTTAAAGTTTGATGTAAATCATGTATTGGTACTTTTAAAGTATCTAAAATCTGTAACAATTTAGTTGAGTCAGCATATGATACTTCTTTATCTGGTGTAATATCCATAGATACATCGACTAAATTCTCTGATCTCCCTAACACAATAAATTGCAATTGACAAGCATTAATAATACCATTTGTGAAAATAGATAAATCTTTGAATAAAGAGATAGGAGTCTCAAGACTCTTTGGAGATACATATGAATATGATATTTCATAAATACACTCCTGTAAGACAGCTTCACAAGTACTTAAATTTTTTGACATAGTTGTCTTAAATTTCAATAATCTTGATAATGTAGTAATAGGTTTTGCATATAGATTAGTTTTTGAAGATAAATCACTATTATCTTTATCATCAGATGAATGACTGACAGATACGAAAAAATTAATTGCGGCGTCAATATCTTTATGTAGTTCATTCATAGTTTTAATAGTAGCTGTACCTAAATATGTGCTACCAAATTCCGGAAACAATATAAGATTCCAAAATATTGACATTGCTATCCCTAAATAAAAAGGTGTTGCGAAAGAATTTGCGATGACCCCTGGAGATTCTGTTAATGATGCCATCAATGCAAAATGTGTCACTAAAAATAATGGAAACACTATGCCAAAATAATGATGAGATACAGATCTCATCCATCCATGGAAAAACAACATTACTGTTTCGAAACATGCCATAATAGCGAGACCAGCTTCAAACCGTTTAAAATTTTGTTGATATTGTTCAACTTCTGTCAATTTATTCCAGGAATCCCCGAGACATTTTTGAGCTAGATATCGACCGAATATAGAGTAAGCAAGTCCAAAAATTAGACCTGTTATGCAATATATGGCACCTTGTATTGTACCACTAACTCTTCTACCCGGGTGAACCATAACTGAGATTAAGGGAAGCATCGCTGGTTCAGTGCCTAGATGAGCTCTCACTTCTGGTATCAGAGTAAAAATAAATGCTACTGTGCTATTCACTGTTGATTTAAATATTCTTTGGGCTAGAATCCTATCACATGGGAAATAATATCTCCAGAGGCTAATAAATTCTTGAATCTGCTTTGGAAATCTGCTTATGATCTGTTTCTCTGTCATTGTTCTTTTACTATTTTGATTCTTATGAGAGGGCCCCCTAAATTGCAGGACCAATGAGTAATAGTAATTTTAAACTTCCTTGTTGAAGATCAAAATTAAAAAAATAACCAAAAAATTTATGAAGTCCCCAAATGTCAGGATCTTATTATTGTTAACTTTTTTATATTGGAGGAAATTGTTGTTCCTGTTCAATATATATATATATATATATATATATAAGGGAATCCGCAACGACGAAAATCAAAAATAACAATAGTAGTATTGCCTAAACAAAAATTTCACTCTATTGTAAATAATTCATAGGAAAACACATCAATATATATATTTGGTTTTCAAATTAGTTGTTCTTATCACATTAGATATCGCTGTTTCCTCATTTGCTTATCTGAACTATACAGGTTATTATCATCTATCAATTTCATCTGATGGTTGACCGAAAAAGTTGTTTTGTTGCCCTCTCGACAGGGCTGACTTCTTATATTTTCACTCTCCGTGCTGTCTGTTCTTTGTTCTTCCCACGGAATTCTGTTGATTAAATCTTTCAAGATTGAAGAAACCAAAGGATTATGCGTACAAAATGGTGATCCGCAGCGTGGGGAAGGCGGGAGAAGCCTTAACCAATATGAAGGATAAATCACATATTTAAAGAACAATTAAACAGGAAACATTACAAAATGGCAAGATCTTGTAATGGTAAACCAGGATTTAAATAACTATAGAAGTAGAAAAAGTATATATGTGTATTTTAAAAAAGTAACACGGATCATCATTGTATCTAGTAGTTGTCATAGTTGTTTTGATTTTGATTTTGGTTTTGGTTTTGTCTGTTTCCAGAAATGTACATGTTAGCCATTGAAGCAATGGTAGAGCCAATACCACCTTGATCTTGACCTTGGCCTTGATGTTGACCTTCACCTTGGTTTTGGTTACTTAGGTAAGAACTAGCCATGTTAGCCAACTTGGAAAATGAGCTTTCTTGATGACCACTTTGTCCGTTGTTTCCAGATTGGTTTGAGGAAGAACCATAGTTGTCATTGCCATCATTACGGTAGTTATCACTGTTGTTAGAGCCATATTTGTTACTCTTGTTAGAATTACCATAAGAATCATTGCTGTTTGAACTGTAGCTATCATTACCATATCTGTCACCATCGTTTCTACCATAAGAGCTAGAGTTGTTGTTAGAACCGTAACTGTCATCGTTGTTACCGTAAGAACTAGAATTCTTCTTAGAACCGTAATTATCGTCATCGTTTCCATATGAACTTGAATTCTTCTTAGATCCGTAGTTATCATCGTTTCTACCATAAGAGCTAGAGTTGTTGTTAGAACCATAGTTATCATCATTGCTACCGTAAGAACTAGAATTCTTCTTAGAACCGTAACTGTCATCATTATTATCGTAACCAGAACTCTTGTTAGAACCGTAATCATCGTTACCATAAGAGTTGGAATTCTTCTTAGAACCGTAACTGTCATCATTGTTACTGTATGAACTAGAATTCTTCTTAGACCCATAATTATCGTCATCATTTCCATATGAACTTGAATTCTTCTTAGATCCATAGTTGTCATTACCATAATTGTCATCGTTGTTACCGTAAGAACTAGAGTTCTTCTTAGAACCGTAACTGTCATCGTTGTTACCATAAGAACTAGAGTTCTTCTTAGAACCGTAACTGTCATCGTTTCTACCATAAGAGCTAGAGTTGTTGTTAGAACCGTAACTGTCATCGTTGTTACCGTAAGAACTAGAATTCTTCTTAGAACCGTAACTGTCATCGTTTCTACCATAAGAGCTAGAATTCTTCTTAGACCCATAATTATCGTCATCGTTTCCATATGAACTTGAATTCTTCTTAGATCCGTAGTTATCATCGTTTCTACCATAAGAGCTAGAGTTGTTGTTAGAACCATAGTTATCATCATTGCTACCGTAAGAACTAGAATTCTTCTTAGATCCATAGTTATCATTACCATAGTTGCCATCGTTGTTACTGTAAGAACTAGAATTCTTCTTGGATCCATAGTTGTCGTCGTTGTCGGAACCATAGTTGTCATTATCATTACCATAACTAGAGTTTTTCTTGGAACCATAACTATCATTGTTGTTAGAACCATAGTTGTCATCGTTGTTACCGTAAGAACTGGAGTTCTTCTTGGAACCATAACTATCATTA
The DNA here is from genome assembly GCA_030571355.1 of Maudiozyma serrabonitensis. Classification (NCBI taxonomy): domain Eukaryota; kingdom Fungi; phylum Ascomycota; class Saccharomycetes; order Saccharomycetales; family Saccharomycetaceae; genus Maudiozyma; species Maudiozyma serrabonitensis. The sequence goes on along the minus strand of JAJLXS010000044.1, from coordinate 47,969 downwards.
TTGTTACCATAAGAGCTAGAGTTATTGTTGTTAGAACCATAGTTGTTATCATCGTTACCGTAAGAACTGGAGTTCTTCTTGGAACCATAACTATCATTATTGTTACCATAAGAGCTAGAGTTATTGTTGTTAGAACCATAGTTGTTATCATCGTTACCGTAAGAGCTAGAGTTATTGTTATTGTTATTATTATTGTTGCTGGATCCATAGTTGTCATTGCCATAGGAACTAGAATTGTTGGTTTGTTGTTGTTGATTTTGGTTACTATTTTTATGGCCTAAAAATGAGGAAGCTGCAGAGGCTAACGAACTAAAGGAAGATTGACCCTGGCCTTGATTTTGGTTTTGACCTTGGTTTTGACCTTGACTACCAAAAAATTGAGAAGCTAAAGAAGCCAAGCCACCACTACTCATGGCACTATTACCACCATTGTTGTTGTTACTACCACCTAACATGGACATAACAGAGTTTAAATCAAATCCATTACTGTTACTATTTCTGTTACTGCTACCACCAGATAAGACAGTAGACAATAAAGCCAATTTACCTAATTGAGATTGAGTAGATCCATTGTTATTAGCTTGTAAAGTACTCATAAACATATCACTAATACCACGAGAATTAGAATCATCGGATTGATTACCCATGATATAGTTAGCGATTTTTCCAATCAGGGACTCAATGGAAGACATTTGTTCATTGTCTGGATTAGCCTTAACAGCATCAGTTAAGGAGGAGACAGCTTGTCCATGATCACCTTGATTAAAATAGTTTTCAGCTTGAGAAATAAGTTGATTAATGTCGGCCATTTTGAATTAACCTGAATAGATATATATCAAAAGACAGAAGAAGTTTGCTTAAGGATATGTTTTTTCTTTCTAACGATTCAACTGAAAAAAGTCTCTTAAAACCAACTTGAATGGGATCAATTGTCTATTTATTAGATATATTCTTTCCTTTTATATATTTGTATCCCACGGTTTCAACAACCTTTGACCAATTTCCAGCCCCTGTCTTGGCAAGTCTTCTCTGCTTTCGCTTCTTCTCCGTACCTTCTATTGTAAGTGTCACGAAGTCTAAATTTGGGTGTGAATTTTTCCGAGTGATTTTTACGTAGAAGAAGCAAAACCTTCGTTGACGTAGACATCACCGATATATTACGTTATTGTACTTGACTTACTTAAAGAAGATACAAGAATGTTAAAGAATATCGTCTAAATATATACGGTTCGATGAAAATGTGGTTTACTGCAAGGTTGAAGATCAATTGTGATTGAATTCGACTGATAATGAGCAGAAATGCTACATACATGTTGATAGGTATTGTGCATTGTGAGGTATAATAGTAGACAATATATAAACGATTCACTGCCGTTAAAAGTGCACAATGCAATATGATTTATTTTGACATTATATTTTCTGTTAGTAAAATAACGACCAATTCTTAAATATTTGAAGATAAAACAATAATAGTAAATTAATATTAATTGCTTCTAGGAGACAGTAACAGTAAATAATATGTAAACTGAAGAAATCAGATTCAGACGGCGCTGTACTGAAAAATAATTGTTTATTAACTGAAATGTGAAGGACAAGTCAGATTCACACTACAATAATAGCAATAAGAAGACTTAATTCAATAGCTACTAAATATATATGTACCTGTAGAAATAGGGAACAATTACTGAATATATTTTCTTTATTTGACTAATAAAAAATTGTTTTTTGTATAGTTGTGAGAAATGCAATCGTATCAAGATAAGATTGACTGTTTCATACAGATACCTAATATTGGTAGAGGTAAAATTAAATATATTGGACCAGTAGAGAATAAAAACGGTTATTTTGTTGGAGTTGATTTACTTGCAAACATTGGTAAAAATGATGGTTCATTCTTAGGTGTAAGATATTTTACAACAGAATACCCACAGAGTGGATTATTTATCCAATTTCCAAAAGTGGCTCATTTAGTTGAACAAGCCTCAAGAGTTGCACTCACGAGTGCATCACAGTCTACTAGAACTACTATTGTAAATGAGCCTCCTAGAAACGATTTCAATAAAGAGATACCACATCCACATCCGTCTACTCCTAGGAGAAGTATGATGATGAAAAATAACATGGAGAAAATGACAATCCCAGATTTAAGACCTCATCAAGACAATATACCTGGTGGAGATAAGCATAATCATAATAATAATAACGATGAAGATGATTCTATGGAAATAGATGCCTTTTCTTCTTCTGTGATGGTGGACCAACCGTTGAGTCCCGAACAAAAACAAATAGAATCTGCCACAGAAGCAAATGTTCAACAATATATCAATACAATAGAACAACAACGACAAACAATTGCTAAGTATGAAGTCTTACTTAATGAGCAAAGAGTAGTATTAGAAGAAATCCAACCTGTAATGGATGCATGTGAACAAAAATCACAATTATTACAAGAAGAACGAAATCAATTGGAGGAGAAAGTTACATTACAACAAACTGTTCAAGAGAAACAGCGAGCTGAATTTATTGAAGAACAAGAGCAATTGATGGCTGCTGTAGATAAATTGAATGAAGAAATTAAACACAACGAGAAACGAATTGCAGAGAATTCGATAACAGCATCATCAGGTTCAACAGTAGTAGATAATGAAGAATTAGAACAACTCCGGAAATATAAACAAGATATGGAGAAAGCAAAAATCAAATGGGATAAAGAAAAAGAACAATTGCGTATGCATAATGAATCTCTCAGTAAAGAATACAAAGAGTTAAATAAAGAATTAATGGCTCTAAGTAATAATGATACAGGTACTTCTAATCAAAACGAGGATTGTGATAAATTACTTAAACAGATCGATCACCTAGAACAACAACTTTCGAAAGCAAGAAAAGAAATCAAGGAATTAAAGACTGTTAAATATCAAGAAGAGAAACCTCAATACTGTGTACTATGTGAAAAAACTGGTCATGACCAATTGCATTGTCCTTCTCAGTATGAGGCAATTCAATAACTATCGAAACCAAATACAAGATTATAAACAAGCAAGTAAGATCATTATAGCACCTCTTCTTCCCCACCTCACCATTTCCTGGACTCTACATAACATCGCAATGACGATGACACATATACATTTGTAAGCATTACTTAGATACGGAAACATAAATAATCTATCTGTGTAAATAACCTAATCTATTAAAGTGGATTCCTCATACTTTGCAACTAGTTATTGGTTCTTCCTACTGTCTATCTCTCTCCGAATCTATGTAGGGCAGCGCGGCCAGAGTGAAAAAACAACTTGAAAATTAATGTAATTTATATTAAAATCTGTTTAATTGATAAATTGAAGAACGAGCTGCTAAGCCATAAGTAGACATAGTAACTTGCTAGTTGTTGTTATTTTTGGGGAGTAAGTTGATGAACATCCTTACTATTAGAACTTGTGATTCATTTCAATCGAAGTGTCTTGTTTATATATCGTGTTTTCTTCTTATTTGTATTACTTAAAGTCGAGATCCTTTATCTTATTATTGTTATTTTTTTGACTCTGCCAATAGTTTTTGATATGGCCGCATTCAGTAATTGTTACTAGATGTGGTCTATTTTACCAGATACGGACGCCATACTGATGACTCAGTTCCCGCACAATCTCACAAAAAGACGCTAGTAGTGAAATAATCTCTTGCTTAATAATTCAGAAATTTCAGTTTCGAGGTGTACAGAAGTAAATGAGAAGGAGAGACACATTCGAGCTACTTTGATGAAACAACGCAGTCTATGGTATCTTCATGAATATATATAAACAGCCTGTGTTAAGTTATTAATATAAATTGATTATTTCCATTAAAATTGGTCTTCCATTTTATTTCTATTTTTTTTTAAAAATCTTCCTTTTCTTTTGATCCAATCGAACATAGCATACTATTTTTTTTTTAGTAATAAAAATATATAACTTATCAACAACAATTTAATTGATAATGACTTTCCCTATCATTCCATTGTTTGGTAGTGATTTCCAAACCACTTTGACTGCTAAGCCTTTCTTAAGATTAGTAGGCGATGTTGCACTTGATGCTTCCGCTTTTAAAAATGATACTGATGTTCTTAACACAGTAAAACAACTATTAAAAGGTTCTGCCAGAACTGTTTCTTTAGTGCTCACTGGTGACAAACAGTTCGATGAAAATCAATTGATTAATTTATTAAACAACGGTGTCTCTAGCTTATTCACCAACACACCCATTCCTTTTGACTCTATTCCAAAAACTAGAGTCTTAGAGATCCCATCTACAATTATGTTAACTAATAAGATTACTCTACAATCTTTTACCAAGACATTTTTATCTCAAGTAAAAACTGATAGAAAAGATGGTCTATATACCACCCTAGTTGTAGATGATAATGAACGTTGTTTAGGATTAGTCTATTCATCCATTGGATCTATTACACAAGCTATCTCTCAACAAGTTGGTGTCTATTTCTCTCGTTCTAGAAATGAAATCTGGGTAAAAGGTTTAACTTCGGGTAATACTCAATCCTTATTATCCATCGATATTGATTGTGATGCTGATGCATTGAAATTCACTGTCTCTCAAGTTGGTACGGGTTTTTGCCATAATGGTACTAAATCATGTTTCGGAGATCTTACCTATGGTTTAACTGGTTTGGAACACACATTAAACGATAGAATGACTAATGCAGTTGAAGGTTCATACACTCAAAGATTATTCAAGGATGAAACTCTATTAAATGCAAAGATCAAAGAAGAAGCCGAAGAATTGACAGAAGCTACCACTATGGATGAAATAGCTTGGGAAGCCGCCGACTTGTTCTATTTCGCAATGGTTCGTCTTGTTGCTAATGGTGTTAGTTTAGCTGACGTTGAGAGAAATCTAGGTATGAAGAATTTAAAGATTACTAGAAGAAAAGGTGATGCTAAGGAAAAATTTTTGAATAAGGACACAAAGAGTAGCGATAATTCTCAAGAACCAGCTACAAAGAAAGCTAAGATTGAAAGAACCTTAGGTTCCAATGACAAGATATATCTAGAAGTTGTGGAGTCTACGGATCTTGAAGGTGTCACCAAAGCAGTAACAAGGCCAATTCAAAAGACATCACAAATCATGCACTTGGTTAATCCAATTATTGATAATGTTAGAAAAATAGGTGATAGAGCCCTTATGGACTACACCAAAAAGTTTGATGGTGTTGACTTAAAGGCACCTGTTTTAGAGGCACCATTCCCAGAAGAATATTTGGAAGGTCTAACACAAGAAATGAAGGAAGCTCTTGATTTATCTATTGAAAATGTTCGCAAATTCCATGCCGCTCAATTACAAAAGAAACCTTTAGTAGTTACTACACAACCAGGTGTCGTTTGTTCTAGATTCCCAAGAGCTATCGAGAAAGTCGGTATTTATATCCCAGGTGGTACTGCAATCTTACCAAGTACTGCTCTTATGTTAGGTGTTCCTGCTCAAGTGGCTGGTTGTAAAGAGATCGTATTCGCCTCTCCACCACGTAAATCTGACGGTAAAGTCTCCCCAGAAGTTGTATATGTAGCTATAAAATGTGGTGCCTCTAAGATTGTTCTAGCAGGTGGTGCTCAAGCTGTCGCTGCAATGGCTTATGGTACTGAATCTGTTCCGAAGGTTGATAAGATCTTGGGTCCAGGTAATCAATTCGTTACTGCTGCCAAGATGTATGTCCAGAACGATACTCAAGCTCTATGTTCTATTGATATGCCAGCTGGTCCAAGTGAAGTTCTTGTTATTGCTGACGAGGATGCAGATGTTGATTTCGTTGCCTCTGATCTATTATCTCAAGCTGAACACGGTATAGATTCCCAAGTTATCCTTGTCGGTGTTAACTTGTCCTCTAAGAAGGTCCAACAAATACAAGAAGCTGTTCATGAACAAGCCCTAGCTCTACCTAGAGTTGATATTGTGCGTCAATGTATTGCTCACAGTACTATCATTCTATGTGACAACTATCCAGAGGCCTTTGACATGTCTAACAAATATGCTCCTGAGCATTTAATTTTACAAATCAACGATGCTGATAGATACGTTTCCTTAGTCGATAATGCTGGTTCTATCTTCGTTGGTTCATACACTCCAGAATCATGTGGTGATTACTCCAGTGGTACCAACCATACCCTACCTACCTATGGTTACGCAAGACAATACAGTGGTGCCAATACAGCCACATTCCAAAAATTCATTACTGCTCAACAAGTTACTTCTGAAGGTTTGGAAAATATTGGTAAGGCTGTTATGTGTATTGCTAAGGTAGAAGGTCTAGATGGTCACAGAAATGCTATTAAGATCAGAATGAGTAAACTAGGCTTGTTACCAAAGGATTTCGTATAATTGATGACAAGAACCCCTTGTATAAATTTTGTAATGTGTTTTTTGCTACTATAAGCAAGCGTATATTTTATTATCTCTAATAATACTTTAATGTCATGAAAAAATTAAGAAATGTTTCAATTATGTAAGTACTGTCTAGGAACAAGTGAAAAATGTTCTAAATATTTCATGATAACCAAAAATCATATAGTTTTTCGGACTTAAAAACATCTCGGGAACATAGAAGTTTGTGAAAGTTTTGAAAAGGAAGAGTAGATTTCAAGGTATTATTGTACTTAATAAGTTTAGGATCAATATGGCTATAAGCAAGAAACTCACACTAAGCATTCAGTGATTATATCGATAATATATACTCCATACAATATGAATTTCAGGGTTTATTATAAACAAAATGGTGTGTTGGCTCGTACCTGTGCAAGGAGAGCGGCCTCACATAGTGCACAAACTAAAGAAGCGTTATTACCTCCTTTGATGTTATACAGAAGAATCCTAAGAGCTCACAGAGTCTTACCAGAGGTTCAGAGATCAATTGGTGACAAATATGTGAAAAATGAATTTAAATTACATAAGGATGTTGATAACCCACTGCATATTGTAGGGTTTCTGACTAGCTGGCAGGACTATTTGCATATGATTAGCAACGGTAAATGGCAAGAAGGAACCCTATCTAAAAGTGCGTTAGAAAAAATGTCACCAGAACAAGTGGGTCAGTTATATGAACTTATGAAAGAAACTGAACGTGTTGTATCTGGTAAATCAGAAGATGGTAAAGACAACAGCTAATTAAAAAGAAGAAGAAGAAAAGTCCTTGCTGAACAACACCCAAACATATAACATATTCACAATAGCATGTAAATAAAACATACACGTAACCAATACATATATACATATATTGATATAGATCTCTCAAGTATTTTGGATTTGGGTACAGACAGATTAGGGCTAACAAGAAATACTGATCGCTGTGCACGAACATCAAATTTTCTGCGGGCGATCAAAATTTCACGAAAAAGAGTCTGTTCCCGCCATCCGATTCAATGAGCAAAATGAAATAAAATGGATAAATATTTCAAGATTTGATGAAAGCTGTAGTGGAGTTTTGGGGATTCACCAAGAGCTCAAGTGAGATAATAGAAATACTAAAGTTGGGAAATATGTCAGATAATGAACAGAAAACCAAGAGGGTAACGACTATGAAGAATGGTTTCATAGTCATTCCGTTCAGACTACCATCTTTTGATGTGTTGCCAACAAAACATAGTTGTTACCATTATATATTTGCTAAGAAGCATGAATCAAACAACGAAAACGAGCAAAATTGTTTGTTTGTAATGAACTTACCTTTATTGACCAATTTAGACAGCATCAAAAGTATAACAAGCCAGATCTGTGAAAAGTATGACACTGTCTCTCATATAGAAAACTTAATGTATAACGATGAATTCGGTTTGAACGAAGTCGATTTATCTGTATTAACATCTGATTTAATGGCTGAGGACCAAGATATAATAGAGAAGAGATTTACTCCCAAAAATACTGCATTAGTTAAATTTGTTGATAAATCAAGTTTAAATAATTGTTTAAATGCGTTTAAGAAATATTCAACAGCTTCAAAATCCGGTATATTTGAATGGAAATATAATTCTCCAAGTATTGAGACATTTATCAACTTTTATAGACCATTAGACGTAGAATATTTAAAAGAAGACGTTCACACACATTTGTCATTATTTGAACAACGAGAACAACAAGCGCAGGAAGACGTTCAAAGTTCTATTGTTGACGAAGATGGTTTCACACTTGTTGTTGGTAAGAATACAAAGAACTTGAACTCCATAAGGAAGAAAATTTTGAACAGAAACCCATTGTTGAAGAACGATTCTGCGGGTGTTACAAAACCATCTACTGCCGTGGATAAGAAAGCAAAACAAGATTTTTATAGATTCCAAGTTAGAGAGCGTAAGAAACAAGAGATTAATCAACTTCTAAGTAAATTTAAGGAAGATCAAGAGAGAATTAAAGTCATGAAAGAAAAGAGAAAGTTCAATCCTTATAAGAATAGTTTATAAAGGTAGATTTAGTTTCATATATATCATTCATATTTTGTATAGCATAATAAAACATTTATTGTAATTTAAGAAAATAAAAAGAAAAGAATGAAAGTAAATATTTCATGAATTGATTACATAACAATGTTTACATCCTTGTATTTTATATATATATAAATGTTGTTTTATTTCGGATTTTATTTGAATATGTGTTACAATCTACCACCTGGGGTTGCAGAGTATTCCAATGGACTTGTAGTATTATATCCACCATTGGAATTTGTAGGGTTATGATGATTATATGATGATGCATCTACGTTATTTCCATTTACCATTAGTTCCTCGAAGTCACCTCTTCGTCTTAACATAATAGATGGGTGTAGTCCTTGTTGTTTTAAAGATTTAAAAATTGTTACAGGTGTTTCATCTAATTCTAATGGTCTCTCTTGGTCACCATAACAGATCACGAGAACATATTGCCTCCAATCTTGATCGTTTAATCCATGTCTTTTCATTGCATTTTTTAAGATCTTTTCACAAGAATCATCCTTTGAGGCTCTTAATTGTTTTAAAGGTTCGTTAGATGATGATCCAGGTTGTGCGTGTTCAACGTTTGTTGAAGAATGGTTAGCAACTAATTTTGGTTTTTGAGTAGAACCTAATGCCAATTGAGATTGGGTATTTATAGACATTGAACTATTACTATGATTTTTTAATTGAGGTGGTTGAAATGAATGATTTGTAGGACTTCTCGTTGTTGGACTTTGAGCAATGGGGCTTAGACTTCTATTCGAAAGAGTATTTTTTCGAGATAAGTTCGGTGTAATATTCCCAGTCAATGTAGGTTGTGATTTAGGAACTTCATAAAACTCAGTATTTGAACCATCGGATCCATGTGTTCCTGATGTAACTGATCTAGTCTTTACAACATCTAATATTTCTGATCTCAATTTTGAATATTGAGTTGAATAGTCTTGTAGTCTTTGTGATAATGATGTACATAAATTTCTTAATACTATAGTCATATTTTCTTCTTTCTCTGCTAAATTTTTATTAAGAGTTGTTTCGTAACTCATATAATTACTATCCTTAAGTTTATTTAAAGCTAGTCTTAATTTAATGGTATCTTGTAGTGATCCATCGCATAATTCTTTACAATCTTCGAATGAGAGATCATTAATGACGTCCCCATCTATATTGTTCAACTGTATATTTGAAATTAATGGATGATCTTCAGTAATGTCTAGTAATGGCACACACCAATTTATAACTTCATCGACTGTCCATAATTCATAGTTTGATTTATTGATGATCGTTTCAGAAGGTGGCAATACCTGTGTATGGTAAATCTCAGTTGTTGATGCTTCAGTAGAGGTATCTAAGACTGAATTAGTTGAGGTTCCAGTTGGTTTTTCCTCTGTAAGGCTAATTGAAGTCATTTGGAAAATAAGAAGCAGAGAAAGGTGTTACGAATAAGTTCCTATGGAAGGTTTCAAAATAATACAGGCAGGACAAAAAATGTGAGGCTGTCTCGAAATCAAAAGTTAACGTTTACCAGTATGTATTTGATTATTTTATGAAATTTTGTGGCTATGATTTTAGAACTCTTGAAAGATGAAACTTAATATAAAGGAATGGATTTACTTTCTTTTTTGTTCTTTGATGGGGTATAAAGTGCCAGATTTATTATAGATTTCTATTCGTTCACCGTTGATACAGTATCAGATCGTTAAAGTTCAATCACAGGACGCCGTTTCTTGATGTTTCACTTACATGTATTGTGCATCGTCATTAATATGTATCTTGGATTTACGATATTGTTCACTAAGAAAGGTTCCCTCTGGCTCTCTCATTTTCACTGATTCGCGAATTAGTAGAGGGAATATGGAGAGAAAGAGAAAACTCCCAGAAACAACTGCAGCAAAAACGAACCACCAGTGCAGGGTATTAGTTTCCTAAAATGGAAACTGAAGGCCGCAACGGGAAGAAGTACTGCCTAGTTAGGACATGTGTTACGTAACCCTAATTTAGGTCTTCTAATATTTGCAATTCTTCTGGCATTACGTAGATAAGGGTGTTCCCTCTCTCTCTGGTGGTAGGCATCTGCAAGATTTGACCCTAATTGCATGGTGGATCTTTATGAAAATGCAAAAAATGGTTAGTTGGTTTGTTTGAAATTTAAAGGAATGAATAGAATAGCATTAGGTTTATGTCGTACTGGAGTTGCTTCAACGTTCGCAAGATTAAACCAACGAATAACAAACAAGTTTCTTAGACGATCTATATCATATAGTTTTCATATTAATAAGATGGTATCCAAACAAACAGGTTGGAATCCGAATCTGACCGCCGAACAACTAAATGTTTTAAGAGATAAAGGTACTGAAAGACCAGGAACAGGTGTCTATCTGAGTACCACAGAAAAAGGTGTGTATCATTGTGCAAATTGTGATGCACCAATATATAAGAGTGACGCAAAATTTGATTCTGCATGTGGATGGCCAGCTTTCAATCATGAGATGTCAAATGATGCTTTGACTTACCATGTAGATAATACAATGGGAATGGAACGTACTGAAATTTGTTGTGCTAAATGTGGAGGACATATGGGGCATGTCTTCAAAGGCGAAGGATGGGACAAATTATTGGGTTTACCAAAGGATGAAAGGCATTGCGTTAATAGTCTGTCCCTGAATTTCAAAAAAGATATAGAATAAGAAAAAAAATGTTAATTCAAAGCTTGTGTATCAGTTTTTTTCTAACTTTTGTTTCTTTATTTTATTACTAATACATAGTTTAGATAGATATTATTTTATATATCATTTTCATTTTATTTTATCTTTGCTTTAATATTATTCCACTTCTATAATCTATTATTATCAGCAAATGGATTATTGGCTGCCATATAAAAGTCCCCATCATTATTGTTATCTGATTGGTAAATATCACCACTGTTATCATCATCATTACTATAACGTCCTGAACGTCTATTGTCATTATTTTGACTTTCTTCATCTTCTGAATCAGGATATACTCCATCTTCTGTAGAATCCTCCCCTGAATCTTCCCAACTCTTTTCATCATAAAGAGTTAATGCGTTTACTAATTCATCATTAGCATGGATCAAACTTCCTAAAAATTCACCTTCAGTGACCAATTGTAAATACCTTAAAACTTTTCTTCTGATGTTCCTTGCTTTAACAAAATTCTCTGTAGCACTTTTATCCAACATTGCATTTTGTTCGTCTGGAAGCATAATTAAAGTATTTTGTAATGCTGTTGAGGCAGCTAAAGCATCACTAATCAAATTCTTAATCTTAGGGGTTTCTTTCTTCATATTAATTGTTGGAATTCTATATAATCTATCTGGGTTATTAACCATTTGTGAAGATTCACCAAAGATTGAATTATCAGCACTATCATTCATGAAGTTACGTCTTCCTGAGTTACGAGTGCCTCTACCACCTCTGTTACTCCTTGTTTTAGAAGTATTATTATAACGAGCCATATCACGATCTTCTTCACTACTACTATTAGAACTATTACGATCATAATCATTTGAACGTGAAGTACCATAATTATCAGTTGTAGAAACATGATCGTTCTTAGAACGATCATAAGATTGTTTTAGTTTAATAGTCATATCATATAATCCCATATAACAGTTAGTATCTCTTAAATCATTTGATTCAATATATTCATTCCAGGATAAAGCATATTGAACACCTTTCTTACTCAATTTGCTAGAGTATTGTCTTTTCATTAAACCTTGCTTATCATTAAGTTGACTACATATAGTATTCATGGAATCTAATAATTTAAAATCGTTATACATCACAGAAAGTTTAATACCTTGAGAAATAAGTAAATCCATTATATCAAATGATCTAGAAATTTGAGTCTTGTCACCATATTTGAATTTCTTACGCAAAGTTCTAGCTGCTTCCAGTTGATTTTCGTTATATTGATATTTATCTCTAGTTCTAATTAAATCGACTAACGTTCCAATCTCTACTTCGAGATCATATTTCTTAGACTTTGTAAGTCTGTTAAGAGTCTCTGTAATTGAAGTATGTGGATGATCACTTCCTAAGAAACCCATATTATTGTATATATATTATATTTTAATATAACAACCTTTTTATCTTATCTTAGCACTTAACAAAAAATGAGTCCAATTTCAACCCTTATTTTTTTTAGACAGTTACTGTTATCGATTAAAAAAAAGTTTCTTTCCAGCAATTGTTAAGTTAATATATTCCCTTTTGCAATTGATAGTAACGTTTGGTTTTTCCTCTCTCTCTTTTTCAGAAACCCTTTCACAGTCGTTAACTATCTCTGACTGTAACCTCAGTTTCCTATTAATGTGTGCACTAAAGGGAATATTCCATGTCTTTTTTTTCATGCAGTGCATTTAGCATTCTCTTTCTGTTTGAGATCAGTTTCGTTTACCTCTCTACGCACTCTCACAGTCATTTTTGTTATCGCCTTGTGTGAACGTGTATTTAGCTTTGTTCTCTCTTCCCCGCACTTTCTCAGGAATTCCACTTGGGCGCTAAAATGAACTCTTTTGTTATTATTTTATGCTAAATGTCTCCATATCTTTTTTTTTACTTCCAAATTTCCCTTTGAGTTCCCCAACTTTAGGGGACCTTCCATGATACACTAGCTGTTTGTGAGGAGCACACTGTGTGTCTGTGTTGAGTCTCAGGCCATGGTCTACACATAGGTAACCTTTACAATACGTAGTTGCTAGTATTCCGGAATTAAATCAAGTCTCCCCAAACCTAAATGTAGGTGCAAGGTGTTACATGTTTATCAATTTGTAGTTACCTAATCTATGCAATGATACTTTTATATTGTAAGAATATATGATTCTGGGTTAAAGTTTACCAATTATCATTATGAACGAGATACAAGGTGAAATTATTAGGGCTTTCGTATAAAGTACCTAAAAACCCTAAAAATTAAAAAAAACAATTAGTTCATTTGAAAATTCCGTCCCTCTCTCCCCCGTTTTTCTTAGTAATGTCTCGATGACCGAATATTTTACATTTTCCTTACTAATGAATAGTAAAGGGGTGAGAGAGTGTAAGGAGGGAGTGTTTACGGCAGGCGTAAGATTCTGGAGATAGTGGAACAGAACACATTATTTGGGTTTGCATGAGAAGTAAATTATGGAAGAAGTCCATGTGCAACAGATAAACATATGTCTCTCTCTACCTTACACAACTTCTTTCAATTGTTTGAAGTTCTCTTGCTTACTAAGAATCTGTTAAAATTCAATATAAAATAGATGGATATATATAAAGATACAGTAATCTAAGATATATAAGTTTAATACAAAATTTTATAAGTTATAAATTTTTGTACCTTAAATTTTGTATAAGTATAATACACTTTTTTAAAGAAAAGAAAAAATTAATCAAAACTGTTTGCACTAACTTTAACTAAGAGATCAGTCTCTCTACTAAGAAACAATTACAGCACAACTTTAATTACTCAAAGAATGGTATCTCAACAAACAATCAATAAGGTCAAAGAAATGATCAAAGAAAAGGAAGTCTTTGTTGCTTCAAAATCTTACTGTCCATACTGTAAGAAGGCTAAGAGTACTCTATTTAAGGAACTTAACGTTCCTGAAGACAAAGCTCTAGTCCTAGAATTAGATGAAATGACTGACGGTAAAGATATTCAAGACGCTTTATATGAAATCACTGGTCAATCCACTGTTCCAAATATCTTCATTGAAGGTGCTCAAGTTGGTGGTAATGACGACTTACAAACATTGAAGAAAAGTGGTAAACTAGATCAAATGTTACAAAAAGTTTTGGCTTAAGGTGTCTCTATTTTTTTTACCTTAGAGTAAAATAATTTTACACTAATTTAAATTAAGGAAGAAATTAATAATGCTGTCAATTTTTGTCGCGTTAGACGGTACTCACGATGTGAGTTCCATCGACCGACGCACAAAAAAAACTGAAAAATATTTTTTTTTTTTCCCAATTTTGCAAAGCTCATCGACAAAGAAATCTTACTCCCATTTGTTTGGTGGTCGCAGCTCTTCTACTAGAATTTTTATACCTCTTTTTATTTTGCTATGTAGATATATAACTTTTTTCATCTTCGTCTTCACATTATACTACTATTATTCTTTTTTTCTACATTGCTTTAAAAACTTTTTATATTGTTTGATTTCAGATAATACAACTTTCATTTGAAATTTTATATATATTTTATATTCTAATCAATTATTTAGTAATAAAGTAACATTCAAAGAAGTAAGAATAGAGATATTAAAAACTTTATTATACCCATCACTCCTTGATATAGAAAAAATCAAAAAGAAAATATCAGAAAGAAAATTTCAATAATATAACTAGAAACTTTTTTTTGTACACTCAGTTTATTTATTTGTTTTTTTAAATCACTTAAGGTATATTTCTATTTCATTCTTTTTTAAAATTACATTAGATCAAAAAATAGATCATTTTGATTATTTCAATAGAAAAGAAAAACCATCATACATAATGTCCGTCTCTGTTGAAAACACTGAATTGACTAACCCTACACCTGCAACTAACACTGCACCAGCTGCTACCGCCACCCCAATCTCTGGTCCAGTAGCTCCTGCTCCAGCTAAAGAAGAACAAACCTTTAGTTTAGCTCCAGCTCCTTTACCAGCTAACTCTCCATGGAAACCCATCTCTAATGATATCCCAGTTACAAATATTAACGTAAATGATCTGGAATCAAACAGAAAAAAGACTAGAACTCCTGTTTCATCTACTTCTACTAAATGGGTTCCAATAAAGGCTTCTATTACTGTCTCTTCTGGAAACAGAAAGAACGCTAACAATAAGAAAAAGTCATCTCATAACAATAACGGTAATACACAAAAGAGCAATACTAACGGTAGTGCTTCTAGTAATTCATCCAGAAAGAAGAAAAGTCATCATTCTCATGGACATCCTCACTCTGGTGAAAAAGCTAATAATACTTCCACTGAAACTACATCTAATGGTGATTCTTCTGCTGTTGTTTCTGAAGATAAATCATCTGAAACCAGTTCCGACGCTACTCAAGCCCTACAATCAGATGAACAAAAGAAACAACAAAATCACAGACATCAATCTCAAAGAAGAAGACATTACAGCAATACTAACAACAAGAATGGACAAGGTAACACCAACGGTCAACGTAACACGTTCAACCGTAACAATGGACAAGGGAATAACAGATACCACCGTCATCACCAACACAATGGTCATCATGGTCACTATAGCCAAAGTCATCACCACCAACAGCAACAACAGATGGTTCAACTACAATCTAACTTTTATGCTGTTCAACCTGTTATGATGGCTGTTAATAATATTGCCAGACAATTGGAATATTATTTAAGTAACGACAACTTAATAAATGACACTTATTTGAGATCCAAATTTTCCAAGGATGGTTATGTTCCATTAACCTTGTTGGCTCAATTTTATAGAGTTGTTAACATGTCTTTTGGCGGTGATGTCAATATCATTTTGTCTGCTATAAGAGAAATTGTCTTCAACGAGACTGCTACTGTCGACATTGCTAAGGGTAAACTATTGGTTGGTGGACAAGAAGATCCAAAAGAAGGTGAAAGTGAAGTTGCTCATCCAATTGAACCTTCTCAATTAGACTACTACTTTATTCGTTCCCATGATTGGGAAAAATGGATTCCAACTGAATTCGGTAGTGAAATTGAAATCGAAAAAGTTTTAACTGGTAATGACATGGACGAATTCATGATGAAAATCATTCAAGTTCCAACCCAATCAGCAGTTATCCCACCAGTTTCTAACGAATCTTCAACTAATGAGGAGTCAACTGAAACTACCGAAGAAAATGCTGCTGAAGCAATTACTGAAGAGAAGGCTGATGGTAACGTTGAAGAGAAATCTGCTTAATCTTGAGACCCACTAGCATGAAGTAGAGATGTGTTAGATTTTTTTGTTAATTTTTTTTTAAAACAGCATATCTACCTGCTTCTCATCATTTTTCATTTTTTTCTCTCTTTATTTGCATTATCACGAAATAAACGTCATCTTGAATTTCAAATAATATTTGTCATTCGTATTTTACTTTTATTTTTCTATTATTGTTTCAGTCAACTCATTCATTAAAACTCGGTTGTTTGGATTATATCTACCTCGAACAGAGTGATTTATGATTATTTGACGTTTAACAGCAGAAATATTCTTTCGTACTTTACTATAGTACATTGAATATTATATCCAATCTGTGCTATTGAACAGTGCAGCGTTACTAAAACATCAATGAATCACCTCTTCATTATATCACGCAATAATTTTTAACTTTTTTTTGTTATTGTTCTCATTAAACAATTGGGACTCTACTACTTTTTCCCACTGTACATTACTTTAAAACACCACCTAATTATATACACATTTGTTGAAACAAATATCTTTAAACTCATACTTAATTAAACTATAACAGTATACCCTTATAATTATATTTAATGTTAAACAAGATCTGCGTATTTCTTAAAAACTATGGAATTCCCAAGCTTTGAAGAATTTTTAGATATCTCAAGAATTTGCCAATGTGCTTGCTTAATAAGTACTTATATATTATATACTTTAAAACTTTGAGATACTCTATATGTGGATAGATATGTACGTCATGGGTACGGATTATTAAAGTGACAGCTTTTAGTTTTAAAGTATCTCATCGCATCATATTTGCGACTTGCTGCAGAAACGGAAAACGATCGTTTAGTTTACTACACGCTAAGATCTATAAGATAAACAAATATAGGGTAAAGGCTTATCAGATGGAGAATAAGCAGAAGTAGAGATAGAACCAATACTAAAATACAAAATAGCAATTAGAGAATTATAATTTTACAAATTCGATTAGTCTATTGATATTCTGTCCATTTCTTTTTCTTTGATACTTAGGTTACTTTGAATGTCCTACGACCCCATAGAAAACATGGACGCATCCAACTCACCATTGCAGCTGACAAAGAAGAACATTAGGGGTTGGTATTTCTATTCATTTTCAAGTGAACCATTTGTTGTTTCAGCTGTTTCAACTTATATTCCTTTATTGCTAGAAAGGTTCGCACGTTCAAATGGTGTCAGGCTTGATAACCACCTTCTGCCTTGTACATCAGAATCAGACAAATGTGTTTTACAGTTGTTTAATAATTATTACGTTGATACTTCAAGTTTTGCATTATATACATTTTCAGTAAGTGTTCTTTTCCAAACCATAGTTGTTGTAACAGTATCTGGTATTGTTGATCTGTGGAATTCCGTCAAATTAAAAGGAATGGTATTGGCTGTATTTAGTATTATCGGTGCAGCCTCTACAATTTTGATTTCAAGATTAGCAGAGTCTCAGATATATTCGCTTCCTTTGTTATATATTTTGGCTAACTCCTGCTTTGGTGTTATCAATGTTGTTGGTAATTCGTTGTTACCGATATTTGTTAATGATTTATGTAGATATTCTAATGTTATTGGTCCTGATACAAGTGAATCTAGTGTCGAAAAATTGAATAGTATTATTAGTGGGCGTGGTGCTAGTTTAGGTTACTCAAGTGCCCTTCTAACTCAAGTTGTGTCAATGTATCTGGTTCACAAGAGTAAAACTCAACAGGATATCCAAGTTGCTGTCTTCTTCGTTGGTGTGTGGTGGCTAGTTTGGCAAACACCTATGTTATGGCTATTTAACGACATTCCTCAAATTGAAGAAGATACAGGCTCAAGGTTGTCAAGAAGCAGATCATATTATCATAATAAACATATTTGGTCATTGACATCGTTGGGATATGGATGGAGGTCTCTGTGGAATGCCTTTAAACATGCTAGATTGTTAAAGGATGTTATGATTTTTTTATTAGGTTGGTTTATTATCAGCGATTCTGTTACTACGATTAACTCAACTGCAATTCTGTTTGCGAAGACTGAGTTAGACATGGTTACTTTGAATCTGATCACAATCAGTATTATTACAATGGTTGATGCAATGATTGGTGCCTTTGTTATACCTCAATTTTTAGCCAAAAAATTCAATTTGTTACCTGATCAAATTTTAGTTTACATTATAATATGGACAAGTTTCATTCCATTTTATGGTATTCTAGGGTTCTTCTTTGAATCTTTTGGTCTAAAACATAAATTTGAAATGTATATGCTGGCTGTCTGGTACGGTCTGTCACTTGGTGGGCTATCCGCCGTCTCCAGGTCTGTGTTTAGTTTAATTATTCCAAAAGGGAAAGAATCTACTTTTTTTAGTATGTTCAGCATAACAGATAAGGGGTCATCTATTATTGGACCCTTCCTAATTGGTTTTGTCACGGATAAAACACACGAAATAAGATATTCATTTTATCTTTTATTCGGATTATTGATGATGGCACTTCCCGTTATGAGATCACTTGATATCTCTAGAGGCAGACATGAGGCGGAAGAACTAATTGATGTTATCAGTAGTCGCGAAGTTAGTATAGAACCAACCAGCCCAACGGATCAACATGAGCAAAATGATTAATGAAATTCAAGTACATAAGAAACAAGATATATATCATATGAATATAAACCTTTAAATATTTCTGATTAAAAAAAGAATATAAATTAAGAAATCAATCCTTGATTATCCTCCATATTTTAATTAACCCATCATCACCACCAGAGGCGAACATATACTTGTTAGTTGGGCTCCACCCTACTACATTGCAATTTTTGCTGAATTTTCTAGCATTACTTCCGGATCTTGTTGGAAGACGATCATTTGCATGTCCCATAAGTACGCCAATAATATTCCCCTTTAAACGGTCCCAAATATAAACTTTCCCATCTTCCGAGCCACTAACTACTAGTTTGTTGTCAAAACCAAAACACGATCTGATGATAAATTGCTCTTGTTTCTGACCGAAATATTTTTGTATTAAAACATTCTCTTTGTAATCCCATAGCTGAAGTTCGTTGTGTTGCAAATTTACTAGCACCAAAGACGATAATCTACGATAATTCTCGCAACTTGACATTGGAAGTGATATACAGGTTATATTTTTCCCTATTTTTAACTTAGTCTCCATCTTAAAATAATGATTAGACAATACAGAGTTATCTAGCCCCTTCAATTCATCATTTGTTGGTAGATTTGAGATGTTAAAAACATTGATGGTACCTTGATGGGTCATTAATAAAAGATAATTATCATCATGTGAAACTTTCAAGTCATGAATTCGTGGAAATTGTTCATCCATTAACATATTTACAACAGCTCCGCTTTGGGATTCTCTTGATGAATGTCTTAATGGATTGCTGTTATCTGAACCATGTGAACCCCTATATACTGAAGTACTTGCTCTTCTTGAGCGTAGGTTCCAATTTTGTGAGAATCGATAAATAATTGATCTACTTTGGGTATCGTATATTACTACATCTCGGTCAGGGGAGCCAATCACCAATTTTCCAGCATGCTTTTCTGTATGAAACCAATCGCAGCACCATGATCTTAATGAATTTTCTGTTTGCTCAATCAAGTTATCGGTTGCAGCACGAGAAGATGTAGTTGAATCCGGAGCAGAAGATGGTGATTGTGTATCACTATAAGGTGAGCTTGTATTGTATGTTTCATTCCCTGTACTATGCATACTACTACCAGATCTTTCTTGTACCTTTGAGTTTGAGTTCGGTATACAAAACGAATCTAACGGACCAATAATTTGAGTTTCTATGGTGGCTTTTTCCTTTTTCCCATTTTCTAAGGAGTTCCTTCTTGAAGTTTGCGGAAGGCCATCTCTATCGGCATTCAGTTCAATAGTTTCACCCTCAGAAGTGATATGATAAATATTTGTGTGTTCATTGAAAGGGCAAGTTACTAGGTATTTGCTATCTTTGGAGAATGACAGGTATAATATACATTGTGAATTTCCTCTCAGTATTTTAAAAACAGAGAAATCGTTTTCAACATCATAAACAATTACCTTACGGTCACTAATAGAGTTTGCAATTGCTGCAGCTAAATATTTTCCATTAGGTGAAAACTCTAGATACCAAATTTCATCCATATTTGATGCCAATGTCTTTTGCTCCACAAAATTTATTCGTTCAAAGTCAGAAATGTTATTCTGTAATAAATTTACTGGATCTTCCTGTGAATATTCGACGTCGATTTCATCATCAAAGAGGTTAAATGAATTGCATGATCTTTGATATTTGATAGCTTGACGTAGTAATTCTATGAGCCTGCCTTGCGGGACCAAATCATTAGGGTTTATATAAAAGGATATCTTATCGATCAATTCTTGTCTTGAACTCCTTACAGAACCTGTCCATAGGTTTGTTCCTGTATTTCCATTATTGTTAGCCCCATTATTGTTCTTGGTAGTTACTTCAGGCATTGTTAAAATAGAAGATAATTCCCTCAACACTTTTTCAGGAGTGAAGACAATATCTTCGTCAATAATATTTGTTTGTAAACCAGTTAGGACAGTATCCCACAGAGTTAAATATTTTCTAATAATACTTCTTAAGAATAGTACTGCACTAGGTAAATCTTTGACTTCATAGATCATTTCAACGAAAAAATGTTTATTAATTAAAATCATAATCTCTAAAATATTTCTAAATCGATTTAAACTAACTGTATTGAAGGTTGTGTTTGTATAAAAATCATAAAACATTTTGTATTGTGCGTCAAAGTTTGCAGTAACTGCAACAATATCCAATTCTGATGAGATAATATCATTAATATTAATAGATGTATTTCTATCTATAAAATTTCTGTTCACATTTCCATTGTTCGCGGGATCATGATTAGTGACTCTCAACGATAAACTATTCAATAGATCAAAACTAATCACTTCGTATTTCCCCTGTTTAATATAACCAAATAATCTTTGGACAACGTTTGATTCAACTTGAACACCTCCACTTTCTTCTTGTAATGCGCCAGCGGCGTTGTTATAACCTAGTTCCTTTAATGTGTGAATCAATAGTTTCGTAAGTTGAACTTTATCAAAGATATTCCCTACTGTCTTCACAGGGGGACTATCAAGTCCTTGTTTGGACCGTTTATTAATACTCATTGTAACAATATTTTACTAAGTTGAGTAGTTGGTTTCAATCTTTTAAGTTATATGTGTTTCTCTCTCCAACTAAAATTTGAAAATTTGTTTTTATATAGCATGGTCAATAAATTAATAGAATTTTAGGGGGAAATACGATTTTCGGGCTTACGCGATGCTTTTGTAGGTAAGAAGGTAATAAAAATATAGTGCAAACAAGATGAATAACAAAGAAACAAGCTATATTAAGAAATGAAGTTCATTAATCTACTAACTATAAGACTTAAAAGAAGAAAGAGAAAAAAAAAGATTAGTCAGGATAAGTTCGTATTCATTTATATATCTAAATATATATATTTCATGTAGACGTAAACGCATTAAAGGATTGAATGTAAAAAAACAGGGTTCATAAAATGATGAGTATTAAGAAAAACTGTCATTAGATTAGAAGACGTTTTAGCAATTTTTTTTTAAGAAAAACACATCACGATCTTAAACACTATTTTGGTTTATTAATACAGCTTTTGAAAAAAGGAAAAAAAAGATGTAATTTTGAATTACGTTCACAAAATTTTCTTTCTTTGCTTTTTTTTAAAAAATCGTTTCCATAATCTAAGCGACTAAAGCACATAGAGCACTACCGACACCAGAACCATCCTTAGCAATCTTCAAGTGAGTCTTACGTTCACCCTCGGCACCTAATGGACCTAGAGCTAAAGCGTGTCTGATCATGGATCTGAAACCTGGGTAGTATTCAACAACGGAACCATCACAACCGATTTCGACTTCACCATGGTATCTCATTTCTAGAGTACCAGTCTTAATAATGATAGCAGCTAATGGGACAGAAGATAAGTAAGCGGATCTACGGGAGATAGCACGAACTAATCTTTGAATTTCTCTACGTTCAGTTGGAGAGGTTGGTAATCTTAATGATTGTAATAGAGATAATTCAGTTTCTCTTAAACCAGTAGAATCATCAATTTCAATATGAGATAAAACTTCAGAATCTAATTCAAATGGAGTTTGTAAACGATGAGGTAATTGAGCGTTAGTTCTATATTGGTTAAAGATTAAACCACTTGCGTGTAAATCAACAAGAACATTTCTTAAAATTTCACCCATAAACATACCAGAGACTCTCTTTTCAAATAAATGGAAACCTGGATTTGAAGAGAATTTTTGATCAATATCAATATCATACTTAGTTGTTGGTAAATGTTTTAAATCATTATCGAAGGAACCCCATTCGGTGTTAATAACCATGTGAGTCTTACCTTGTTCAGCCCATTTATCTCTAATAGCTTGTGGAACTTTAGTTAACTTAGAAATTTCTTCTTTGTAACAACCATTAGTACCAGTACCAAAGATACAACCAATAACAGGTTCAGAAATTTCACCTGTAGTCATTGAATCAGTATTATCAGAACAATAACAATGAGATAAGAAAGTACCAACGGTATCATTAGTTAAAGCAACAATTTTAACATTTTGCATACCTAATTTATCAATTTCACCTTGAAATAATTCAACAATATCGGCACCAACGGTATCAGCAATTTGAAAACCTTTAGTCCATCTAATTAAAGTACCAGAATTTAATGAAGTTTGATCAACAGGATAAGAGAAAGTAAAACCTAATTTAAATTCTTTACCAGCTTGCATATCAGCTTCATAATATTTTTTCATAAATAATTGGGTTCTTCTTGCTAAATAAGAAAATAACATTTCAGAAGTAACACCGGTTGGTTCTAACAATTCATCAGGAATTTTTGATTTCATTTGTTCCATTGAAAAAGTGTGATCACCATTAAGAGTAACAGAACAAGTTCTGAAATTAGTACCACCCAAATCAGCAGCTAAAAGAGTACCCTTTTCTGTACCATTTGGTGTACCTGTAACATAAGATGGAATCATTGGTAAACCTTTGTTAGTTGATTTATCTTCATTATCTTGTGGAGCAAGACCTTTCTCCATTTGTTCAATGAAATAAGCAACTAATTCATCTAATTTTTCTGGAGTGACTTCAAACTCCTTGACAATTTTGTCAACAGTTGAAGTTAATTGTTGTTCATTAGCTTTATGTAGATCGTCGAAAGACATGTTTTCTTCTTGTAGTAATTGATCTTGGTTATTCTGAAACTTGAAAGAAAAAAAAAAAAAGTTAAAAGTAAAATATCTATAAAGTATAGAATTTATAAGATATTTGTTTTTCAAAAGAAACTACTTATTTATATATTAATTGAGGAAATAAGAAAAATAAAAAATAAGAAAATAAAAAAAAAACAAGAATTGTTTAGTTTGTGAAAAAAAAAAAAAAGATAAAAAATATGTATATATTCAAGTGAAGTTGAGTTAATTGTAGTGGTAGCAGTATCAGTGGTGGGGTGCTTTTAAGTTATTAAAGGAAATTGTTTCATTTCTTCCTGTTGAATCTCAATTAGTTTAATAATAAGTCTTATAATTACTTGATGACATGATAAAATAAACTGAAAAATTTATGTATATCTCTCTCATCATGTGAATATGTGGGGGGGGGAATAAAATAGGGGATGAATTTGAAACAACGTGAGGGAACAACTTACAGGGAGAAATACAGAATATTTACATATGTAGCGGTGTTTTAACACTGTTCCTTGTGAGGTTAGCGGCGTATAAATTTTATATTGGTGGCGTGTGTCTCTGTCTGTGTAAGTCTGAAATTAATATGTTAATTTTATTCTCCCTGGGGGGGCAATAGAAAGTCTGTGTGTGTGTGATGAGGTTAATATTTTCGTCCATTGTTTTCTGTGCTTTGGTTCTGGCTGCCCCCTATTTTTTAGTATTTTTATTGTTTCTTTTCTGGGCCGGCCGCAGTAAACAGCCGGAGAAATAAAGATTATGTCGGTTGCAAAAGTGCGGGGAAATTTTTTGGTCCAAGAACAGCGGAAATAATAGGGGACGTAGAAAGTGTCTATGTCTGTTTTAGTTGATAGATAGGAACAAGCTCCGTGGACTGGTAAAATTTTTAAAATATGTGACCGGGCTTCCTGTATGTGTGGGTGGTGTGAAGAACATTTTGTTAGGAATACTTACCCCACATACGTCACAACAAACTAAATATCATTTTACTTTTTTATGCTTGCTTTACTTCCACATTTCGAAGCTGAATTTCTGGTGTGATTTTTTTCAATGCTACGTACTGAACTTCCTATAAATGCTTAAAAGAAGGTACGTTTGACATTACCCCTCCCCCACTCTTTTGCATATATACATATATATATATATGAATTTATTGAAAATTTGTTTGTTTGTTAAATGTGGGGTGGTGGAATAGCACAAGTGGTGTGAGCGTGTAATTAAAAGAAGAACGGAGAAAATAAAATGAGAAAGTAGATTAGCCGCCAGATGATTAGCCACTTGTATGTGATCTTTGCGGTTAAATTATTATGTATTTTTTTTTCTTCCCTCCCCACGTCAGTACTATGTATTTAGAGCGTGTATATCAACTGTATGTGTGTGTTTTTGAACCAAAGAAAAGTTACATATGGGTGTCGGTGTCGAAACGATACAGATACTCAAGGTATGAGTATATAATATAATTGAATGGTGCTTGATTTTATTCTCCTTCGGAGAAGATACAATAATTTCGGTATTCATAATCAGATATGTTTTCGTATTATATAAAAGAATACTAGTAATTAAACAATTCGTAATATGTTTTCTCAATTGAAGTTAGTATCTCGATGGGCAAGAAAATAGATTTTTAAAAATTTCCAGGTCACGTGAAATCTCACGTGACCGCTCGCTTTTTTCTGGAAGAGAATGATATTTTAATCATTCTCTACGACAGATTATCTTTTCTTTTTCGCCACCTGAGAATGAAAAAAAAACGCGAATTTTATTGGTACGTGATATTCTGAGCTACGCGTTACTATTCTTTTACAGCCAACGTGTACAAAAATTATTTACTGCTATAAGGACTACACGTACAAAAACAAAAAAAGAATTTTTGTATGGGAAAAGAACACGTAATATACAATTTTTTCAAAAATTAATTAGTTAGTATTAGTAATTTCGCGACACCTATCAAAAAAAAAAAACGAAGAGAGAGGATACTTTCCACCACACACACAATGCTCTCTGCCTCTTCAACAAATTGTAATAATATCGATATAGTATCTATCTTAGGTAATATAATTTCTCTATCTTCTAACTGGTTAATGATTACGTATACTTTTTGAAATATTATTTCTTGTAAAATTTCCTATATATTAACTTGATAATTATTTTTTTTAATAAGTTTCATTTTAATTTTATCTTAAGATATTCTAGTTATATTACTAATTTTTTTATTGTTTGAATTTCTAATAGAACCAGACATATCTTATTAGATTCTCAAACACATAATTAAGGTAAAAAAACAAAATATGATGTTTAATAAGAAAACTCTATTTGCTGTTTCAAATTTAATTGCTTCAGTATTAGCTCAAGAAGCTACAGCTCCAAAGGATTCCGCTGTGGTTAAATTAACAAATGATAACTTTAAAGATTTTGTTCAAGGTTCTGATTTAGTCCTTGCAGAATTTTTTGCCCCATGGTGTGGTCATTGTAAAAAATTAGCACCAGAATATGTTCAAGCTGCTAAAATTTTGAAAGATGAACATAATATCACTTTAGCTCAAATTGATTGTACTGAAGATCAAGAAATCTGTATGGAACAAGGTGTTCAAGGTTATCCAACTTTAAAAGTCTTTAAAAATGGTGAAGTTGATGCTGAATCTGCTCAAACTTATCAAGGTCAAAGAACTGCTGACGCTATTGTTGAATATATGATTAAAGCATCTTTACCATCTGTTATCACAGTTGAAGATGTTAAAGAATTAGATGATTTATTAAAGGATGCTACTTCTCCAATTATTGTTAATTATGGTATCTCAAAATTAGATAAAAATTTCTTATCTATTGCAGATTCATTAAATGAAATGTATACTTTTGTATCTGTTCCATCTTCAAAGAAACAAAACATTTCTTTATATTTACCATCTGGTGCTGATGAACCAATTGTCTTTAATGGTAAAATTGATGAAATTGTTGAAGATAAATTAATCCTTGAAAAATGGTTAAAAGTTGAAGCTTTACCATACTTTGGTGAAATTGATGGTTCAATCTTTCAATTTTATGTCGAATCTGAATTACCAATGGCTTACTACTTTTATGTTACAGAAGATCAATTAGAAGATTATAAAGAATATTTCACTGAATTAGGTAAGAAATACCGTGGTGAAATTAATTTTGTATCTATTGATGCTAAACAATTCGGTAGACATGCTGTCAATTTAAACATGAAGGAACAATTCCCAATGTTTGCTATTCACAACTTAACTGCTAACTTGAAATATGGTCTACCACAATTAACTGATGAAGAATATGCTGAATTAACTATCCCACCTGTTGTTGATAAAGCCGATATCACTAAATTAATTACTGATTTCGTTGATCACAAAGCTGAACCAATTGTTCAATCCGAAGAAATCCCAGATATTCAAGAAACTAACGTTTACAAGTTAGTTGGTAAGACTCACGATGATATCGTTTACGATAACCAAAAGGATGTCTTAGTTAAATATTACGCTCCATGGTGTGGTCACTGTAAGAGATTAGCTCCAATTTACGAAGAGTTAGCCGATATTCTAGCTAATGATAAGAAAGCTCAAAACAAGATTATTATTGCTGAAATTGATGATACTGTTAATGATATTATGGGTGTTGAAATTCCAGGTTACCCAACTATCGTTTTCTACCCAGCTGGTAAGGATGCTGAACCAATTCTATTTGAAAGTGCTAGAACCGTCGAAGCTTTCTTAGAATTCATTAAGAACAACTCTGCTAACAAGATTGATGGTCCAGCCATTTACGAAGAATACAAGAGAGAACTAAAGGCTAAGCAAAAGGCTAAGCGTGAAGCTGAATTAGAGAATGATAACGATGATGATGAAGATGATTACGATCACGATGAATTGTAATTGTAATTTGTAATATCTTTTTTTTACATTTGCAACAAACGCCCACTTTAAAGTGGTAGTATTTTACATAATATATTATTCACACACACATTCACCCCTCATTTATAAACCAGTATATAGCTCGTTTTTTTTGCTAAAGCCTCTGTATTAGTATTATTGCAAGCTATAGTAAGTTAATCTATCATAAAGAAATACAAAAAAAAAATTTAAATAATATTTTCTTTGTCATATACATATAATTTTGATACTATTTAACTTTATCCTCTTATTTTAATAATTGTTAAAATTTATCAATTTGAACGATGGAGAGATCGCTTTTCATTACATTATTGCGCGGGACAATTCAAGTACAATTATAGCAGAGTTTTATGTCTAAAATGTGTGCATAATCTATTTGGCATCTTTTGTTTATATAAACACATGTATTAATTACATAAAGAGATATAAACTAGATTGAATAGTGGAATATAACTAAAGCCATCATTATTAAAATATATACTCAATCTGTCCTTACTATAAATATTAGTTGGGTTGGTTAAAGATGGCAATTTATTCACCTTCAAATAATGACGATGACAAGGATGATATAAAATCAAAACAAGAGCCACCTCAACAGACTGAACGTTTTTATATACGGCCTAGTTTAGGTCTCAAACTATGGGGCCCATTCGTTCCTGCATCAGACAATCGTACCGGACTTTGGACTTTGGTAGGGATACAGACAGCTTTAGGTTTACTTTGTTTCCATCGATTTCGTAAATTAGTAAATCATTCTTTGATAACAGTGGCCAATAAAGCTAAACAGGAAGGGAAAATGTTTAATACAGTGAAAAATATTGCAGATATTCCTACTTTAAATAGATTTTCAACTACTCATAAAGTCCTTGTAATGAACAATATACCATTAGCTCAACAAACTGCCCCTAATGGTGGAGCAAGTGGCAAAAGTAAGTTCGGTATGTTAAGAAAGGTTCTCTATCTAATATCAGGTACCGCTCTATTATCTCAATCGATGTTGGAGTTTTGTCGTTTAAAAGTATTAAAATACGATCCATGGTATGAAGAAGCTCGAGCAGCGAGGGATAAGAAATTTTTTAATGATATTATGAAGTTTTATCACGAAGGAATCGACCCAAATGAAGTGAAAGTTAAGGATGTTACTAGTGGGAACATCATGTCTACTAATATTCCAGAAGTGAGACAAAGTGTTGCTTTAGTACGTGCACAAGCAGAGTCTCAAAACCCCATCATTAGATGGTATGGTCCCATTGAATTTAAGCCAATGTCTTTCAGTGACTATTTAGATCAAATGGAATACTATTTAGAAATGAATGACCTATTATTAAAGAAAAAACAGTTTAAGAAAAAACCCTCATCAACTTCAAATATAAATAATTCAAGTGGTCCGGTATCTTTACTAAGTCTAATATCACATACCGACGAGGAATATCAAGAAATTAAAAAACAAAATAAGAAGATCAATGATGATGTATTGAAAAACACATTTAACATTACTCGATCAGAGAATCAAGAAGTACAAGATGCTGAACCTAATTCCTCGGGTGGCAATTCTCCACATGTTCCTGAATATCAGAGGAGGACCGCTACTTCCGACCTAACAGTTCCAGTTAGAGGTGTAACGTTAGATCCTAAATTAACAGATCCTCAGCAAATAAACTTAGAAGAGGTTTGGACCCTATATGATCCATGGATGAGTCTAGGCCTTGACACTTCTCTGAGTATCAAATTTATTCCAACAGTCCTAGAAAGAAGTCCGATAGATGAAACATTTTCGAATCAAACAACTGAAACGTCGGAAGAACCGCCGGTCGAACCTGAGAAGGATATATAAAAATACTTAATTAAAGCAAGAATTATATAAAATATCAATTATATTTTCAAGTTTCTTTAGAATCATACTAGATAGCTTTCCTACTTTATTAACGGGGCAATTTTAAAATTGTTCACGCTTCCTCATAATGGCGGAGCATGCAAAAAATTAAAGAAGATAAAAAAGAGATGAAGAGTTGAATTTAGAGGAAGTGTTAGTGTGTAAAACTTAAAGAAGGCCCAATTATTTTTGTAAGCATTGTTTAAGCAAAACTGAATCCAAATAGACAGTTAAGTGTAATTGACATCAACCGATCGAGTAACAATGTTTTATATCAGATTATTGTCAACTCTGATATGCTTCTGGGGTACATTCGTTAATGCAGTCTACCGTGATGAAGCATTCAATGTTGACTGGCAGCTCTCTACAATAGGAGATTATCGCTGTATTGTACCTGATTATGCTAATGTAAATCAATTAATTATAATATCAGATTATCCTAATTCCGAGACATTGGTCACCTACATCAACGAGACCAACGGAGATGTATTACTCAGATATGTGGTTCCATTTAAGATGTCAGATGCCATGCTTGTTTCAGATTCTCATCAATTGATTCTAAAAGGGGATGGAGATAATACTAAGAAATATTCCACTATTGATCTAGATACTGGATTGATATTGAAGGATACTGATAAAGATCTAGCACATACAAGTGGTTTTTCATTTAAAACTTCCTGTGCTGCTTCTGATTATAAAATCGTAAATGTAGATGAAAAAATAAGATTAAAGCTGATGGATAAGACTATGGGTTTGCCCATCTTTGATATTGAACTCTTAGATACATTTGCAGATGTTAAATATCTTTCAACTGATTATTCACAGAACCTACAATTCATTGTCAGTAACGGTGATTCTCAATATACTTATTTCAATTATACCAATGGTGGAAAGAATCTGACCACTACTTGGAGTAGAGATGAATCTTTAGTGGATATTGTAGATAGTGCATTTTGTGATTTAAAGGATCCATATATTGATACAATTAGAAAAGAACTTGCGGAAGAAAAGAATATTGATGATGTTATAGCAGCATATATTTTCAGAGTGAAGACAAACTTTAACAGAATTAGAAATTATTTAAAACAAAACCATTATTCCCCAGGTAGAGTTATTGCTAGCATATTAAAGGAAAATGAGCTAATGGGAAACATAAACGAGGAAAAGGCCTACAAGAGAGATTTAAAATTTGGTCTGGCTAAACTACTGATTGTAGCTACGAAAAATGGTAGAATAGCTGCGTTACATGTCTCACAACAAGGAAAAATTATGTGGAACGTCTTTACTGGCATAAATAATATTATATCTATCGACTACGAACCTCTCACTGATGAACTGGTTGTGCTTAATGACAAGGGTTCTTTTGTTATTTTCACATCTATAAATGAACATATGCCACCAACCTTAAAAAAAGAGGGTTCTTTTAAGCTATCAACTAACTCTATTATTACAAATGCTATGAAATTGGATGATTCACATGATACATATTTTGTGTCCATGGAAAATGGGGAAAACCAAATTGTTAGTGTTGAAAACACTTTAACTATGAATACGTCTAACTACTTTTTAACAACCCATAATGAAAAGGAAATTAGAGGCCATGTTGTTTCTGAATCTAATGAGTTGGTTAATACGTGGAGTATAACTTTAAATGCAAATGAAAAACTTGTAGCCTTCGCATCAAGAAGTGAGGACGCCGTAGTGAACGTTGGTAATGTTCTAGGTAACAGAACAGTTTTATACAAGTATCTTTATCCTAACTTGGTTTCATATGCAACTATTAATGAGAACAATAGAAACCTGTACATTAATTTGATAGATACAATTACTGGTGAACTACTCTATTCTCAAAAGCACTCAGATGAGAAGGTTGATATAGACTATCCAATTAACTTAGTTTTCGGGGAAAACTGGTTTATTTATTCACATTTCAGTGCAGAACCAGTTCCGGAACAGAGACTAACGGTTGTTGAACTTTATGAATCCTTGGAAGCCAATATGAAAGTCTCTGATCCAAATGTAGATTATAACCCTTTGAAGGGTAATGTTAATAAACCTGAGGTTATTAGTAGGAGTTATTACTTCCCTGAAATTATTCAGGACTTAAAATTAACGTCCACAAAATTTAGTATTACATCAAAGGCTATTATTATTAAGTTAAGAAATGAACAAATAACTTTCATTCCAAAATTTGTTTTGAATGCAAGAAGTAAAGAGGAGAGCAATATGTCAGATGATGATAAAAAGGAATTTATGGCAAGTCCATATATATCTAGTATCCCAATTAATGATAATTTCATCATCTCTCATCAAAGGGAACTAATAATGGGTGCTAAATCAAAGCTTGTCTCATCCGCTACAAACTTAGAGTCTACGGCCATTGTTTGTGAGATAGGTAATGATGTATTTTGTTCAAGGATATATCCATCAGGTCAATTTGATGTTATGAGCCCATCCTTCGAGAAATTCCAGTTATTTGGAACAATTTTCATTGTCATTGTCATAGTCTATTACTTACGTCCAACTGTCGCAAACAAGAAGTTGAAGGTATTATGGCTGATTAAAGATTAATGGAATGTATGTATTTCAATTGTTAAATAAATTTCTTATGTATAAATGCACTCTTGAATATTTTAACATGGATGAAAAATGTAATTATGGCCCCGAATTTATGAATATCTTAGAAACTGTTTGTTTGTTTGTACAATTTATATGACTTGTAGTTACGAGAACTGATCAAATGACAATGTCGGTGGATTAGTTTTGAAAGCATACACATGTAAATACAACATAGTTAATTATGAAGTCAAATGACAGCCTCATAAAACTTGATATTTTACGTAATGACAGTGAGTTACAGTTTTCGGTTGTTTATGGACCACCCAAAATTATTTGTGAAAAATCTAAAGACCATGTATTATTAATACTAGATTCATCCTTTAATCCCCCTCATTGGGGTCATTACACGCTAATTGAAAGGGCAATTCAATTATATAGTCAGGGCTCTAATGTTGAAGTTCATGTTTTACTACTGCTATCCATTCAGAACGCCGATAAAGGTGAGAAACCAGCTGCATTTGATAAACGAATTGACATGATGCATCTGTTATGCAAGTCTTTACAGGATAAATTTCTAAATTTAACACCAACAGTGGCTATCTGTAAATCTGCAAGATTTGTTGATAAGAGCAATGGTGTTAGGAAAGAAATGTTTGCGGTAGGAAAAATTGTTTATTTACTAGGCTTCGACACTATAACAAGAGTTCTAGATCCTAAATACTATCTTCCTCAAACTTTGAAGGAAGCAATGACAGAATTTATGTCCCAAACTGAGTTCTTCTGCCTGACTAGGGTTGAAGAAGGTCAAAATAATTCGCAAGATATTGTGAAACAGGCAAAATATGTTGAGAGTATCTCAGATGGAGATTATGAACCTATAATTCCGAGTGAATGGGGTGCAAAGATTAAAATTGAGGTGAATGAAAATGAATATTGTTCAATTTCTTCATCTTCCATTAGAAAAGATTTAATTCGTCGTGAATATAATGCTGTGGAAGACAAATTACCTAATAGAATTTTAGAATATATTAAGGTCAATGATAAAAAAGCTAAATCATCAATATTTATTTAAATAAACGATTTTATTTATTATTATTAATATTATTATTATTATTATTATTATTACAGCAGATTTTCTTGGAAGCTAAAATATGCCAAACGATTTTAGTACAACGAGAATAAATACGTTTAATGATGCACACATGGTACTGGTTCTTAATGAATTTGAACTATTTGAAAACTTATTCTTGAGACTTGATTTTTTTGTTCCCTTAGCAAGTATTTCTTTATTTTGTTTACCATTCGAGTTGTCGTTATCACTGTATCCTTCCGACCCTTCATCAAAATCATCGTTATCATTTTCAATACTATCTAAAACAACACCTTCTTTGTCAACGTTTAAGAAATTTGATTTCCTGGCAGAACTACATTTAACTTTACCACCTCTAATAATAGATCTACCATTGGAAGAGGTAATCCATTGAC
The DNA here is from genome assembly GCA_030571355.1 of Maudiozyma serrabonitensis. Lineage (NCBI taxonomy): Eukaryota > Fungi > Ascomycota > Saccharomycetes > Saccharomycetales > Saccharomycetaceae > Maudiozyma > Maudiozyma serrabonitensis. The sequence continues at coordinate 14,534 of JAJLXS010000044.1, read as the reverse complement.
TACAATCCAGGTTTGGTGATGAACTCTTAATGAAAGCACTCCCTTTGACTAATTTTAAATTTTCAAAATTTGTTTCACTAAACTTACCTTCGAAGTGAATAGCACCGCCGATCTGTTTTAAACTCTGGAAAAAATTAATTTTGTCCAATTTCCCATTTTGTGCTATCATTAATCCACCTTGAACCTCTGAGACATTATTAAAATTGGCTTTTGTTAATTGATGATTTTCGATAATCCCTAAAGTACCTCCAACATATTGTAGATTTGAGATATCTAAGGAAGATATTAAATTTTCAATTATTTGAAATGAAGATTGTACCCTTTCTAATTTTGGTAAATTGATCAATGAAGTATCTCTTATTGTTAAATTTTGAGCAAATTGTAATTTTGGCATATCCAATTCTAAATCTCTTGCATTTGCATGAACAGTAAATTGAACATTTATTGTATCAATATTTGATTTTATGGTTTCTAAGAATCTATTATTATTAATATTGAAGATATCAATCTCTTTAACTTTTAAAAATTGATCAATGTTTGCTAATGAAGTATCAGAAATTATTATATTTTGATTTACCATAATATTACTATCTAAAGTAATTGTTCCTAAAATTGGTAAAATTTTCCAATCAATAGAATTGACAGCTTTTAAAATAGGGGCATTAATATCAATTAACGATGTTAAGCTTCTTAGTATAAAATTTTGAGTAATTGTAATTAAACTTTCGGCATTTATCTTACTAATGGCACTTGAATGTTCAACGATTAAATTCCCAAAGATTTTTTGAATGTTTCCTAAATCAACGACAGTATTATCATATGTTGGTGAAATAATTAAATCACCAACAACTTCTTTACAATTAACTTGTAATGATTGTAATTGATCATAACTTTCAATTAAATGAACGTCACTTTTGCAATTTGCAGGTCCCTGTGATGGAGTATTCATTGTTACATAATCTTCCTCTTCGTCGTCATCATTATCTTCATCGTCTTTCTCGTGATTGCTATTGTCATTAGTGTCACCATCATCATTTTCCTTTTCTTTTTCTTCGTCATCATCATCAGTTTCACTTTCTTCAGTATCTGTAAATAAAGCATTGGCAGTACCATTTAAAGTATGGTATAATCTTCTCTTTTCAACAAAGAATGGAACTCTTAAATTATCTAAATCATTATTTTCTGTTACTAATTGTTGTTGTCCTGAGTTATCATGTAATTGTTTAAAATGAGCTAAAAAAGCATATGATAAACGCAACAGAATTGGTAATACAAAAAAGACACGCATAATTCAATTAATAAGAATAAATTTTATTTGAATCTTTTGGATTTGGTAATTAAATTTTAAATTTAATACTTTATAAATTAATTATTATTATTATTATTATATATAAAGAATAAATATATAAATAATAATTATATACTTTCTTATTTTATTTTTTTTAGTATTTATTGTGTCAGGTAGAATATTATGTTTTATTTTTTCTGTTCTATGTCATTAATATTATAGTGAAGAAAAAAATATGATTTTTGACGTAAATTATGTGAAAGGAAATGTCAGTAAACTATTAAAAGTATTTTTTTTTCTCATATTTCAAGAATATATATGTATATATGCAATAGTAAACTTTACTAATCTAAAATATTGAGCAAATCCAAATTTTTTTTTATTATTTTGTTACATTTCTAAAACTTATCTCATAACAAATTTCTAAAATAAGAAGGAAAACAGGGACAACATCTCCTAATATATTAAAAAAATTAGGGCCGAGCATGTTAAAAAATACATCAATTTAAAAGGAAGTGTTTTTATTTAATTATTATTGGTATTATATTATTTTGCTTAAATATTATTATAAATTATATATATATATTACAATTATCTCATCTATAAAAAAATAATATAAACTGCTTTCTTTAAGTTTCTTGTAGCTGACTATTCAACTATTATCAAAAACTCTAAGTTTATTATTATAATTGATAATTGCATAAAAAAGCATCACAAAGAAAAAAACAGATAATAATAAAAGAAAGAAATTATCTTTTTCAATCTTTTTTAATAAAAAAAAAATATTAAAAAAAAGTTATTACTAGATTAGCTGCCTACTGGACGATGATGAATGATGATGATGAAAATGATGAAAAAATAAAAGCTGATAATATATTAGATATTAATAACAATAAAAAAGAGATGGATTGTCTGTTGTTATTTTTTTTGTAATGTAAAATTTTGCGACGCAGTTTAATTGTTTATATGTGAAGCGAATATTATGGGAATATATTTTTTAATCTTATTAAAAGAAATAGAATAATTATTTAAAATAAAAATATTTTAATCAATTAATTTTCTTAGAATAGGAAAGCGACACCAGCAGCGACGGCAGCACCAAAGATACCAGCGTTCAAAGTGTTAGCGTTAGCAGCACCAGTAGAGATCTTAGTGGTTTGAGTACCGTTGGTAGTGTTGGTACCGTTGGTAACGTTAGAAACGTTAGCAGCTTGAACAGCAGCGACAGTAGCTAGAGCGGCGACAATGGTCTTGAATTGCATTTTTGATTATATTTATTATGTGTGTAAAAAGTTGATATTTTAGTATACTTCCTTTATGAAAAAGAGTAAAAAAAAAATTAGAAATTAATTAAAAATATTAGAAAACAAATATAAGAAAAACAAATTTAACCCAAAGGAGTATTGATGAATGAATGCTCCTTTATATAATAATTGATGACTGATTAAAAGAAAAAAAAAACATTTAAATTACTAAGTTAATCAATAAATGATAAGTGAAAAATAGGTCATTAACGGACCAAAAGAGATGAACAAGAAAAATTTTCGTTATTATCTCAATTGAAAAAAATTTTCTTGCTGTAAAATTCATTTAGAAGAAGAGATTAGCCAGACACATTAGTGAAGAAAACAAATATATTATGCGATTTCTACGGAAACTTAAGTGGTTGTCATCCGCTTATCAATAATAAGTGAGATAAAGAAATTTTCACTTTGCCACGAACTGACTACAGAGAGGGCCCTGCAGAAAGATAATCGTTTTTCTGTTTCTTTTTTGGATTTGACTTTAGCAATTATGACCGGGTTGCTCCCCACTTTTGTCCTTTTTATTATTCTTTATTTCAATAATTGTGTGTGCGTGTGGTGAGATATTATTTATTGTAATGCTACGGTGTTTCTCTTGCCCTGGAAATTTATGCCTCACAACGGGAAAAAGAAAACAAAAATTAAAATGAAGAGGAGAGTCTTTCTTTCAGTTTTGGGCGATAAATTGCTTTTTTACCACGGTCCTAAACACCATATTCTGTATTATATTACTCCCTGCAATTACCTAATTAGGGTATGTGTTGCAATTCACGGATTTTTACTTTTTGATTTATTTATAAGTCGCTGTGTCAGATAAAGCTGTAGAAAGGGCGAATATTGGGGGGGAATGGGAAGGATATAACAATGAGGCAGAAAGAGTACATGGTCTAAAATGGAAATTTGGATCGAATCCCTGACTTTTTAAAAGCATTTGGCACTGATAATCAAGTACAGCCATCTTATTTTTTTCAAAAAAAATAAGAAAATGACTTTTTGCGTTCTTTTTGCAGTTGAGAGGGTTGGAAGAGACATGAAAACAAAAAAAAACATATCAAAAGTCTCTGTATCTCTCTCCCATGGCAACAAAAATCTACTAAGAAACCGATGCAGTATAAACGTGAAAAAATAAGTAAATAAATTAAAAAAGTGTCTGATTTTCCTTTACTGTAAGAAGTGGTATGAAATAAGCTACGAATGTTTCTTCACGGGGATAAGCGTTGCGCGTAGTGTTTTAGTTTGTTTTGTTTTTATTGTAAAGTTACAAATATTTGTGTTGTTATTGTTAGTCGTGGCTGAGAATTTCGCGTTTCGGATAATGCAACTTTCTTCTATTTTATTTTTTGTTGTCCTGAGACCAAGACGTAGGAAATGTAAAAATAATAATGAATGTATTATAGTATTGTGTTTCTTTAGTAGCGGTCCAGAACATATAGTTAAGCACTACATAAGAGAAAAAAGTACGCAAAGTATTTATTTTACAGCCAATGCGCCGTGCAAATCATACTATGATACAAAAAAAATGAAATTTCATAATAATTATAAGCAGTAGTGCAGTGTTTTCTCTCGACGAAACAATATGCTAAAAGTGTTTCTTATTTTGCCTTACACGCGCATGTAAACGGTATTTGTTATTGTCGTTTTTCTCCCTTATGTTAATTTGTTCGTGTATTTGTTTTGTATTTACCACTATCCAAATTAGGTCTTTATGAAAATAAAATTGTATGTAAAGTTACCCTGAAGTCGTACCAAAAGAAAATTTACATATATTATTTCCTACGTCCAAAAGAACATGTATAGAAGGGGGGTAAAACCCCTGAGATGACAGTCTGATACATACAATGCTAAGTAAAATGATTTAGTATGGTTACAGTCATTATGTTCTTTTTCTTGACACCACGGTAATTAGAAGGCGAAGGAAAGAGTCTAGCCCATAATGAATTTAAAGAACATAAAGGGGAAACCCACTTTTCAAAAAAAAAAAAACTAATAGCTGCGAAATGTTCTTTTTTTTCTAGAATGATTAGGAAATATAGAAGATGCGGGGCTTGAAAATTATTCATCTCCGTGAATCTTCTATATATCTAAAAATAAATCAATAAAAAAATCAATTACATTTCCTAGAATGGATAAATTGAATGGCTAGAATATAGATAGATACAAAGCGTTTGATTTTTTCAGCCTTCTCAATTAATAAAAGGACAATGATAGACACCCTTGCCGTAATAGGTAAGATAATTCATTGCTATCTTTTCTTCTTCTGCATTTGGTGTGTTATTATTTTAATCAAATAAATATTCTCATGTAACTTTTCGTGTCACTTTTTTTTTTTAGTGTCTTCGCTGTATTGTATTTTTCTATGTGGGGCCAGACATTGAGTGATTGGCAGATTTGAAGTTAATCATCGATTTGATCACATAATGATATAATAAAGGTAATGAAATTTAGTCTCATGGGCATCGCTTTGATTGCGGGGGGAGAAGGGACCGGGAAAGAAGCAAGTCTACTCTGTGTCTTTTTCTTTGTCCTTAATAAATTCAATTTAATTTATCTGTGTTGTTGTATTAAGGGAGAGTTGAAACAAGTTAGAAGTAGCGTCACGAAAAGCACCGGTGGGTACTTGATATGTAATATTTATCATTATATTGCTTAATGAACGAATTGTAGTATTTGTTTGGTCTCACTTTTCAACTTAACGCAAAATGTTTAAGATATAATTACAGTATATTTCTACATATATCTTCTATATTGTATTAGTAAACAGATCATTCCTGTCGCCAGATGACATCACTGTTTACGGGTAGCCCTAACTCCCAAACAACAACACACTTAACCCTAACTTCTATCTTCAATATTCGAGTAATAAAATACGCACAAAGGAGTTTTTCATTTTTAACAGTGTAAACTGAAGAGTACTCGCGCTGTGGGTTTCAATTACTGACAAGATGAACGCTTAAGAAAAAAAAATAGACGCATTGAAAAATTCAGAAGAAAAAAAAAAAGCAAAATAGCGAAACTATAGGAAAGCTACGATTAGTTTTCATTAAGCGACAAAGAATTGACCTCTAAGTCTTATATAATTAATTGAGAGACCTACGACTCGATTTAACTCAATGTAAACACTTCAGTTTGTAATTATTATAAAGAAATCCTAATTCCTTTCACAACTTAAGATCCTCAATAGAAATAAGGAAAAGATGATCCCAGCTACTGTCTCACAATTAGTTAATGATAAATTTCAAGAAGCTCAAAAGAACGAAAATGTTGTCTTTAAGAAATTAGAATCAAAAATCGTTAAGGATTCTGAAACTAGTATGCGTTACTTTGTTTCATTAGTTCCAAGTTTAAGTGAAAAACCAGAATTTGGTGAAACTGATGCTTCAAAGGATCCATTAGCTGAAAATGAACCTGAATTATTAGTACTAGATGATCTTGATGGTTCAGGTAATTTAAAATTGGTATTAAATAAATTTCCAATCATTGAAAACCATTCACTTCTAATTACAAATGAATTTAAAGATCAAATGTCTGCTTTAACTCCAGAAGAATTAATGACAAGTTATAAATTAATTACAAAAATGGATGATGAAGATGAAAATAAAAGACATATGATTATTTATAATTCCGGTCCACAATCTGGTTCTTCTCAAAGTCATAAACATTTACAATTAATTGAATTACCACAAAAATTCACTCCTTTTCAAGATATTTTAACTAATGGTAAAGATCATTTCTTACCAAGTATTAAAGATGAACCATTACAAGATAATAAAGTTTCTTTCGCTCATTTTGTTTTACCATTACCAGAAGAATCTGAAGAAGTTACAGAAGATCTTTTAGCTATGTGTTATTTTTCACTTTTACAAAGAACTTTAACTTTCTTTCAAGATTGGTTAAATGAAACTCCAGATTTAGTTAAAAGTTACAATTTACTTTTAACTAAACAATGGATTTGTTTAGTACCACGTTCTAGTATTAAAGCTAAAACTTTAGATGTTGGTTTCAATGCTTTAGGTTATGCTGGTATCTTGTTAATTAAAGAAAAAGAATCCTTTGACAAAATTATTGAAACTCCAACTATTGTCAACGATTTATTATTCGAATGTGGTTTCCCAAACACTGCTGGTGTTAAACCTAATGAATACAACTACTAATCAATTAGTTGTTAAAACGATTCCTAAATATTAATTTTTTTTTTCTCTCTTTTATACATCAATAGATATTTATATATCTTTCCTAATGATCATTTATACACATTTTTTTGCCTTTTTTAATTAAATCAATTTATAATTTATAAATTTAACTGACTACTGCTGCATTGTTCTGATTGTTTTAGATCCTGGAAAACACTTGTTTGTCTATGCAAGTGTGTGCCTGTTTTTGTCGTTGGTTTTTGTTATGGTAAGATATGATGTATATTTGTTGAATATTATATATAAATATATATTTAAAAAGAAGTTATGTGTGTATTAATATTATTATTAAATTATTCATTAAAGGAAGGAAAGAATGGAAGGAAAGAAAGAAATTTTTCTTTTTCTTTCAATGTATGTTATTTCTTTTTTTGTAAATTTTTATTGTTTTCAAAAAATTGTACTATTATTATAATTATTTGGAAAATAAGTTCGTGAAGATGCTCAATTTAGACCTTTTCTTCTTACCAGTCGTTGTTGCATTAGTACTATTGTTCATTACTTTTGTTTTTAAGTTATTTTGTAATCGATTGGATTTCATCTCCATAACACTATCACTAGCACTTCTAGTTTCACCAACAGCTTTTAAATCTTCTGCACTTTTCATGGAGATTTTTTTGTTAACCTTATCAACATTTGATAAAGAAACATCATTAATTGATTTAATGCCACTAGAAGATCTCTTTGGAGATGTTATACTAATATTTTGAACTCCATTGACAATCTCTGTACTTCCATTATTAGATAAATCAACGGTATCTCCAGGTTCACCCATTAAGATATCCATTGATAGAGTCATGTTACCGTTTGTTGCATTTAACGAATTATTGGTATCATGAGATTCAGTCTTTTGTAATCGATCGTAGTCTTGTTTCATTAAGGAACGTTCTCCGAACTTCGGCGTCACGGATCTTTCATTAATTGAATATTCTTCCATTATATTTTCATTATATTGGTCATCATGTTTATCATTTAAGGGGATATCATAGCTCTTGCTTTCAAACTTAAAAGATGACTGTATGGCAGGTCCACTATTACGTCTAACAAATTTAGATCCCAAATTATTCGAATTATGGTTATTAAAAGTAGGATATTTTTGGTACATTTGTTGATGAACTAAAAAATCAGGACTTCTAGCTCTTCTTTGTTCATGCGAATTTGAAATTGATGATGTACTTCCGCCAGAACTACTAATATTTGTATTATTTCCTGTAGATTTATCGGAATTGATGATAATGTTACAATTTGTGGGTGTTGGGTTAAATTCTTTATTAGATAATGGTGTCACAGGAGAGTTTATTGCATTTGATGGAGTCGTCACCATTGTCACGGGAGTCTTTGATGTTGTTGAGATTAATGATGTAGCTGATTTCTTTTCTTGAAGAGCTTGGGTTTGGGTATTAACAGTAATATTATTTGTCGGCAATTGTTTTGTATAATGATAGTATCTTTGTTTTTGTCTCTTTATCTTTAATGAATTATATTGGTCAGTCTTTGAACCATTTGAATAAACACCAGAACTTTGTTGATGAAAAATTAATTTTGTTGGAGAACTGGAAGTTTCATTCATTTCATAATGTTTCTTAAATGCAGGTGATGATGGTCGTAGAGGTGACATAAGACCAAATGGTGTTGGTTCTGTAATTCTATTTGGACGTTTCTCCATCTTTGAACTCCTTCCACTATTAATGTCATTGTTATTGGACTCATCAGAATCACTATTGGCGTTCTCTAGGAGATCGGTAGCATCTTCTTCTTCATCGATTCTAAAATCTGGGATTGACCTTGCATGTTGAAAATCAATGGCAACTTCTAAATCTGCAGGTGCAGATTCAGATCTTCTGTGTGATTTAAATGATCTCGGTTTAGTCTTTAAGGCGTCATCTAAGTTAATGATAGCGTCTGGAACGCCCTTCACAGGAGATGTAAATCTGGGTTCCTCACTAATAAAAAACCTAGGACTTGGTGATGCAATATCATTTGATATCTTTCTGGGAGTTAAAACATTTGAAAAGGATACATCATTAGGTTTTTCATAATCATGTGGGTTAAATTTATTAATGTTCAGGTTATTTTTGTTATTGGTGGAAGGCTCTGGAGATATACATCTTGGTAAAGGTGGAACTGAACTAGAATTAGTACCAGGTAACCCATTTGGAGGTTGTTTTAAAAATTCAAAATCTCCTGAAACTGCGAATGACCGTCTATGTGAATGTCCTCTTCTTGATGGAGTAGCTAAATTATTGGATGTTGGTGCAGGAACACTATTAAATTGAAGTGGTTGAGTTTCAGCCATTGTAAGTTATACTAACAGCTACCTTTTTTTTTCTTTTCTCTAAAAATTTTCTGAAATATATATTTTTATTAGGATAATAAAGAAACGAATGTTTAAATTAATTCACTGAGGAGAAAGTAATTAATAAAATAGAAATATAAAACGAAATAACGAGTGACTAAAAGTTGGATTGTATCAGTTTTTCAATGTAAAACTTGCTAAATAAAACAATTTTTTTTTTAAATGATGCTATGAGTTTACGTGTAAGTAATTTGAAAAAAAAATATATGTACACTGAAAAAGTTAGGAAAATAAGTAAAAACGAATATTTGTAAAAAAGAATAATGTAATGTTACTTTTAACAAATATCAATTCGCTTATCTTATGTATCTTTTCCTTTTTGATTTTTATCTTTGAAGTAGTCCCAGTTTATTTGTAAATTTTTGGACCCTTTCTTTTCAATGCAGGATTAGTATTGTTTAAATTTTAGAAAAGAAATTTGAGCTCAAACAGAAGGAACAGTTCAATTTTTATTTAATTCAGTTCTTTAGTTACAGATTTAATAGAAAATATCACTATTGTTAGTTGAAGTAAAACTGTCTTGAAATAGTAAAGTAACTTAATTTCCAAGTTAGATATCTAATTTAGTTTAATTAACGAAGATTAGTTACTTCAATTTGCGTTCTTTGCTGAAACAAGAAAAATGATGGTGATGACACGAGATTTTCTTTTCCTCTCTAGGCGTTTTTTTCTAATTTTTTGCCTAAACGGGTAATTCGTTGAAATAGACAAAATATTTAGTATATATTGCTAGACTTAATAGGGATAAAAAGGAGCAAAACAACCTAATTGTTCAATCTCTAGACTCAAGAGAGAAGAGGTAAGAGTTGCTGGTAGTGTATTGAAGATATTTGTTTCTTTATTAAGTACATCAAACTACCGATTAATTTTGCTACTGCCATCGAGAAGGCATATACTTTGATATTAAATAACAAAAAAATTTGAAGACTTCTACAAATGATTTCTGAAAGAGTAACTGTGTTATTCAAATCAGAGGAGTCCCTGAATGAATGTGTATTGCAAGATGAAACATCTTTGAAATTAACTGAATGTATTGAACCTTATCTTATTCAAAGAAGATTTGAATTATCTTTGAAAGAGAATACAGATATTCCACCTATGAGACTTACTTGGAAAAATGATACTAATTCTTTGTATGTGATAGGTCCTCGTTTGAACAATGGTGAAAATCTCTATATTGGTGGTGATAAGCAACCTTTGGATTCTATTAACAAACAAAATAGTATAATTACTCCTACTTATAGACTATACCATCAAGGAGAAGATGTAAAGATATTATTCAATTCATTTATCGAGAGAGTTAACTTGGATATTAATTTAGATGATTTAATAGATTGGGATTGGACAAATAAACAATATGATATAGTTAATGTCAATTCAACTTTACAGATTAATGAATATTCGATCGTTCCCCCGAATTCTGCTGTTCCTGCAATTTCAAAGGATAGTCCAACGACAGGTCTTGTAATTGATAAGTTGGAAGTAGGATTGTTTTATGTAGATTTAATTGAAGAGGAAAATATAAATCTTTCTGGGTTAAGATGCTTATGGGAAGAAGAAGAAGGAACAGACAACAAAAAATCTAAAATTGAAAAATGTATTAAGACATCATTATTATACAAATCAGCATTTGCACCAGTGAAAACAAGTGTTTCTAGTAGTATTAAGGTATCTTTAGAAGAACCGATTGGATTACATCCAAAGTTGCTAGTAGATCTCTCTAATGTATCACAACAATCCAAATATGAACGTTGCGAATATTATCTATTTTCACAATTACCTTTGGAGCTATTCGTAGATAAATTTCAATCAGAACCTGTCTTTGTATTTGGTGAACATAACCTAGAGTCCCCAGATTTCAAGCTAGCCGACAATTCCTGGGGTTCAGAGACACTTTTCAGTTTGAATCGAGATGAGATTAACGAAATAACTTTACATTCTAGGTATATATCTCCGGAGAATGGAAACCCTGGTTTAAGAGAAGTCAGTTTTACGCCTGAAATAATAATGGCATGTGATACTGGGTCGGAATCAATCGATTCAAACCCTTTTTATTCAAAAGGACTAGGTTACGAATCTTACTTCACAAGAGACACCGTCTTTTATCCATTAAAAGCTGAACATTTGGTGGTTCCAATACCTTATCCAAGTTTCGACAATTACAAATACGTTGAATTGCTTACTTCATCGGTCATAGTCGTATCTATAATATATTTGCTATATAAACTTTTTGGTCCAGTGACATCCATTCCAAAATCAAAACCTGTGGATGAAAAAAAGAAGACCAATTAAGTAATGACACCTTTTTATGCTTCTATATAATATTATCAGCGAGTAAAAATGATAGTGCATCTTTCTTATCATACCTTTCTGGACAATATATATATCACTAAAACTCTACAGAAGAATTCTAAAAACTTTATCGAAAAGTATTTATTGTTATTTTTATTGTACATGTTATTTAAGGTAAAGCAATACCAAAGACAAAAAGCTTATTTCTTCTTTTTGTGATGTTTTTTGGCAATGCGCTTCAATGCTCTTTGTTCATTCTTTAGAACACCATCAACCATCTTATATTTACCCTTCACACCCTTTGGTCTACCAGATAGACCTCTGTTACTACCAGATGCATAGACTAAAGTAACTTGTGGCTTTGTTCTTTGTTTCTTAGTGACCTTTTTCATTAATCTAGAAATTTCTTCAGCCTTATCTCTTTCTGACTTGTCACTATCATCGTTAATTAACCCTGCTTTTCTCTTGATCTTCTCTAGACGGGCAACAGCACGCATCTTCTTTCTAGCTTTAGCCTCAGCAACTTTTTTGATAGGACGGGCATTCAAAGCTCTCATCTTCTCTTTGATAGCCATAGCAGCCTCCTTTGTTATAGGCCTGTTAATCTTCGAATGTTGGGCTTCTTCTTCTACGAACCATGCCGGTAGGTTATCGGTATCCCTAAAGGTATATCTATTGAAACCTTCATTAACTAAATCACTCTTGGTTTTTTGACCTGTTGCAAGTTGATGTGCCAAAGTCATTGCCTCAACTGTAGCAATATCTAATTCCTTTTTGTGTTTCTCTTCATTTGTTCTTTTTGCTTCCTCTTCAGAATCGTAATCAGAATCAAGATCTTCGAGCTTAGAATCATTGTTTGCCACAATTTCAAAATCTGAATCTTCACTATCACTTGCATCACTACTATCAACTTCTTGTTCATCTATTTGCTCAGCAACAGCATTTGCTTTTGACTTTGGCTTCAGCTTACTGATATCACCAACAGATTCCGAGTCTACACCATGGGCATTTAGTTTATTAGGTAGATCGGCGACAACGTTATCGAAAATTGGGTTACTAAAGAATCTGGATGCTTTATTACTCAATTTTGATTGAGATGTTTGAGTCTTTATCTTACTTATTAATTGATTAATAGCCTCATCGTCGTCAGAATCCGATAATTCAGATCCAGTATCTTCCATTTCATAATCACTCTCTTCATTTTCTCCTTCGTCTGCTTTTTTATCACTAAAACCAGTCCATTCTTCTTCGTTGTCACCACCACGGGCTTGTCTGGCTCTGAACTTGGCATCCCTCTCAGATTTTCTTTGTTTAAAGTTATCATACATGGAGTCAAGTTCAGCCTCCAAATCATCAGTATCCTTATATATATCACGTTCTCTAACAATTTTTTCATCAATGTGAATGTCATTATCCTGAGCTAATTCTTCGTCGTTGAAAAGCATTCTTTTCTTACCCTTAGCCAATTTGTCTAGGATACCTGTCTTCTCAGCAGTCTTTAAATTGAAAAGTGACTCTCTTCCTAAATTAGCGGCTTCAATACCGATATCATCTGGGGTTAACATATTCATTTGCATTCTTGTGATTTCCTTTTGTTTTGTTTCATTCTTCTTTCTCTTTTCACGCTTCTTAGATAAACGTTGCTTTTCTTGTAAGTCACCCAACTCCTTTTCAATTTGTTCTTCTTCTGTCAATGGATTTACATCAACGGCATCGTTATCTTCATCTTTATCAAGCCCTAATAAATCCCTAGCGTTTTTTCTCCATCTCAAAATCATCTTGAAATCTTTTTTACCTAACACCTTTAAATCTTCGATACAGGCTAGTAGTTCTTTGTTAGTTTGTTTCATTTTGTTGACAATCTTCCACTCATTGTTTTCTGGATCTACCTCAAATTTATTTAATTTACCTAACATTGTAATTGGATCCTCAGTCTCGATAAATTCCATAATAGGGGCAGTGTTGTACAGAAGGTTATCACCTTCGTCATAACCTTGTCTCTTTCTGACTTTCTTCTCAGGGTTGTACACTTTAGCTTCCATATTCTGTGGACCATCTGGAAGTTCTTCAAAAACTTCCTTTGGATCAAGTAAACGTGGATCTAACTTCTTTGGGGCTTTGAAACCTTTACAAACAACAAAAATTTCTGCAGAAACATTTCTAGATGCTGGGGGCTTTGTAGCTTCAACCTTATCAAACAACTGTTGGAAAACCCAAATTAATTTGTTGTAATCCTTAGATCTGAAAATCTTAGTCACGAAAGTACCGTTAACTACCAGATTCTCTACAGCAAGTTTCAAGGCTTGCAAAGTTAGTTGAGATTGGGTGAAAGCATCTTGTACCCACCCTAAACCAACATTTGGGGCACCATCATGAAGAACAGTGTCTGCCTTCCATGTTTTCATGTAACCTCTTAAACGGGATCTACAATCCTCGGTAGTAATATCACTTTGGAATGTTATAACGTTTGGCATTGGTTTCATTGGTACAATATCAACACCAATAATCAGGGAATTCACTGGACATAACTTTGATGCAACTTGACACCAGGAACCCGGTGCAGCACATAAATCGATAACAACTTTAGACTTCTCTAAGAAATGGCCAAATTTCTCATTGATTTGAATAACTTTGAAAGAAGAACGAGCACGGTAACCTTTTTCTTTGGCAAGGTAATAGTACCTATCCAAACGACCTTTAGAGTTCTTTTTTTGTGTTCTACCCATCTTTCAAGTCTGTTCGATGTTCTAGAATTGACAAACAGTTATAAATTCAAATGTGAAGAGAACATATCTTTATTAGTAGTATTACTTAAAGGTGAGCTTTAACTCTTATTTAACTTAATAAATTCCAGCGATGCCCATCGCTTCAAGAAAAAATTTTCAATTTTACAAAGAAAAAGAAACAGGCATGCGGTTTTGGGTACCCACTATTTTTCGCGCCCCTAGTTCGTATCAGATGAAAAGCAAGAAATGAATAGGGTAAAAATTAAAAAAATTTAGAAACATCGGGTTAAGTTCAAAAATTTCCGGCAAATGGACCCCCCAGGATGAGCTGGGGCTGCCCCCAAAAGTTTTTTCGGGCGTACTCTCAAATGTTTGTTT
>JAJLXS010000043.1:0-109509 GCA_030571355.1 Maudiozyma serrabonitensis | reverse complement strand
TTTATTATTTTACAATGATGGCCTTTATATATGCCATAATTCTTTTGAACACTTCACCAGCATAGATGGCTGGTCTTTTTAATTTTTATGTTTTGTTGCTGGTCTTTTACAATTGCTGGTTTAAATCCGATATTGCAAATTATCTCTTTACAATATTTTTGAACTAAGTGTCACTATAAGTTACCCTTAGTTTCTGACATTATTATACAAATTATAAATAATATACAAAATAATCAGGGAAATAAAATATTCCAACACATGAAATATTGTTCCCTTTATATACTTTTTGGATTAGACATTTCGTGATTATAAATCTCCAATACTAGCATTGTAGAAATTACACACGATTTCCAAATGCGTCTTATTCTTATCTTTTCTTATTTTGGATTGTTAAATATTGAACATTATCAAGTCTGACAATCTTAATTATTCTTTTACTTTATATTATTGACGTCATTCTTCTATCATGTAAATTCCGACATAAGGAAATGAATCTAAGCCACAAGCCCTCAGTGTAAACATATAAAAAGGTAATGGATCTCTATCTTCAGATGAATTATCATTTTATATTCCCTTCCTAATATTATATGATATATAGAATTGAGAACTAAATAAGACATTGTTTAATAATAAATATTAGTTATTGAGTATTAATTGTTTTGCTATATTTTGCCAAAAGATCCCAGAATACTACATAAAATATGTAACATCCTGTACATTTTAAGTTAATAATAAAAAAATTAAAAGGTGATTATAGCTATATATCGTTACTTATTCGTTATTGAAAAGAGACTAGACTACTTAATCCATATATAAATGATACCGAGATTCCTGCAACAGCATTTGATAACCGTTGGTGTTTAAATATGTAGAAATAACATGCGAGACAAAAAGGGTTAGAACTAACTTAAAGTCTGGGATTTATATCTTGAGTAGTTCTTATACCATAAACTCAGTTAATATAATATAATAGTGACCAATTATGGGTGTATCCATGACACTCGTGATTACTAACAATCTAAAATTGCGCCACCATAACTTTTATGGTGGCAAATTCCTAATTTTAATATAAATAGGAGACATAGGTCACTCTTCTATTTATTTCTGTATATTACAAATTTCTGTATATTAAATGTAAAACCTTCCTTATTTACTAAGTAAAACAATCAAAAATAATTACACAATCATAAATTTATAATTACGTCAAATGTTCACAATTCTAATCCACCTTCGGTATTATCTCTTAGCCAATTACATTCACACAATGCACATCTAGGGGGTACATTGATCGTTCACTAGATTAGTAAGAAATGTAACAATTACCGAAGGGATAATTTTGACTTCATGAAGATCGTAAACTAATGAATTATCAAACTTATTTGACCTTGAATATGCCACACCGTCTGACGATAGCATCCGGGACAACACTCGCGGATAGTATTGTAGCCTGGGACTAGTAACAATGTGCATCGATTATCCTTTACTTTGTGACTTCAAAATGCATAAAACGGATTCGAAATACCTTCGGGGGTGCAACTTCTCGGTAACATTTTGTCTTCAACTTTGCTCACACACTGACGTCAACTAAACCCATTAGAAAGGATAACCGTCCAAATAGCAAACTAGTTCAAGTTAAGATCGAAAGAAAGTGACAAGAGTACTGGCGGTATACAACTGTCTATTTTACAAACTATTCCAAAAAACCATAATAAATATAAAATGAAATTTAAAGTTTTTATATTTTTAAAAGCAATAAAATACCTTACTTTGAAACGATGACTTGGTCATTATAGCCTGTTTTGGTTGTTAAGATTATTCAACCTATAATATATAACTAAATCGAAACTGAAATGACAAGTATGAATTGATATTAAGCATTTTCTGCACTTAATTCCAGTTCAACACAAGTTTTTCTTGTTTGAATGTCATTTTCTAGTTTCCTATAGATATGAAATATAAGGAGCAAATGCAGATCTTAATATTAACGATCATAGAAACAATGACCATGAAATGCTGAGAAAAGTTACAGGCAGTCCCGTTTAGGGATGGTTTAGTTACTATATATACAATATATAAAGTTCTATAGTTCCCCAATTTATAACATTTACGTTCAATGACATTTAACCAGAATACCCAAGGGTAGAGTTCCAACATCTTGCTAACGAGGTGGAAGAGTTCAGACCTTTCAGTAAAGGAGGGAAATCTCAATATGCAATACTGCGGGTGTGTGTGGAAGAAAACTCTAGCGCAAAAATCGAAAGTAAATATTAACTTACAAGGGTTTTGAAGCTATTATTTTCTTTAAGTAATTTAATCGTGTTTGTATTTATAATAATACGTTATAGAATACAACCCTTAAAGGAATGTACCCATGAGCTTCAAAAAATATAAATCTGAACTGGACATACACTTCATTACAAAAGTGAACAAAACACAAGTTATAGTCAACAGCTGGCTGAACTTTAGTCCCACTTTTTTCCTAACAATACTCTTCAAAGTTTTATTAAGTGACGAAGGTAATATCTCGTTCTATTATATATAGTATAAACTCCCTTATAAATCACATACTTCGAGACTCTTAACTATTTACATTTTATTTAAAGGGATAATGTTTTTTTTTTTTTTTAGTGTCCAAATTTCACCCTTCCAAAGGACTAATAATATCATCATCAAATGTGCTTAAAGTCTTTCCATGATTCATGATATTTTCTAAATCAGATATTTCTTTTAGTGCCTCAACAGTTAAATTTGTGTAAGTATCTTTTCCAATTGCAATATCATCTTCAATTCTAATCCCAATGTTTCTAAAATATTCTGGGAATTCTTCGGAATCCGGAATATAGAGACCTGGTTCAATAGTAATCACTTGTCCATCCTTCAATTTCTCATAACGGGATGCCTCTGGTACATCATGAACGTCAAGACCCAAATTATGTCCAATATAATGAGGATACAACCTTTCTACATCCCAATTTTTAACATCGGTAATACCAAGACTTTTCAACTCTTGTCTCATATACCTTAAACTTTCTTGATGAATATCATCTAGTGACATATTATTGGTGGCCTTACACAAGTCAATACATTGCTTCTGAACATTAAGCACAGCTTGATATAAGTCACGTTGTGCCGTTGAAAATTCACCTGATACTGGCCAAGTACGTGAAATATCTGAACAATACCCACCTATTGACCCCGAAGCATCCACAAGAACCATTTCATCGTCAAACATAACATCATCATTTCTTGTGTAATGTATGCATAATGCGTTGGAACCAGTAGCAACAACAGGGATATATGCAGATTTATCACAACCACCAGAAATAAATTTATGATCCAAAAATGATGCCAATGTTCTTTCATTCCGGAATCTCTTAGTAAATGCTTGATTATATGATTTTCCTGAAATCTGTCCCGCCCTTCTCATAATTTTGAGTTCTGCATCAGATTTAATCTTTCTGGAATCAGCTAAAATGCTCTTATAATTCTTTACTCTTAATAATCCTCCTTCACTTAACATTCTTATTATGCTTTTTTTATTATTTGTTAAAGTTCCTTTACCACTGTCATTAAAATAAACCGTTTTGCTATGTCTCAAAATATCTGGTAATTTATTATTTAATTGGCTAACACCAAATGCTTGGTCTGCATTGAATATATCCTGAACACCTTGAATACCAGTTCTGTAACCTTCCCATTGTTCTGCAAATGCATTTTTTTCTTGAACAAACATAGTAAATGTCATATCATCATTTTTGTCTGAATGTTTCTCGATAATCATCACAGAATTTGGTTCATTCCAACCTGTTAAATAAAATAAATCATTATCTTGTTGGAATGGGAAGAATACAGCCCCAGATGCGAATTGAATGTCATTACCTGGTATGATCATACATGACTCACCTAGCATTTGTGATGCAATACTCAATCTTCTTTGGTAGTATTCTAAAGAAGAAATACCAGGAGTCAGTTCTCCAGGATTCAATAAATATGGCCTAGTCTCATGTATAGGTTGACCTGTGTATATTGGAAGTCTCTTTCTATATTGAAATTTTTCAGCATTAGCTGTTGTATAATTTCTTGATAGTAAATGAGGTGATAGTCGAAGTGAATACCTACAAGCAAGTCTTCTCGATAAATGAATACACCTAGTTATAGAATTCATCAATAATGGTATGCAATATATTAAAAGTGGGTTGCTTGATATGTTTAGGTTCGTATAAAATTTAACCTTTTATTATATCTTGAGGAATCCGACAGTTTGAAAGATATCGTTGAAATATTTAATCCCGAAGAAAGTAATTAAGTTCAAATATTAGACAGAAAATTGGAAGCAGTGATTAAAGTTGAAATATTTAGATCAAAAGAGTTTCTATTTACTGTAAGGTCGCAAGATTTATACAAAGGAGAATGTGAGAAACCTCAAATATATATAAATTTGGTTGATTTTCTTACACATTTCAAGGGCAGATCCAGTCAACTATACCTAATATATTCCTAAAACTATTATCTTTTATATATATAGGCAGGCAATGACAAATTCCATTATCTCCAAGATTTCTGCCCTGATTTGAATCATAAATGACAACGAAAAATACCTACTTATTACCCAACAATTAATACCGTATTGTAAGAAACCAGTATTCAATCTGCACTATTCTTTTCACAAATTTCCTCAATTTTATTTCATTTCATATAGTTTTTCTTATATGTGCGTCACTTCCCGAAGGGACGGATGAACGAATCAAAGACCTTTTTTGTGAAGTGACTAGGACCTTATTTTTCCATTGACACTTCAACATTTAAAGTAAAAGATAAACGCAATTTATAATATTACAACTCTTTTTTATAATACATTAAATTATATTGTAATACTCCCACAATCTATGTTAATATATTGTAATTAAAAAAATGCTAAGATCTACAACCGTTAGAGCAACCAGAGGGGTGTTGAGAAGAAATGCTGGTCTTCTAGCTAAAACAAATACTACTAAAAATGCAAGTGTCGGAACTCTAAAATCTATTTCTTCCATCAGATACATTTCAAGCGAACCAACTAAAGCATTTACCAAATTATCTAACGCTTCAGATAAACAAAGAGACCAAATTTTCAATTATTCATGGGGCTCTTGGTTAAAGAACGACAAACAGGAGAAAGAAAGAAGAACTACTAAATTCTCCATCGAAGGGTTAAGTAAAGTTATTAATAATCTATATGCCGAATCAAAAATGGGTTCAAAGTCAGATTCTAAGACGTTGGGGTCTATTAAAACCCATAAAGATTCTACTGTGACTTTAACAAACAATGTTAATATTAAGAATTTGGATGTTTTAAATGCTAATGAAAAGCAAGTCCAAATTAAAACTATCTCCAGTTTCCATGAAGGTAAGCATCACAGAATATATAAGATTGATACAAATCTACCCGGAAAATCATTGGTCTTACGTATTCCATACAACATTGAACCATCCAAAACTATATCTAATAGAATTAAGAGTGAAGTAGCTACAATGGATTTTGTTGCTACAAAATGTGGTATCAAAACTCCTATTGTTTATATGTACTCCGAAAATTCTTCTAACCCAGTTGGTGCACCTTTCATTCTTGAAGAATTTATCGATGGTGAACTTTTGATGAAGCAATGGGATCCACTTTGTGACGACGGAACAGACAATAAACCACCTGCACAAATAAAGAAAGTTATTGATATAGTTGCCGATTTCCATTCTAAATTGAACTCTATTAAATTCAATACTGTTGGATCTCTATACTTCAAAGAAGATGTTGAACCAAAGATCTTAAATGATAAAAACACTGAGATTATTGATGATAAGTGGGTTATCGGTCCAGTAATGGAAAGATCTTTCTGGAGGAAAAAGAACGGATTGAATGGTGAAATTGAGACATACCTGGGTCCATGGACTGAAAAAGATGGTTCAGTCTCAAGTATCATCAAGAATCTAGGTTCAATCGAACATGAGAATGCTAAAGGTCGCGCAAGCCTGATTGATGCCAATTCTTCATCAGAAATTGCAAAGAAAGATGTAATTACTGAACAAATTTCAACATTTGACAGATTAACAAAGATTGCTCCCTACTTATTCAATTTGAATCTAAATGATAACAAGACAGTTCCAAACTTGGAAGATCTATTAAAATCAAGCATATATGATCCTGATTTGGATCCAATGAATATTGTTGTTTCAAAGACTGATGGTACCCCATACTTATTGGACTTTGAGGGATCTGTTGTTAAACCATTCATATTACAAAGTTCTCCAAGATTTGTAGAATATGACGGTCCAAAGATTTACAACATTAAGGATGAAATCCCAGATTTCGAGAAATTGAGTGAAAATGAAAAAGTTCAATGTCAGTTCATTTACAAAAGAACTCGTAATCAATATCTATGGGAAAATGCTTTGAATGAAAGAAATCCAAACCTGATTGTTTCAATGGCTCCACCTATTAAATTACTAAGAAGTCCATATGCAGCAGCCAACGAAAGGAAAACCGATGAAGATTATTTATTGATTGATGAAAACCTACTGCAATTAAAACAAATCTGGAATGAATTGTTCAAGAATAAGCTTGTCTCTCAAGAGAAATTCCCATTAGAATATACCGAAGAAGAAATCAAAAAACATGTCGAAGATTTAGCTAAGCTACAAGAAAAATTAATTACCACTCCGTTTGCTGCCACTCAGGGTTGGATTCCACAGGATATGTTCGATAACTTAATCAAGAGCGGATTGTTACTAAAGGAGCAGAATGGTGATTATTCCTTCCAGCCAACTCCAGAGCCTTCTAAATCTAAAAAGGATACGTCAACAGGAAAGCACTAATAAAATATTATCCTCAAAAGAAAATGACAGTAATTGCCCACTCTTTTAATATTTAATTTCTTTCATATTATTGACTAAATATTGGCTCTGTCATAGTGCCTTGCCTCCTGTACATACAAGATTTAACTTAAAAATACATACGAAAAACAACAACAAATGATGCCACAATAATGGCATCATTTGAAGGTATATTTTTATAAAGTAACTGAGAGTAATACTGTGGAATTAAAGAGTTTATTCTAGGGTCTGTGAACTGAACTATTATGAACAGAGTCACCAATTCACCTATTGAAAAATATATATGAAGATTATGTGACTCGGTTAACATTTTGTCTTTGTAACTATATACGACACATGAAATGAGAATTTCTCGTGTAACACGATAATATTTCAGATGTCTGGGTGTTTCATTCTATATTTTTTTAAAAAATGCGGAAAAGCAATTCCACCTTGGTTTGCGGAAATGCATTTCCACCGCATACATATAGTATATTCCTCCGCCAATTATTACTTGTTATAAGATCTTTTTTTTTAATACTGCCATAGATAAGATACAGTTTAAGATGTATTATTATAGTACAGGACCTTTTGAAAGAAGCCATTCCATCTGTTCATAATTATCAACACTTTAATGAAGTTCTAAAAGTGCACCAACTTTGACCATAATTCTGTGAATTTATTTAATTTTTAAAATTGAGCTTAATTACTATGAATAGACGATATAATTTTTTTTTAACACTTTTAATATAGCAACGTGGCATTTAGCATCACGATTATTTTTCTGCTACGGCATAGAAAAACATTTACACGTGAAAATATTCGCTCACTGTGGTGACCCTCACCCTCTCAATTTTTTGCCGTGACTGCGGCGTTTTAGAGCGAAAAGCGACCGATTTCATAAGATATGAACAAATGGCACTTTGGAAGAGTCAATAATTTTTTTTATGAGTAATATCACACTTGCCATGTTGCAAACTGCTCGTATTAATGAGCATCAAGGATATCTTGTCGAAACTCTCAGTAAGCATATATAAACAAAAAACTTTTCTTTATTTTCCTGTCTTGCATCTCCCTTTTTTTCTTCCTTCCTTAAGATTTTCGTTGAAGTTCATATTTTTCATTATATAATAGTAATAACAACACAAGGAATAAAACAAAAAAGATTAATCTTGAAAGAAGAGACAACATTATCAGTTAATATCCTATATCAATTGAACTGTCAATCATTAAAAAACATCAAACTAACGCAATGTCTGCTTTAAATATCGAAAACTTACAAAACACATTTCAAAATGCTGTTAACCTAGGTGGTTCTCCAGGTGCCGTTTCTACTTCTCCAACTCAATCTTTCATGAATACTCTACCAAGACGTTTGAGTACTTCTAAGCAACAAAAGATTTTGAAGCCATTTTCCACTGGTGACATGAAGATCCTATTGTTGGAAAATGTCAACCAAACTGCTATTGAAATCTTTAACAAACAAGGTTACCAAGTCGAATTTCTAAAGGGTTCCCTACCAGAAGAAGAATTGATCGAAAAGATCAAGGATGTTCACGCTATTGGTATTAGATCCAAGACTAAATTGACAGCTAAGGTTCTTGAACACGCTAAGAATTTGGTCTGTATTGGTTGTTTCTGCATTGGTACTAATCAAGTCGATTTGAACTTCGCTGCTAAGAAAGGTATTGCTGTCTTCAACTCTCCATTCTCTAACTCCAGATCTGTTGCTGAATTAGTTATTGCTGAAATTATCTCTCTAGCTAGACAACTTGGTGATAGATCTATCGAACTACATACCGGTACTTGGAACAAGGTTTCCAACAAGTGCTGGGAAGTAAGAGGTAAGACATTAGGTATTATCGGTTACGGTCACATCGGTTCTCAATTATCTGTTCTAGCTGAAGCCATGGGTCTACACGTTATTTACTACGATATTGTCACTATTATGGCTCTAGGTACTGCCAAACAAGTTTCTACTCTGGATGAATTATTAAACAACTCCGATTTTGTCTCTCTACATGTTCCAGAAACCCCAGAAACTAAAAATCTTTTATCTGCTCCACAATTTGCTGCTATGAAGGATGGTGCTTATATGATCAATGCCTCAAGAGGTACTGTCGTTGATATCCCATCTTTGATTGCTGCTATGAAGGCTAAGAAACTAGCTGGTGCTGCCATTGATGTTTATCCAGCTGAACCACGTAAGAATGGTGTCGGTGCTTTCTGTGATGATCTAAACAAATGGACTTCTGATTTGATTTCTTTACCAAACTTGATTCTAACTCCTCATATTGGTGGTTCCACCGAGGAAGCTCAAAGTGCCATTGGTATTGAAGTTTCTACTGCTTTATCTAACTACATCAATGAAGGTAACTCTGTTGGCTCCGTTAACTTCCCAGAAGTTAGTTTGAAGGCTCTAAACTACGATCAAGAAAACACTGTCCGTGTTCTATACATCCATCAAAATATTCCTGGTGTCTTAAGAACTGTTAACAATATTTTATCAAACCATAACATTGATAAACAATTCTCTGACTCTCATGGTGATGTTGCTTATTTGATGGCTGATATTTCTTCAGTTGATCAAAGTGATATTAAGGAGATTTATGAAAAATTGAATCAAACAGATGCTAAGATCTCTATCAGACTATTGTACTGATTTATTTTCTGCATATCGTTTAATGACCTCTTCATGTTTTTATTTTCCCGTATTAAATGTCACCTTTTTTATGTCATAAAAATCAACTAACCCACAATTTTGTGGTTGTATATATCTATATAAGCGTTCGAAACTGGTTTTCAACAAACACATACTCGATAAATTTCAAATTCAACATTTCATAATAAATCAAACAAAGGACAAAAAAGGTCTATCTTTTTCTTTCTCATTTCATTGGCATATTGTATCAATATATATATGTGTGTGTGCGTGAAGCTTCCTAAACAAAAGGAGTATATACAACTCTCTCTATACATATGAAACCCTATATATTTCAATAGTTATGATTGTCAGTTTTAATGAATGAAGTTCTGATTATCAATCAGTTTTTTTATTAAAGGGTCATTAATCGTCAATTCTGTAGTTAGCTACTAAGATATGGGCTAATTAAAATGTGCAAAATTGTTCATTTCTTGAAATCTAAATTGAAAATAAGTAAAAACTTCTTGTACTGAGGGCAAAAAAAAATGCTCCGAATAAGTTATACTAATATCTTATCGAATATTAAGATGGTGAAGTTATTAAACATCTTTGATTTATAGTGCACAGTTTTCTTTTAACATATAATAGAATAAGTGCTTGAACAAAAAAAACCCTACAATAAAAATTCAACATAAAAACAAGCAAGTAGATTTTCTTTATTAGATTCACTTACCTCCACTACGTAGGGAATCATAATTAATCACAGGGTTAACCATAAAGAAACCATGTAGCTCATTCATTTGAAATCATCCCCCTCGTCATAAAATTTGTTTTCTTCAATAATACGCGACTTTCTTAGAGTGTTCTTACTTTCCTCGAAGGGAAATACAGAGAGACAGGGAGAGAAAACTACCGAAGGAAATTAATTAAAAAGACGTGTGTGTTATCTTAAAACGGTAAAAATAAAACATTTCGCGTACTGATTCACCAAGTAATTAGTGCGGTGTGCGGATGGTTGGCTGGTTGATTGTGATCGACTTGCATCTAGATGGAGACATGCTCAATCATTCAAAATTTGTCAAATGGGACCAGAAACAAATCAGAAACAGTTTGGAAAGAGATATGCAAGTCTAAATGCATGTTTAATGCAATCAAAATAACTTTAAAGGAACGAAATGCCCATTTTTGAAAGGAATAGAGTCTCAGAAATTACTCTAGTGAGGTCTTTTGATCTAGTAAATATCCATACAACATATAATATAACTTAATTTTTATTGAAAATTGTGCACATTTTTAGTTCAAGAGAATAATAATTGAAATATCCTAACAAATTGAATTCAATACCATTATAAATGAACCTGCGATTATAATTTTTTCATATTAAATACAATATTATCATTGTATTATTATTTTACTATATATTTTACATGATTTATGAAAATCTACCTAATGCTTCATCGACTAGATCCTTATGATCTTCTGAAAGCTCGTTGTTATGTATCTTCGTCTTTCTCAAACGAAGTGCCTTTTCTTTCTCTAATTGTTTCTGTACTCTTACCTTTCTTTCATCCACAATATTTTGAGTTTTCTTACGTAAGAATGAACGAAGACCAGAATTCTTCCCTTTAACATCGACCTTTACTGATGGAATATCCATATTTTCTTTCTTTTGCTTTTCTGCACCAATCGTTACATTGGCTAAATCCTTTGCAGATAATCTAGTATTAGATGCTGTCTTATCAACAGCACCTAGAGTATTTGGATCTAATGTAATTGTATCAGCAGGTAATTTGTCCAATAAACTTCTGACTTCTTGTTCTTGTCTTTGCTTGGCAGTCTCGTATGGATTAACTTCTAATGCATCATAATTAGCTTCACCAGCACCAGGAATAATTAGATTTGTCATACCACGTTCATGTCCAACACCTAACAAATCTTCAAATGGTACAAATTTCATATTATTAATCTTATTACTTGCAAATAGATGTGTCATATATGGTGTATTTCTATTTGGATTACCACCCATAGAACCGAAGCATGGTTTAGCAGCATTGCCTCTTCTTAATGCATCTTTCCATAACGTTAAATGAGGTCCTCTAGCTACAGCAAGAACACCAGTATCTGATATAGATACATTTGTACCTGGAGTTGGTAAGTTTTCAATACTATGCAATTCTTGGAAATTTCTAATATCCCATATTTTCAATGATTTATCTTTACCAGTAGTTGCCATGTAGTAACCACTTCTATCAATGGCTATACTATTAATTGGACCTCTGGCAGATAAGATCCTGGCTAATGGGTCAGGCATTGATGGAGACCATAGAGTCACAGTACCATTACTATGACCAAGATGCATCACTGCATTCCAAGGATTTTGAGTCATCGCCGTAGTTGGTCCCAATTTAGTTCTCGTCTCTGTTACTAATGCACCTGTAGAGACGTCTTGATATTTCAACCAACCAGTTTCACCAGCTGTAGCTAGTAGAAAATGATAAGGTAAAAATTGTAAGTGTCTAACATCAACATGTTGTTTCAAACGATGTAATTCAACACCTTCATGGTCATATATAAATGTGTATCTCTTTTGTGCAACAGCAAAAAATTGTTCATTTTGTAAATATGTAGCTGCATGACAGGTCTCATTCAAAAATAATTCTGCACGTAATTCACCCTTTCTCCAATCCATAGAGGCAACATGTCCTTTACGACCGGCCATCAGTAAATGGGTACCTGTTCTTGAATAATCAACATAATATGGCCCAAATTCATTTAATTTTAGATCTAGAGCTTTGTTTGCAGTAGAAACATCAACATCCTTAACGATCTCATGTTGTTTAACTTTGAAAGTCTTTTCCATCTCTTCTTCTGTCTCCATATACCCAGATGACTCTGGTAATAGGTAATCAGTGGCTGCTGCATCAGAGACAGTTTGAGCATATACTTTATCCATTCTCTTTAAGTTAGCCTTTAATTTCTTGTCCCTACTCCTCTTATAGTCCTTTGCATTGTTTTGACTTGGTCTTTCATATTTATCTTGGTTTTCTCTTGGTTTTCTAACCTTATTTTTTGGAGGTGCCATCTTTAAATATATGTTTCGTCAACTATTTTGTTTTTAGGTGTTATGGTATGACTGTATATGCTTCTAATCGAGACCTTTTAAATATTTTTATACACATTGGGATGTCCATCGATTAATTGAATAAGTTTTACTTTGCTCATCGCATTTTGTTCGCTGCAAAAATTTTCAGCAAACTTCCACGTGATTGAAAATTATTTTCTCGCAAATAGCAGTATATATAGGAAAGACTAAAATATTCATGTTTATTTAAGTAAAGAAATATGATTTACATATTAAAATAACACAGAATTAAATTACATATTATAATATCATTGTATTTAAAACTTTTGGAATATACCAATTACAATCAAAACTAGGCAAATATCAGAAATAAACATTGCTAAAACATCCCAATACTGTAGCAAAGTGACAACTTTACCCTTAATGTTTTTAATTGGTAAGAGACCTTCTGGTACCATAGATACCATCTTTACTATCTTACTGTTATTATCTAGCGTATTCACTTTATTATTTCTTTCGATATTCTGAAGTCTTTGGTAGTAGATAGATGTTGCAACTATTTCAAAAGATGTGAACACCATGAAGAAATTAGTAGAATCAGCGAGATTACTCAAGGCACCAAGAACAGGCGCACTGTCGAAGTTTTCACCTCTTGTAACTAAATATAAAAATGGAACAAGTACAATCCATTTTAGTAGGATAGTCCATGCTTTTAATCTGTTTACTAAATAATTATGATAATTTAACATTGCTGGATCAACTAAAGGTTCCATAGGGATATCACTTGGTACCTCACCAGTACCATTAGCATTAGGCATACCATTTTTTTGCATAGAACTCAACAGAGAAAATAAGTCTGGAGTTGAGTCAGAGCCCTCATTTTGCATTGAGGCCAATTGCTTCAATAATTCTACTTGAGGAATGTTTTCAGCCTCTGAAGGTTCTTTTTCATTATGAACGCCCTCTTGAGAAGGAGTGTTTCCAATTTTTCTTTCCGTTGGAAGAACAGGTTCCTTAGTTGGGTTATCCAATGGTGATTCTGTGTTTAAATGACTGTCTGATTGACCTGTAATTTTGTTTAATCTTGAAGATGCACCACCATTGGCAAATTTCTTCTGTCTTCTTTCTCTCAAAATTTTACGCTTTTCAGCCTCACTTAGATTGCTCATAACTGTATATTTTCTTATAGTTCTAAGCTTCAGAGATTGTAACTAATTTTACCTTTGTGAAATTATATGTACTCTGTATTAAAATGTAGTATCGTTCTTAAGCTTCGTTTGACGTGTTAACGAAAATTAGTACAATTTTTTTCGAAAACAGAAAATCTGCACGTGATTTTTGAACTCTAAACTCATAATTAAGACTATTTCTTCCGTGCGATGGGCAAACATATATTAAAGGTTTCTTAGTAAAAGATACTTCCCGCAACTGTTATAAAGACTTTGTTGATCTCAAGCCCCATAGAACTAAGTATCAATCCTCTTGAAAGAAGCGCACCATTCAAAACAAGGTACGGGAGCTCTCACTTAACAAATTAGATTCGTTGTACTTGAAAACTAAATCACATATATCACAGCATCATAATTAATCAATATGGTAAAAATAGATAAGATTAAAAATAAAGATAGGAGAAAGGGGATACGAACACATAGTAAGACAAGTAAAAAACATTACAAATGTAAAATTTGCCAAAATAATGAACATCGAACTAAAAATTGCCCCAGAACATTATGTGAGCATTGTGGGCAGATGAAAGCCCACCATTCCAATATTGGAAATAACTCTTTATGTTCCAATATTACAGTATCAACAAGAAAGCAAGAAACCGATCTAGATGAAAGTGCATTCTGCGTAGCTTGTGAAAGTAATGGACATGTCGTTGGCAGGTGTCCGTCTATATGGAGGGTATACATAACAAAACAAGAACATCAAGATAAAATTACGAAGCCAACGATACCAATGCATACACTATTTTGCTATAATTGTGGTGAAAAGGGACACTATGGAGATGATTGCCTAGTCAATAAACATGATGAGAAGATGAAATATCACAAAAGTGCATTTTCAGGAAGAAATCTACCAAGTTCACTAAAAGACATATATTATAATAACTTGAAGTTAATAAATAGTGATGAATCATCAAACCAATTCTTAAGAAATACACATAATAAAGTTGGTCATTTCTTCCCACCACCATATAAAAATTTACGAGAACCAGAGTTTAGTGAAGAATTTCAATTACTTGGTTAGTTTCTCCATAAAAATAGTATACTATTTTCCACAATTTTATTGCATAAATATATATTCGCCTATCATTAACTATATATATAAATCATTTGCATATATTTTTTCATCAAAAACTCATTTTTATTATATCGAATTACCAGGACCTGTAACGTTACCTTCACTAAGGTAACTATTTGATTATATCTCGATTATTGACAGCTAAAATTATTAATGCAAATCTTCTTAGAGCTATCGATTTTTAGCAATAAGATCGAAAATGTTCTAATTAAAAAAGATTTTTCAATCGAAATTGGGGTTCATCTCTGTCATTTCTAGTACCTTGTTTTTCCATTATTCGTATATTGGAATTCCGCGTCATGGCTATATTGCATACAACCAAATATGTGCAACTCCATCTGGATGAAATAATCTAAATCGAAGTCGAACTGAAACTTTTAAGAACATAAACTTTATTGTCATACTTTTCTTAGTTATCATTTTCAATCAATTATAAAGGCGAGATGAAACCACATTTCCAGTTCAGGTATCCATGAATGAATAAATTGAGCAAAGTGTATAGATCATATAGCAACATCATGAGAGCATGGAATGAATCGGAGATATTAATTGATAGAAAATCGAAATTTCAAGGTCGTAGTTGTGTGGTAACTGATCAGTCAGAAGTTCCGAAGTTATTAAATGAGCTTGTCCAAAGTAATAAAAGTGTGTCAAAGGCATCACATATGCACATGTATGCATGGAGGACAGGGGAAATAACGAAAAAGAATGACAAGGAAATCAAGAAGCACCCGAAACATACTAGGAAACAAAATAAAGAGGAATCAGTCACGATAAAGAACATACAACAAGGATGTGCTGATTGTGGGGAGGCTGCTGCAGGTCAGCGACTTCTGACGTTACTAGAGAGGGCAAATGTAGTTAATGTTTTAGTAATCGTTACTAGATGGTACGGTGGTATCCCATTAGGATCTTCCCGATTCAGACATATCTCATCAGTTGCAGTTGAAAGTATGAAAAATGGAGGATTTCTTCCATAGAGAGGAAGTCTTCAAAGAGAGACATTTGAGTAATGTGAAATTTATAGATTTTTTTTATTTTTATTTTTATTTTATTCGAAAGTGAGAATATTCAATTATATATATATATACAGAGAAAAGGTCATTCATGGCGACCAATTCAAAATGTTACGATCTTATATAAATTTATAAGGATTCATGATACCATTTGGATCATAATGTTTCTTCAAATCCTTCATCATTTTAATCTCTTGTTCATTCTTAGTGTATGAAATGTAATTTTTCTTTTGAAATCCTAGACCATGTTCTGCACTAATTGAACCATGTTTAGAAGACACATACTCGTAAACAAATGGTTCCAAGGCACGTTCAACTTCTTTAGAATAACATCTTGTAGCAACATTCAAATGTAAATTCCCATCACCGACATGACCATACCCTACAGCAGCAATGACAGGTTTTGGAGCATCTCCTAATAAATCTACCTCGGTTAATTTCTTGTTTACAACTTCAACTAAGGAATATAAATCCTTTAATGGTAAAGAAACATCATATTTGTAGACACCCCCTTGACATTGACTTGATTCCGGAATCATTTCTCTCCATTTCCATAAATTTTGTAATTCAGTTTCATCTTGAGCAATGGTACCATCAATAACAATTTCTGATTCCATAGCACTCTCTAAGAAAGTTTCCAATTTGGAATCATCATGAGCTTTGTTAGATCCCGAGGTTTCAATCAAAACATAAAATGGATATTCCTCTTCTAATGGGAAAGAAGTATCTTTTTCAATATGTTTCTTTGTTAATTGAATTGATCTTTTATCCATAAATTCAAAAGCAGATAAAATTTCAGCTAATTCTTTCTTTGCCTTAACAAATACTTTTTGAACAGCTTCATAATTTTTTACAGCAAGGAAACTAACATTAATCGCTTGTGGTTTTGGTTGCGTTAAGATAGATACACCAGTAATTATCCCTAAAGTACCTTCGGCACCAATAAACAATTGTTTTAAATCATAACCAGTATTATCCTTACGTAATGAATGCATACTACTAACGATATCACCATTAGGCATAACAACTTCTAAACCAAGGACAGATCCATGTAATGAGCCATATCTTAATAATCTTAAACCACCTGCATTTGTAGCACATACACCACCGACATGACACGAACCCTTTGCACCTAAATCTAATGGGAAAATATGATCATGTTCCCTTAAATAATTATCTGCATTTTCTAATATGACACCGGCATCACATTTTAATATTCCACTTACTGGATCAAAATGTCTAATTTGATTAAGATTATTTAAAGAAAGAATAATTTCATCAAATACTGGAACTGAAGCACCAACAAGATCAGTATTACCACCTTGTGGAACAATTGCCAATTTTTCTTCATTACAATAATTTAAAATTAATGAAATCTTTTCAACAGATTTTGGTTTTAAAACTAAACGAGATTGACCTTTATATTTTTTCATCCAATCTTCATTAAATAAATCTAATTCTTGTAAATCATTATCTGTTGCAACATACATAATTTCTTGTTTTGATAAAATTGATTTAAAATATTCTAAATCATCTGAGTTTAATTTTTTATAAATATCATTTCTATGAATATTAGGATAAGCTTCGGATGTAAGTTTAACAGCATTTGAATAAGGACGAATAGCTCCAATACTGCTAAATAAAGGGGTTTCAATTGATTTAAAATTTGATAATAAATGATACGATGCTGTTTTAATGATAGGAGGATTGGTTAAACATCTCTTAAATAATGATAATTGCTTGCAATTTTTCATTAGAGGTCTTGATAATTTCAACATTTTGTAAATATAGATCGACCTATAGATATAGATATAGATATAGATATTTACCGAATGTTTTATTTTTTTTTATTATCAATAACGAGACTATTTACGATCTCAATTATTAAAAGATAATAGAATTCAATATTTTAACTGAATTATTTGTTTTAGTTAACCTTCGATCGAGCTTTACCGTAATCTCCAGAGAGGAGTCAAGATATTGCATCCTTATTCACTGGAAAAAAAAAAAAAAAAAGGGAACAATAATTGAAGAGACGACAGCCATAAACTGAAATGTCCGAACTTCAAATCATATCCCACGAATAATCATCCTAAGTTCGAAACCTTTTCATCAAAGTCAACATATCATGTCTGTATATGCATTTACCAATTTATTAAATATGAATATTTTTTTTTCATCCCATTAAATGCATCTATTTAAATCCCTAATGTTCAAGAAATACAAAAAATAAGATTACTTTACTTATGTAGATATAATCCATATCTTGCTAATTTACTCTACTCGGCCGAGAGACATGAGACCCAGATATTCAAATACAATATAAGAATACCAGTACATCCATATGTAAACTATTTATTTAATATGCATACCAAACAAGCTCAAATACAACTACTTCATCAACCACAATACTAATCATCATCATCATCATCATTGTATAGTTAGTAGTTACTTTTATCTCTTTTTGTCAAAATTTCTTACGTAAATTTTCACTGCGAGTGTTTTTTCGGGGGGAAGGAAACAAACCCAAATCAATTTCAGAAAAGACCACATCCACCATAATTAGCTTCATTCTTTATTTTTCTGGATATTTTTTGTTGGTGGAGTAAGGTGGCAAATAATCGAAGTGCTTTTTCTACACACATCTATATATATATATACACACACACACATAAGGAAATTGATTTAGTATATATTCTTATAAAACAAAAGAATACTAAAGATATAAGTTGTTTGTCTCATTTAAATTAGTGTAAAGGAAAAGAAACGTTAAGCTTAATTAAATAAGATTAAATAGCAAGAAATCAAGAAAAAATGGCTGCTGAAGAACATAAACCCCTTTTGGATGCATCTGGTGCAGAACCACATCAAGAAGATGCTACTGCTACTGCTATCTTAAGACGTAAGAAGAAAGATAATATGTTATTAGTAGATGATGCTACTAATGATGATAATTCAGTTATTGCAATCAATTCAAATACTATGGATAAATTAGAATTATTTCGTGGTGATACCGTTTTAGTTAAAGGTAAGAAAAGAAAAGATACTGTATTAATTGTTCTTATTGATGATGAATTAGACGATGGTGCTTGTAGAATCAATAGAGTTGTTAGAAATAATTTACGTATTCGTTTAGGTGATTTAGTTACAATTCATCCATGTCCTGACATTAAATATGCAACAAGAATTTCTGTTTTACCAATTGCTGATACTATTGAAGGTTTAACTGGTAATTTATTTGATGTCTTTTTAAAACCTTATTTTGTTGAAGCTTATAGACCTGTTAGAAAAGGTGATCATTTTGTTGTTAGAGGTGGTATGAGACAAGTTGAATTTAAAGTTGTTGATGTTGAACCTGATGAATATGCTGTTGTTGCTCAAGATACTGTTATTCATTGGGAAGGTGAACCAATTAATAGAGAAGATGAAGAAAATAATATTAATGAAGTTGGTTATGATGATATTGGTGGTTGCCGTAAACAAATGGCCCAAATTAGAGAAATGGTTGAATTACCATTAAGACATCCTCAATTATTTAAAGCTATTGGTATTAAACCACCAAGAGGTGTTTTAATGTATGGTCCACCAGGTACAGGTAAAACTTTAATGGCTCGTGCTGTTGCAAATGAAACAGGTGCTTTTTTCTTCTTAATTAATGGTCCAGAAGTTATGTCAAAGATGGCAGGTGAATCTGAATCTAATTTAAGAAAAGCATTTGAAGAAGCTGAAAAAAATGCCCCTGCAATTATTTTCATTGATGAAATTGATTCAATTGCTCCAAAGAGAGATAAAACTAATGGTGAAGTTGAAAGAAGAGTTGTTTCTCAATTATTAACTTTAATGGATGGTATGAAGGCAAGATCTAATGTTGTTGTCATTGCCGCTACTAATAGACCAAACTCTATTGATCCAGCTTTAAGAAGATTTGGTAGATTTGATCGTGAAGTTGATATTGGTATTCCAGACGCTACTGGTAGATTAGAAATTCTTCGTATTCATACTAAAAATATGAAATTGGCAGATGATGTCGATTTAGAAACTTTAGCCGCTGAAACTCATGGTTATGTTGGTGCTGATGTTGCTTCGTTATGTTCTGAAGCTGCTATGCAACAAATTCGTGAAAAGATGGACATGATTGATCTAGAGGAAGATGAAATTGATGCTGAAGTATTAAATTCTCTTGGGGTCACTATGGATAACTTTAGATTTGCTCTTGGTAACTCTAACCCATCTGCTTTACGTGAAACTGTTGTTGAAAGTGTTAATGTTACTTGGGATGATGTTGGTGGTCTTGATGAAATTAAAGAAGAATTAAAGGAAACTGTTGAATATCCTGTCCTACATCCAGATCAATATACAAAATTCGGTTTGGCCCCATCAAAGGGTGTTCTATTTTATGGTCCACCAGGTACTGGTAAAACTTTATTAGCTAAAGCTGTTGCCACTGAAGTTTCAGCTAATTTCATATCCGTTAAAGGTCCAGAATTATTAAGTATGTGGTATGGTGAATCAGAATCCAATATTCGTGATATCTTTGATAAAGCTAGAGCTGCCGCACCAACTGTGGTCTTTTTAGATGAATTAGATTCAATTGCTAAAGCAAGAGGTGGTGCTGGTGGTAGTGACGCAGGTGGTGCATCCGATAGAGTTGTTAATCAATTATTAACTGAAATGGATGGTATGAATGCAAAGAAGAATGTCTTTGTTATTGGTGCTACTAATAGACCAGATCAAATTGATCCAGCCATTTTAAGACCAGGTAGATTAGATCAATTGATTTATGTCCCATTACCAGATGAACCTGCTAGATTGTCAATTTTAAATGCTCAATTAAGAAAGACTCCATTAGAACCAGGTCTAGAATTGTCATCTATTGCTAGAGCTACACAAGGTTTCTCTGGTGCTGATTTATCATATATTGTTCAAAGAGCCGCTAAATTTGCCATTAAGGATTCTATTGAAGCTAAGAAATTAATGGAAGCTTCAAAGGTTAAGAGTGAAGATGTTGAAATGGGTGATGGTAATGAAGAAGTGAAACAAGAACAAACAGAAGAACCAGAAGAAGATCCAGTACCATTTATAACAAAAGAACATTTTGCTGAAGCTATGAAGACTGCTAAACGTTCTGTTAGTGATGCTGAATTACGTCGTTATGAAGCTTATTCGCAACAAATGAAGGCCTCTAGAGGTCAATTCAGCAATTTCAATTTCGATGAAAATGCCATGGGTACGGATTCTAACACATCTAATGCACCTGGTGCTTCTGCTTCAAATGGTACTGGTGCTGATTTCAATAATAACGCAGAAGATGATGATGATCTATACAGTTAATCAATTGTATAAAGGATTACTTTTTTTTTAAAAAAAAATCAATTTTCTACATTATATTATATCACATTACTCCTTCTACTGAGAATATATTTATAAATATATACAAACATATACATACACCCTACAATAATTAAAAGTTAAGTTTTCATAAAACAAAAAAGATAATAAGGAAAATTTATATTATTAAACGGTACATGAAGTTAATTAACTATTTTTTATTTAATATGTATGTTCAAATACAGTAAATAAAATAATATGGAGAGTATCATACAATTGTTCTTGTAAAACTAAGGGAAAAAAACCAAGTAAAATATATATATATTTAAAGTAACGATTCTTATGCTCCAAAAGTTTCAACGTCAGGATAGTAGAAAAATGCAAGAGCAATCAACAAGTACATTGCTAAAGACATCACACCTTCCATCCAGTTAGATTCACCATCTAAAATCAAATAATTAGATAATAATATTGAAACAAATAGAATAGCAGTTTCAAACGTAGAGAAATTTAATGTCATTGGAACATCAATAACCCAACCAACTAGAACCATAAATGGCGTAACGAATAACGCAATTTGTAAAGAGGAACCAATGGCAACACCCAATGCAAGATCCATCTTATCCTTGATGGCTACCATCACCGAGGTGACATGTTCTGCAGCATTACCGACAATAGGGATCAAGATCAAACCAATGAATGTCTTAGAGAGACCAGTAGATTCAACAATACCATCGATAGTACCAACTAGATAATCAGCACATACAGAGACTAAAATTGTGGCACCTAATAAAAATGATATTGATGATCTAATAGACAAAGAATGAGGTGGTTTAGAAGATATCTGACTTAATAATTCTTCAGTCTCTTCAATTTGTTCTTCAAACAATGCATGATGAGATCCTAATTGGAAGTATAAGAATAGCACGTAAACGATTAATAAAATGATTGAAGTACCTCTGCTTAGTTCTAAGATCTTTTCATCAACTAAGCCATCTTCTTTACCGGTTGGCAATGAGGCTTTAAAAGCAGCTGGAATCAGCAGAGAGGCACATGAAATAGCAAGTAATGAGGACATAGTTTGAGCTGCGGTTTGATTGAATGTTTGTTGAATTCTATTCCAACCACCAAAGAGGAAACAAAACCCAAGTACCAACAGTAAATTAGATAGCAAACTACCTAGCATAGAGGCTTGAACAATTCTCACTTGACCTTCTTTTAAAGCAATAATAGAGACGATTAATTCAACAGCATTACCAAAGGTTGCATTTAACAGACCACCAACAGTACTACCTGCTTTTTCAGCTAATTCTTCTGTAGCATAAGCTAGAATGGCAGCCAAGGGAATAATGGCCAAGAAATTAAAGATAAAAGTCCATGTATGAGACACTTCAAAATAACCCCACACTATACCCAATGGAACGAAAAGTAGAAGAACATTCAGTGGAGAGGAAAGTAAAACATAATGTAAATCTACTTTTAATGCGTCGTAAGTAGATAATGTTGGGGTGCTTCTTCTTCCATGAAGGAGGTTGTCAGCAGCGATTAGTGGTGTAGTAGCATCCATTGTTATTTGTAGCTCTTTAGACGGTAAAGAAATCCCAAAATAATATGAATCACTTGAGAAGATATCAGTACTCAAATATAATTTAATAGAATATAAAGAGTTGAAATATAAACAAAGTTATATATATGTGTGTATGTATATATTAAAGGTATAACTTTGAAGTATGTAAATAGGGGAAATGATAGTTTGATTGAAGGGTCCACTTTTATTTTTGACTTTTGCCTATCTTCTACCGATGCGTTCGTTGCTAAGTGAAATTTTACAGAATTAAATGGACTCAAAAAAGATAGGCTAAAAGATGGTAATAATAGAAACAAAAAAAATAAATAAAAATGTAGGATAAACAGGAAGGAAAAGAAAATCGTTGGTACTCTTTCTTTTCAATTCTCTCAATAGTGTTGATAATAACTAACCAATCATTTCATTGTTGTTGACCAATAAAAACTGGAAGACAATTGGAAGGCCGATGGGTTCATTCAGAGCTAGGATCGAAAGGCTTTTTTGTTCCTTGTTCTTTTTTAAATTAACTTTATTTTGAATATTATTCTATTACTGTCATTACTATTATATAATATTATTTATCATATATCTGCAGCTGTATATATTCCTACTACGAACACTATCAATCCCCAAAGAAATTGCATTCCGATAATATAAGCACTCTTGACACCAATTCTTTGCCATAATTGAATCAATTTTCTTAATGGACGCTTTTTGTTAGTTTTGTTTGACTCTGGTAACGATATATTACTTAGTCCCAGTAACGACGGATCGTTTAAGTAGTTTGGCGGGGTGTTGATTAAACTTTCGGCTGTAAAATAATCTGCCAATAACGTATTTGGGGGATGAGGAACATTCTCTGAGTCAATTGCTCTAGAATATAAATCAAAATAGAAATGTTCGGTTTGATATAATGCATTATTTTGTTTATGGGCACGTCCAGCGCTATCTGTTCTTCCACGGACACCATTTGTTCCATAAATATTCTCCATATCGTTCCAGAATAATATCAGAATATTAACAAAATAGTCTAACATTAAGAAGGGGATGATAATGCATAGGAAGAAGTTGAGTAAACTACGAGATCCGAAATAATTTACCACATCTGTAAATAAATTTTCATGTCCTCGTATATATATGAAATAGATAGAAAGAATAAAACTTTCTCCGATGGTGAGTAATACGTTACCCATAAAAATTAAATAAGCTCTTAAATATCTGATGACTAAGTATCTGTTGTTTTGTATTTCACAATAGTATCTGATTCGGTGTTGTCTCTCAATGAGAGGTCTATTAATGGTATCAGAGCTACTATTGTTGTTCTCCAAATCGTGAGGTGTTGTTGTTATTTTCTGGGTACTCTTAATATCATCTTTAAAGGTGACCCATACGAATCCATTTTTTCTTCTGAATTTAGGTTGGGACAAATTCGTGTTAAGTAAATCTTGTTCCAAATCAAGTGATGTTAATCTCATTGAATTATCTTTGGGATCAATTATAAGAACTGAATTAGAATCTGGTTCTAATTGTGTAGATATCATATTCTCTGAGTTAGATGTGCTACGAGACCTTACACCATTTCTTTCTCTTGTTATTGATTTATGTTTATTAGAATGTGACCTTTCGGATGTTATTGTTCCATAATTGTTATTGCCGTTTCTATTTGGAGGTGTATCCATATCAGATGAGTAGACATTTGATGATATTGTAGATGAGATTCTTCTTAATCCAACGCATCTTGATAAAGTAATATTGTTTCTGTTTAGTAGGCTTTCTTCATTTTCTGGCATATTGATGTAATCATTATCAGGGATAATATTTGGATCTAGTGAACTACCGAGGGTTGAATTCAATGTAATTTCTTTATAATATGGTATGTTATCTAAAATTGACAATATTAGCTCTGCTAACGCCCAGTTTAGTCCAAATATGTACGATTGTCTAGGTATTATATGCCATAATGGTGGTGCGGGTTTTAAAGGCTCACCAATTGTATCTGTCTGAGGACGATGAACCTGGTCCTGAAGTTGAGGATATGCTAGACCGATCAAAATGCATAATAAAAATGAATCATTTAATGGAAAATCAAAAAATAGATTAATTAACAAGAATTTTGGGTTAATATTAAATACAAATGTCTTTAAGAAATAAAATAAAAAAGGAGATAAAAATCCTAATAAGGAGGTTCTGAAATAGTCTTGTCCATTTGGTGTGAACATATTTGGATCGTCGTATTCTGTGGGTAATAAATATGATATAGCATATATTAAGACAAATATACTGGCTATTATACATATCAATATTGCAACGATTGAGGATCTATTTGAACAAAATAATGGCATAAAATAGGGTGCGACATGGTCTATTCGTGCCATCTTTTCAATTCTATTGTTTGTTTATTAGATAGTTTGATGTTGTAAATGAATCTTTTCACTCTTTTTAATAAACAGTTATGAGTATACCTTTATTGTTTGATATAATTGAGTGTCTTCTTAAAGAAATTCTATCATCATATGTAAATATGATATTATTTCGTTATATCAAAGACTAATTTCTTTGTTAATCATCAGATTCGTATCAGGAGCGACGGGAAGTCCTTTAGGGAATATATGAAGGCAAAAAAAAAAAAATAAAAAAATACCGACTAAATCTAATAACTGAGATGAGAAACAAAACAAGAACATCTTCAAATAAACCAAATAGATTCAATTCACCTCAATTGTCTTTCGATTTAGAGAAGATTTTTATATGAACGCCCCAGGAATTGGATATGTATATAAAAATATGTATAATTTTAATGAATGATTAAGTTAGAAGGTTATAACGATACAGAGAAAAATTATGTAATTAAAGTTTTTATATTTTAATTGTTAATTTGTTTAATCGAATAGACCGAAACCCATGTCGTCATCGGATTCTTCAGCAGCTTCTTCTTCAGCGGCTTCACCAGCAGCTTCACCAGAGGCAGCAGCGGCACCAGAGGCAGCAGCGGCACCACCGACAGCTGGACCAGCAGCGTGGAAACCAGATAGGATTTCCTTTAGGTCCTTACCTTCTAGAGCCTTAGAGTAGACATCAGCCCAGACCTTTACAAAATTAAAATAGTATTTAAAGGGAAGAAACAAAATATAAATAAAAACGTATCATATGAATGAACATTTTCATTATACTTCTCACAGTTAAATTTTTCATCTTGTTAGTAAAATTATTAAAATTATTGTGTTATATGTCATTCCATTTAAATATTTTCAGAAGTGGGAAGGAATCATTCATTTGCAAAAACATGAGGGGAGAATACACTATTTTAACGAGGTTCGTAATAAAGGATAGATCATGCATTTTATATCTTAACAGAATCATAATAGTACTCAACCAAAAAATATTATTTCAAAAATTGCTTAAAATATCAAATTCTTTTTCAATATATCAGGGCTTTCTTATTATAGTGATAAATTTATTAATTTGTCCAATTTGTGAGACAAACAGAAAAATTATACAAATATCATAATAAAAACATATCTCTAAGATGGTAGTAATCTGTATTCTATTAAAAAATCAATTAATTGGTTCCACAATTTCATAATCATAGTAATATTTTTCTTCTTCAAAAGTTCTTTTTTGCAATCAGGGATTTTCATTTTATTTTTTTAAATGATAATAGTGTTCAATGGATTATATATATATGGAATGACATCTATTTCTAACGATGGATATGGATATCTTTTAACATACGTTTTCAACGTTGGCACCGGCAGCCTTGGTGACAGCTAGTAAGTTGTCAGCGGAGATTTCAACACCAGCATCGGCTAGGATGAAGGCAGCATATGAGATGATAGCGTCAGACATTTTTATTATATGATTTTTTTGCTTACGACTCCTTTAAACGTTAAAAAATCAGTTAAAACTTGTTTTAAGTAACGAAAGTTTCACCTCTTTTTTAACTATTAACTATGTGAATAATATTATCTATGTGAATCAATCCCACACATAGTAAAATTGGTGATATTTTAGAAAGATTGATAATTAATTAGTTGGTGATAGAGCCGAAATGGAGAGTAATTTCTTTAGCCTCCTACGGCATATTCTCTCCTCTTGAGGAGATTGAACCGCACTTCCCGAAATGATCCAAAAAAAACAAAAAAAAACAATTTCATAGAAAAAACTGATTAAGGAGCACATGTCTGGGTTGTTTAATAAAATGTTTGGGTGTTTAACAGTCACGAAAAAAGGTAAATATGTTATTTTCCAATTAGTAAACCTCTGACGCATGTCAATATAAACAATTTTAAATGTAACGGACGATACCTACTAGCAGCTAAATTCTATTAATGTCTGCAATTGTAAAATTTCATATTAACTCCAATTGCACAATTCCCAAAAAGATTAACGCCTTATGTAGTTATGTATTTATATTTGCATATTGAAGAAGTATAATGAAATGATGAATATATCTTTAAAAAAGGGGCGGAATATATGTATCGATAATAATAATATATATATAAGTAGAAAACAAAGCTAAAAATGAGAAATCAAACTTGTTTATTAATAAAAGTAATGTAATTTAATAACAACTAAAATAGGAGCATGAAGATTCTCAATTTGTATGATTTCATCTTCCGTTGTGATGAATTATTAAATGTGTTTGGAATATTAAGTGAACAACATAAAACTATCGAATAGTTTATTCATGTAGCTTGTTTAGAGTATTTTCCATATGATCTAATTTCTCTCTTTGTTCTTTTAATTGTTTTTTCAAAGTCTTTAACAATTCCTTTTCATGTTGTTTCACATAATAATCTTCATTAACTTTTTCTCTTTTTGTGAAACTGTCACCAGAACCCATAGGTCTCTGAGAACCAACCGAACCATCTGAATAAAATCTACATGATAATAAACCTTTATTAACTTTAATTGAACGAGTCACTAGAGAACGAGAGAGCATTTTTGATTTTTATATTCTATATGATGTTCTTTTATTTATATTTCTTTTGGAATGATTTCTTTCTATGTAAAGAATAAATGGCGATGGATGTCTTTTTCTTTAAAAAAATATCGAAATATACAGACCTACTGTTCCTGTATATATGTATGTATATTTATATGTATATATTTGAATAAATCAATCGCTAAGATGTACCTTTTTCTTCTTATTATTTATTATACTATATCTAGTTGATTCTATTTTTCGTCAAATAATAAATACTAAAAGTACAGCAAACTTTGTCAATGGTGTCTTCGAGATGTTGTTGTCTCTTCCCTTTTGATTTCCAACCAATTAGCCAAGTTCTCTCTCCACACAATAAGAATATCGAATTCAGTTTAATTAGTAGAACTCTCTTACTGGCTGTTAACTAAACAAAGTTGGAATTATTTTTTTTTGAACCAAATTAATTGCCGGACTTTTCGTTCTTTGTGCGTGATTTTCTTAGAGAAAAATAAAGGGTTTCTTATTTTAACAACACCGTGAGAGCAAACAGCTCTGATTTTTCTATTCTGTATGGAAATGTCACTATTTATTGGAATAGCGGCTTGTGATTGGTCCATTGCATTTTTTTTAATTTCCCTCTAAAATTTAATTCAATACTAGAAGAAACTTTGAAATGGTTACTAGTATATGTTGAAGATGTGAAAGGTAAGTTCAGCGGCTAGTCAGTGCTTTTCAATACATTCAACAACTGTAATGGATTGAAATTTTTTTAATGTAAGTAACACGTAAAAAATGTGTCTTAATTCTATTGATGTTAGATATTGTTTTTAGTACTCTATGTACTTATATTTAATGATATAACGTTGAAAGGGTAAATGGAGGATATATATGTATGATATTGAGAGAAACAAAGGTACAACTAATCAAAATTAGCCTGATGATGTCTTGGCTTTCTTAGCTGGTGGTTCACTATCAAGTTTTAAAGATGACTGACTTGGGGAAGTCGCTAAAGCTTTTCCTTTCAACATTGGAGTTGTAACCTCTTGATGGAAATCCTTGATAATAGAATCCACATCATCGATATTTAAAGGTCTAATATCACCCATCTTCTTAATCTTAGCTGTAACTTCTTTAACTTGATCATCCGTCAGACTTA
Source organism: Maudiozyma serrabonitensis (assembly GCA_030571355.1). NCBI lineage: Eukaryota > Fungi > Ascomycota > Saccharomycetes > Saccharomycetales > Saccharomycetaceae > Maudiozyma > Maudiozyma serrabonitensis. The sequence continues at coordinate 80,642 of JAJLXS010000043.1, read as the reverse complement.
AATTCAATTGATCAACTCTTGATTTAATTGCATTCCAACCTGTTAATCTGTTAGCAAAATGAATATATCTCTTCATACCAAAATCTTGTGGATCTAAAATTTCATATGTAGATGGATTTGCAAGGATAGCTTTAGCATGAATACCTGCTTTATGAGTGAAAGCACAGAAACCAGTAATTGGATTATTGAATGGAATGTTAACCTCAACAGCTTCAGAGACTAAATTTTCAATGTCTCTGATCTTATGCAATTTATATTTAGATTTGACATATTCTGGTGCAGCGACGATCATCCGAGCCATTAAGCCACCTAATGGGGTAATACCATTTCTTTCACCAATACCTAAAACACAAACATCAATTAATTTAGCACCACCTTCTAAGGCACAATAAGCATTTGCAATAGCACAACCTGTATCATTATGTAAATGACATTCAATATCACAAGAGACAACACTTCTTAAAGTTCTAACCAATTCATAGACTTGTCTTGGGTTTGCACAACCGACAGTATCAGCAATACCGATTCTATTAACACCAATCTTATCGACAGTCTTATATATATTTAATAGATCGACTAGATCACTTCTAAAAGAATCTTCTGAAGAAAATCTAATTTCAATACCTTTTGATTTAACAAATTCTATAACTTCGACAGCACTCTTAGCAATATAATTCATATCTTTACCATGAGAATATTGTCTTAAAAATTTAGAAGTACCAATGACAACATCGACACCATCAACACCAGTCTCTACGGCAACTCTAGCATCATCCATATGACATCTAATATGAGTTAAAATTTTTGCCTTTAAACCTAAATTACAAATTGCTTCACAATCCTTACGAGATTGTTCGGAAGCAACAGGAGAAGTTAATTCAATATAGTCGACACCAAAATCATCTAAAGCTTTAGCAATTTCAATTTTCTTTTCAGTGTCAAAGAAAGCATTGGCAAATTGTTCACCTTCTCTCAATGTAGAATCAATCAATTGGAAATTATTAACATTGGATAAAAAATCAGCAGCATGAGATGCATATGGATTTTTCTTAACTGGTTCTATATTAGTAGTAGCAGTGTTATTACTATTAGTTTCGGACATTGCAAATATATATCGGATTTAAAATAAAAAATTCAATGTGAGTATAGGCACTTTATTTATTGTTTGTTGATATAAATATTATAAAAATTAAAAAAATAAAATATATTTATTAAATGAATGGAGACAAGAATTAAGGATATTAAATGAAGAACGAATACACTAGTATATATATATATAATTGATTTAATTTCATAATTGAAATTTTTCAATTAATTGGAAGGAAAAAACTTACAAAGAAAAAGAAACCCCATTATTAAAGCATCTTACCTATTATGACACATACATAGTATTGTTAATAAAACTAATTAGTAATATTGTCTATGAAAAGTTCACTAAAAAATTTGATTTCCGGCTATTAGAACATACAGTTAATAGCTCATTTCTCTATATTGTTTTCATATTTTACGTACTTACTGGTACGCACCTGTAAATATTATTTTCATAATTAATGAAATATTCTAAGAATAAAATAAAATTACGTGTGACTATTTCCAAATTGGCGACGCAGAGCAAGGATGAAGCTCAATATTATTCGGTGGTTGAGGGTACCCTTTATTGAATAAACTTGAGTCGAAATATTTCAAACATAAAAAAAATAAAACAGTATTATGCTTGTACAGCTACTTAGTTACCGAATACCATTCTCGTTTTATTCAGATTTAAATATAATAGTATTACTGAGTCACCTTGTAGTTTGCTTATAGTTCTCTATGTGTTTTTTTTTTTAATTCCTTCTCTATGACTGTTACGCACACATATTATTAAGAGATGGTTCTAATTTTTCAATTTTTTGACGGATTCCGCGAAATTTGAGAAAATAAAAAACAATTCCGCTGGAATTAAGGAATATTGAAAATGGGTGCGAGCTTAGATGTAGAAGGGAAAGGGCATGCAACTCAACATATCGGTGTATATGTAAGAATATTAACTCTTTGCATCGCAACTTATTTTTCCCGATGGGAAAATTAAATGACTTAAGACATTTATTAAAAGATTCAATTGTCAACCTGTTTTTTTTTTTTTTGAGGGTAAACCAGCCCAAAAATTTAAAATTCAATAAAAAATCAAATTGATATAATATAAGAAGCTAGGTAAAAATTAAAATTAGATGCATTGAGATACCTTTTGAGAATGGGAGGGATCGTCTTGGCTGATCAACTCATTGATCTTTGAGCTAATTTATACAGTTATATTGTATTGTCCTTCTCGAACTTCTGCCATCCGTTCTTAAAATTAGTGTAGGTAATATAATAGCTACATGATAACAAATATGTACAAATCTTAAAATGTCTACTCTATTGCAGTAAAGCATATATTAAACGTAGCTGTACTCTTATATTATCTGTTCTACAAAGGAAGGAAAGATAATTGGGCGAAAAAATACGGATATATGTATAAATGGCCTATACATAGAAAGAGAAAACACAATAATTTTTTAAAACTTCCATACAACATACAGGTAAGTTTTTTCTTTGATGATGACATTAAATATATATTAATATGTGTCGCTGAACATATTTTAAGTTAATTTTGAATAACTTGACTGGAACGGCGCTCATGCAGGAACTTTATGCTGATATAAATTTGATTACCGAAAAAAATGTATGTATTACTCCCAAAACTACTAATTCAAAGAAAGATGCGGAGAAAGAGAAATTTCTAAATTTTAAAAGCAAGGCTAAGTGAAGACGAAAAGCGAGTTAATAAATGAAATTCAATGTGGGGGGGTGAAAAATGTATTGAGGTGATGATGTATACCATAAGATACTATCATTTATGTGAGAAGTAATACTATTTATTCGGGTATTGAAAGAGAGTTGATAAACATATATCTTAATTTAAAGTATCTCGGACTTTGTCACATCATTCACTATTTCAGTAGAGACTGAATAAAGAAATATTCACAACTATACCAAATTCTCGGAGATTATTACTTCCAATAATGTTGACAAGGAGGTTTGTCGGAAATCTGTCAAATATTGCAACAAAGAGTTTATCATTAGAAAGATATTTAAATGATCCTTTAAAACTAGTTGTAATACCGATAAATAAAGAAAAATTATTTGTTTATTGTAAACATCATGATAGCTTACAAAATAAGAAATCAAGAATTCAGTCAACGGAAAAATGGATTGTAAATAAATTTACTTATTTATGGTTAAAATTAGTAAATTCTCCAAAATCTTATAATCAGAAAATTGTTAAATGGGTTAATAAGACAATAGATAAGATTCCATGGCCTGAAGCCTCATTGTTAACAATTCCTGGAGAAAGTTATATATTGAAACGATTATTACATGATGAAAATCAATCCATTCAACAGTCAACACCAATGCATGTCACAAAGAATGAATATAAAAATTTAATACCAAAACCAAGAATTCAACCAATTAATGTATATTTCCCATTGACTCATAAGTGGAAAACAGATTCAATATTAAATGAATTAAATAAATTTTCTGAAATAGGGATTAAAAATTATAAAAAGAGAACGCTAGTATACATATCATTAATTCCATTCACTTTACCGATCGCATTACTTCCAATTGTACCTAATATCCCTGGATTTTATTTAGCCTACAGATCATATTGTAGTTATAAAGCTTATATAGGTGCAAAACATCTGAAATCTCTATTGGATCATGAAACCAAATTTAAAGGGGACAGTAGAATCAAATTATGTGAATTACCAGATTATTCAAGCTTGATCAATAATGAAGCAGATCTCAATGAATCAACGGTAGATGCGCTTGTAGAATTATTAGATATAAAGGAGATTCGTAACATTTTATTAAAATCTGTCAGACAAGAGGCAACTAAACAGCTATAGCTAATTCTAGTACCATACTTATGTCAATACACTATTATGCATTGACATTATGATGGATTCGAATATATACACACACTGTTCCTCATTTTGATGACTGCAACATCCGCACATTTTATATGCCGAACATCCGTACATACCCGCATATACATAGAAATGTTTTATAAATTTTATGATTTTTTACTTTTTTTTCTTGAAAAGCCTCCTCTTTTTCGCCTCTTCGAATAAACTAGATTTGTTATATCTATAATTTTTCAAGTCACGTAAGAAAAGGCCGTAGAATGAGGCCATAACTTATTTTGTTTTCGAAGTCCCTTTCTTCACTTTTCTCTCCATTTTGGCTTCTCTCCCCTTTGTGATTGAACTGAATCCTCTTATAAATTATATATGAATTCGTCAATTCTTGATTAGTACTACATAAGTTAATTAATAGCTTGTAATATATATTTTAAAGGTCTCATTAATTTTTAATTATTTACGTTCTCTTTTCCATTCTTGATCTAAAAGAACCACGCTAATCCATAATGAGAGCTAAGTGGAGAAAGAAGAGAACTAGAAGACTTAAGAGAAAGAGACGGAAGGTGAGAGCTAGATCCAAATAAGCGATCGATTGAATAATAATGATATAGTTTGATTTACTTTTACGGTAGATCATCACTAGCTCGTTTTTTTATAAATTCAATCTTATTTTGATACATCTAGTTCTATAATAAACCAACTGTCAATCCGTTACTCTAAGCTTCTATATGTGTATGACTTTATACGTTTTATATATATTAAAGTATAGTTTAATAAATTAACAATTTTCGCTTAAGATAATCATACTATAGTATGGGTGCATATGTTTTTTAGATATCATTTCAATTATGTGCTAATTGTTGTTGTTATCAACACTATTATTACTGGTAGGAGAACCGTTACGTAATTGCAAGCATGGGAATACCTCTGCTAGATTATTGCATGTCATACAATCGTGAAATACATCTTTTTCAACAGAACCTACATTGTTTTGAACCAAATTACAATACTCTCTGTTAGTATCAATAGTAACATCTTCGTTATTAGTTTGCATGGTTGCCTCTAAATAGTTGACTGGTATGGGGTTATTATAATATAATTCATATAAGGCTCTCTCTGTGGCACCTAATGGGTGGGTCATGTACTGTACTTGATTTGTTTCCCCTACGACCTCTTGTGGTTTTAGCCGTGCGGCGCGAGGATAAATAATGGGAGTCGCTACCATATCTAAGTTATTATTATCACTTGTTGGAAGCATAAAGGATAAACCATCCTGATCAAATGATATATTGTCATCTAACTCATCACCATTATTATCAAGATATTTGATTGAATCTTTATCATATACCCATCTTATAAAATTCTGAATGACGCTTCCTTTACTCTGACTTGAATTATCATCTTTCAGCCTATAAAAAGAAAAATGAGGTTTTTCTGTGCTCAGTTTTGAATTTTTACTTCTTTTTGTACCGTTAGGATCTTCGGTGAGTAATTGATATGGATGTGTTCCATCAATTGCCATGATTGTACCTCTATGTGACGAAACTGATGGTTTCCATCTGATTAAAGATTCTTCCATTCGCTCCACAAATTTATTTTCTAGTCTATGACTTCTCTTGTCTTGTTGAGCAATTACTAATTCTCTGAAAGTAGGGATATCAATTCCAGGAACACTCTCGGATCTTGTAGTTTCCATTGTAAGTATATTTAAATTGTCTATTATGAGTTATTATTTCTAGTGTGATTCCTTACTGGTTGTTCGAAACAACTTATAGATATAAAAAGGGCTCTCAAAATTTATAAATAAAGGAGAAGGTTTAGGTAAAATATGATACAGTGGTTTTGTAATTCAAGTTTACCTTGTCAGTATATGTCGAATATTTATTTAAAAATTTGTGACGTTTTCTTTCAAAATTTCCTATTGCCAGGCATTCTTGAAAAATTTTATGTTTAGCTTGAATGCTTAAACTCGTAGGGAAGTAAAATACAGTAAACAAACAAAGAAATAAAAATAACTTAGAGTCAAATCATTCAAAAAAAAAAAAGATATATGCATATTATTAATAATTATTTAAATTATAAACTATTTATTAGGATAACCGTTTCCGGACGGAGTCCTATTCTCATTACTATAATTTTTTCCTTTTGATACGTTCTTGTTTAAGACAGGTGGAGGGGCGCTATATGAAGGCCCATTATATGGAACTCCGTAACCATTAATGGGGATATTATACCCATTGTACATACCTGTTCCTTGTTGAGGTTGGTAATTCATAAATGGAACAGATTTTTGGAAATCATAACCATTGAGTAGAGGTGAAAACCTCATCTGTGGTATATATTGTGGGTATGTTTGCCCCATTGGAAGTGCTGGATATTCACCGTAAACTGGGTAAGATGGATATAAAGGATTTGATGGGATCATAGTATGATATCCATTATCTTGTTTACCATTATAATTGTTGGTCCTAGAATTCTTTAAATCCTTATTCTGCTTAGTAGATTTTGATTTATAATATCGCGGTGAATCATCGTCATTTATATTGGGTATTGAACCTTCTATTTGGCCCCATATATGCTCTTCAATCTCTCTCTCACTCTTCTTTTCCTTAAAATCTTGGTTTTCAGCTTTTAAATTTACATCATTATCCTCAGTATCTTCATTGTGGTGACCTACATCTTTGCTATCATTAAATATTTTTAGTTTTGTTTCTTCATATTCCTTTTCCTTTCGAAGTCGTTGTTCTTCCAGACTGTCAATTGAGTCGCGACTTAAATTATTTGGCGAAGCTACTATGGGTTCTTGCTTCTTAATAATTGGAATACTTGGCTTATCATTTTCATTTTCTAAATTAGACGTTAGCTTACCACTTCTTTTCAAAAGTTTAACCTTCTTATTCTTAAGAACTGTATTTTTCAATGGCAATTGCTTGCTAGAACAATCTGAATCACTTATCGTAACTTTCTCCAAAGTTGAAGATATTAGTACCATACTGTAATCTTCCTGTTTTAAATCTTTAAGTAATGGAAGTTTTAATGTCATTGGTGCAATTGTATCTTTATAAAGCACAATAGCAGGCGTGTCAGCTTTTCGCAACACGGTATGCTTCAATTCATAATAATCTGCAACTTTATAAGATAAAAATCTGTGATACGAGTTCATTGTCTCGAGATTAACAGTTCTGGCGTCCGAATTGATAAATTTTACAATGTTGCTTTCTAACTCTGTAATAAACTTTCGATCCAGTGGCCTAGTAAACAAAGCAATTACTAGAGCTTTCGTTATACCATTAACACAATCCTCTGAATCATTTGAACATGGTTGACTATCTTTAATTTGTGCGCCATCTAGTTGGGTAGTATCAGCATTGGATTCGATTATGCTGCTCATCTTGGTCTAGTTGTTCCTCCACCTTATCAAATAATTACCAATAAAAAGATAGCAAAAACAAAAAATCTCCTTATATTACAGTAGAAATTTCAGAAAAACAGGGAACTATAAGATGTTGGAACTTCTCGATGTTATTATTCAATAAAATTATGTCTTCTTTTCGATTCGTGAGGCCATATGCATATACAATTTGTATATTTTTCTTCAACTTCTCATGCCTTCTTCCGATATCAAAAGAGCCCGAGCGAATTCACTTTGAGATTATAAATGACACACATTGAAGTAGTTACCATAATTTAACACAGAGAAGATAATCTATTCACGAAACTGCTCTTTGCATACTTACCATCCTAGAGAAGATCTTTAAAAAGAAAAAAATCTGTTAAAATCAAATTTAATGACTACGAATATATTGACAGATATCTTCCAGATTTCGGTCGACCCACAGCGTATTCCCAAGGGTTACCATCTGGTAAATATAACAACAGAAGGAAGTGCTCAATCATTAGATATTAGCAATGTTGATTCAGCTCTTATATACCAATTAACTGAAAACGAATCTTTGGAGCAGCCTTTTAGTTACCTAAACGAATGTTTTCTACGTTGTCAAAAGCAAAAACGATTGAATAAAAACAATTCGAATTTGGAAACTGTATTCAAAGAAATTGATAGACTTGTAATAGGCTATGGTTTGGTAGCATTCCAAATTCAGGAATTTGCCCTAAATGGTAATATTAGTAACTATATTTCTCACATACTTCTACGCTTCGACTCCTATTCCGATTTTCTATCACAGATAATACAACGGGCAATAATCGAGGATTCTCTGACTGATCTACTAAATAGCTTTTTCCCAAGCCTGCTTCATTATGTTAATAGACCAAATGCTCTGTTTGATCTAAACGATTCTGTTAACTACAACAACACATTATCAGTGTTTGAATTATTCGTTAATTTTAAGCAAGTAGCAAGTATTTTTACCACAATAGATGGGTTTCTACCGGATCACGAGCTGCTACCTAACGAATACGAAAAGAAGACAACATTGGGTCCAATTCTGACCCTTTCTCCCTTAAATATCAACGTGGCATTGAAGAACTATGGTGAAGTAGTGGAGCGTTCCACCACACATACAAATATGATCCACGAATCTTTACAAGCAGAGCATAAAGTTGTTCTCGACAGACTGTTCTTCATCTGTGACAAAATTATCAGAGGTTCTGTGGAATCACGTACTGATATGGTATCATACTGGGGCCAAATCGTCAACAAGAATCATTTAAGGAGAGCAGATCACGCAGCTCAGAATAAATTAGCATCAAACGCATTCATGTCCAATATTACATTAATTTTAATCAAATTTTCACAACCTTTTTTGGATGTGTCGTTTAAGAAGATTGACAAAATTGATGTAAACTTTTTCAATACTTTAAATCTATTTATCGATCTTTCAAACGAGACTCGTCTAAATTCTGACTTTAAGGAAGCTGATAAGTTCTATGATGATCACAGAAGTGATGTTAAACCAAATTTTATTTCCGATTGTTTCTTTTTAACTTTGACTTACTTACATTACGGTATTGGTGGTACATTACTCTACGACGAAAAGATTACTCCTCAAATTAAAAGAATAAAAGAAGAAATTGAAAAAGTTAAAACTTTTGCCTCTTCTAATTCTCTTTTGTCTAACTTTGTTGGTGCCAAATTAAAACAACTCGAAAAGACACTTTCGTACACAAAAGCATTAAAAGATGCCCTCAAAGGTTTCTTTTCTAACAAATCCTTACAATTAGAAGTTTTTGATTTTATATGTGGTGCCTCAACCTTTTTATTAAGGGTAATTGACCCGAATCATGAATTTCCTTTCAAGACAATTGAATTACCACTAATTCCAGATCAAGTGGGTGTCGAGAATGTCGACAATGCTGATTATTTAAGGATACATGCTCCTGTACCATTTAAGTACTATCCAGAATTCGTTGTGGAAGGTCCAATCAACTATTCATTATACATATCGCGTTACGGTAATTCTCCTATATTTAGAAATCCCAGATTACAATCCTTTGTTGAATTAGGAACTACTATTTTACGTTGTCCAGAATTGGTGTCCAACCCGCACTTGAAAGGTAAGTTAGTCCAGTTATTTAGTGTTGGTGCCATGCCGTTGACTGATAATTCACCAGGTTTTATGATGAAAATTTTTGAAGAAAACACCCTGGTGAACAACAACCTATTATATGCACTACTTGATTTTTATGTTATAGTTGAAAAAACTGGTTCGTCATCCCAATTTTATGATAAATTTAATAGTAGATATAGCATATCCATTATTTTAGAGGAAATGTACAACAAAATTCCAATTTATAAGAATCAACTTATATGGCAATCACAAAAGAATCCTGACTTCTTCATTAGATTCATCGCACGTATGTTAAACGATTTAACGTTTTTATTAGATGAAGGTCTAAGTAATCTATCCGAAGTTCACACAATTGGTAATCAATTGAACGATCCAAACTTCATGAACCAAGCACAGGACACATCAGATGAATCTACAAATGATTTACAATCAAGATATCAAGCAGCTCAAAGACAGGCCAAATCATCATGTGGGTTAGCTGCCAAATCGATGACTTTATTTGAAATATATACTAAGGATATTCCTCAGTCTTTTGTCACAGCGGAAGTCGTGGATAGACTTGCTAGCATGTTAAATTATAATCTAGAATCCCTTGTTGGTCCAAAATGTGGCAATTTAAGAGTCAAAGATCCTGAACAATATTCATTTAATCCAAAGGAGTTACTGAAAGCGTTATGCTCCATTTACATCAATTTGGCTAATGAGGATGACTTTGTGAAGGCTGTTGCCAGAGATACCAGATCATTCAATGCTGATTTTTTCAAGAGAGCGATTGATATTCTAGGCAGAAGAACAGGTCTTGTATCTGATGATTTTTGTAACAAACTCCTTGAGTTTGTAGACCAGGCGGAGAAGACTAGAAAGGAAGAGGAGGAAGAGGATATTGAGTATGAAGATGCCCCTGATGATTTCCTAGATCCATTGATGTATACAATAATGAAGGATCCTGTTACATTACCTACCTCTAAAGTTAACATCGATAGAAGTACAATTAAAGCGCATCTATTAAGTGATTCTACAGATCCGTTCAATAGAACTCCATTACGGTTAGAAGAAGTTATCCCCAACGATGAATTGAAACAACGTATTCTAGAATGGAAGGCAAGTAAAAAAGCTCAGAAATAATTTGGTCATTTATAATTTCAAAAATGTATGTAAATGTCTTAGTTAGTGTATTAAATGTTTAATGATATATTGTACTACACAGTTCGAAAGATTACTCATTTCATACTTATATATATGAATGAACTTCTTTTTAGTCTACCGAACAGAAGGTGATACTGATAGTATTCTATTGAGGAAATAAAAAAGGATGTGTTATACAAAATTTAAAAAAAATATATAAATATTATGTTTGTTGTAAAAGATGATATCCTTGTTTAAGCCTTGATAGCGTACTTTCTTTGTGGGAAAGCAATTTGCTTCTTCTTTTGCTTTTCAGTGGTTCTGGAAGCTTCGAACTTGGTTAGAGCTCTTCTTAGGGCTCTAGTCTTCTTAGCTCTTAGGTCCTTTGGTTGGTACTTCTTACCCTTGTATAGTTCTCTGACAGCAGCTCTTTGTTGTTCGTTGATGATAGTTAGGACACGAGCAATGTTCTTTCTGACAGTGTTGATCTTTGGTAGAGATGGCTTGGATAGCTTGGCGACCTTTAGCTCAGCTAGTTCCTTCTTTAGGTCTAGCAATTGAGATTCTAGTTGTTCCTTAGATTTGGTTCTTAGTTCGTAACTCTTAACACCGGCCTATAATAAAAACACACATAAAATTAGAATTGATAAATTAATGACATTATTTGTAAAGTTTTTGCCTTCAACTGGGTATCCTTACAAACAAACGAAAAGAAGTCCCAGTCATAAGACCAAACAGAACTAAAACTTAGACGTAATGACATTATTTAAACAAAAGAAATTTAATTAATAGTTAGTAAAAAATTATTCGTTTGGTTTTCATAGTTATTAGGATTATTATTTTCGTAAAAACTTCTATTATTAATCAATAATCTGGATAATTCTTGTTGCTCCATTGGATAGTTCTTATATTATCTTGAAATCCAAAAAAGAAAAATCCTAGACCAAAAATTATAATATTATCTTGAAGTTTCTGCTTTCATCCTTGTCTAGTTCACTTTTAACATACCATTTTGAATCGATAAGTTGTTGTACGTTCTCTTTTAAAATATCAACTTATAATATAAAAAAATATTAAATAAACACTATAAGTTGATATATATTAATTAATTATTTAATCAATTAAAGCTTTGGACTAGATTTTCACTATCATGAAAAGAAACTTTGTCCACTATGCATATGGCTTCTCTCAATAAATTCTCAGTTAGCGCATCGTTGTTTCCATTTCGGTTCACGAAGTAAAAAAAAAAAAAACTGAAAAAAATTTGGTGTAAAAATTCCACTCTCCAAGTTTATTTCTCGGAGCGGTGACCGGGCAATTAAATTTGAGAAACTTTTGAGAAAATTTCACACCATCATTTTAACGGGAAATAAGAGATGTATGGGCGTGAAATATTACAGATGCACGGGTGTAATAAACAGAAGTAGTCACATTTAAAATGTCGAGAAGATGACTGTTACAATTGTTCAAAGAATTGATGTTACGCTACTGCTAGAAACTATAGGGATGACTGAGACGATCTAATCGTACTTATAATATTGTTTAATCGTGTAATTGATGATAGATGTATTTTAATTAATCTTCAATCACGCTTAATATGTGTATAATGTATATTATATGCATTAATATAAGTAATAATACAGTTGCTTAGCCCGCTAACAAATGTATTTATTTACGAAACAAATACATATTTACACACATGCATATATAGTACGGAAACATGAATCTCTCGTTCAATCGAGCGGACTAACTGTAACTAGTCATATTATTGGAACCTCCAAGAACAGTTTAAATTTTTCTTCTTTAAATGTTAATATATCGTATTTTTTTCTACCAATATTGTTTGATAGGTTCATTAACTACAATTCTTCGATCATTAATGATTGTCGAAGGAAAATTCATATATAAACTATAAAAACATGATAAACTTTCTTTATTTGATTTTATTTGAGAGAAGAAAGAGGAGGTAATAATAGTAGTAATAATAGTAATAATAATAATATATATATAGTATCATAAAAGTTACGCGATCATGATTGGTTCTTCAAGTTGTTACTCAACCATTCTAGACCTTCATATAGACCTTCACCAGAGGTGGCACAAGTAGATTGAATAAACCAAGGACGGTTCTTGATAGCATGTAGACCTAACTTTTCAGTAATTTCTGCAGCAGACATAGCTTCTGGTAAATCTTGTTTGTTAGCAAATACTAACCAAACAGCATTTCTCAATTCATCTTCATTCAACATTCTTTGCATAACTTCTCTAGCCTCACCAATACGGGATCTATCATTAGAGTCAACAACAAAAATAACACCTTCAGTGTTTCTGTAATAATGTCTCCATAGAGATCTAATTCTATCTTGTCCACCAACATCCCAAACTGTGAATGAAATGTTCTTGTATTGGACAGTTTCAACATTGAAACCAATGGTTGGAATGGTAGTGATAACTTCACCAAGCTTCAATTTGTACAGGACAGTAGTCTTACCAGCACCATCAAGACCAACCATCAGGATACGCATTTCCCTATTACCGAATAGGTTACTAAACAACTTGGAGGCGAATAGACCCATTTTTTTTTCTTTCTCTTTCTTTCTTTTTTAAATGCAACACTTAAGGTACGATTGTCTTTAAAGAGAGACTCTTCTATGCTTAACTTATATAAGATTATAAATAAGTAAAATATAAACAGATAAATAACAAATTCAATTTTAAATACAGCAAAAAAACCCCTGTTTAAGAATTACAAGAATGAATCAAAAACAACAACAATATTATGTGTGTTATGTGTATAACGTACATGTATCGAAAACATCTATCAAATTTCCATTATTTATCGCACCTCCAGCCATTTTTTTTCTCTCTCTTTCCGTTTCTCACATTATTTATTTTTTTTTCTTCCCACGAAAACTACGCCAATTTTTTTTTTTTTGATTTAGAAGAAATGTCAGTATAAGTGAAGGTTATAAAGAACCACCAAAACAGACAAGCCTTGAGGTTTATCTGTTAACAATAACATATATTAGTATGGACATACCCTTTTCTTGAAATTGTATATGCCCTATCAAAAAGCACAAGATGTTTTACTGTCTTGCAAATTGTGTCATATAACTTGCCTTTATTCGATCCCTTTACGTGTCAAAAACCCGTAAATAATGATAAATAATGATCTAGTCATACCTACAGAATTATTGTTATATAGATATTCATAATTTAAATATTAGTATTGTTTTTCTTTTACTTAAGTAGCTAGGATGTATATCGGTTGTTTGGGCGGAATAATGTTTCAAACGATACACTCTATGTGTCTATCTAATATATTACATATCGATATAGCAAAAAATAGTAGTAGTAATGACGGCAATGTATATGGATATGATTTCCCTGGTGAGTTTCTAAATCGAGGAGATTTAAATAGGGTATAAGGGAAAACTAAAACCAAAAATATGAGTAGCTATGCAGATAATAATGTGTGGTGTTTCACCATGCAAAAAAAAAAAAAATAGGTTTATAAGAAGAAGAGACAAAAAAATTATGAGATGAGATGATCAGCAAAAATAAGAAAATAAAATGGTAAAATATGTTGCCTATGAAAGGCAACAAATAGCATGCAAAGATACACAGTGAGAATAAGTGTAGCATAATAAGTGGGAGACACAAATTGTATTTTGTTACTTCCCAACATTAACTTTACAACCAGCATATTGTTTCAGACCTCTGATAAATACAGAGTAAGTCACTTGATTATTATCTTCTTCCCAGAAAAATTCTGTCAAACGTATATGCCAAGGTGGATAGCCTTGTAAATCCAAAGAAGGCCCGAAATATAATAATAAATCAGGTTCTTGTCCAACAAGTTGTTTTAATTCTGTATCTACTAAATCAACTGTAATATCATTAACATTTAATTCTTTATTGGAACAAAGTTCAGCCATTGTTCTAGTCAAATCAACAATAGTTTCTCTACCGTCTCTATTTGATAATAAAGATACTTCAATGGCAACTTTACTCTTAATATCACCTTTTCCTTTTGTATTATATAATATTTTATTAAAATGTGGAATTCTTATTGCGAAGTTTGGTACATTTGCAGGTCCGTAATAAATAGAAAGATGTTCATAAATGGCATTACGTAATTCATCAGTATTTTTTTGTAAAACACCATCATAATCATATAGGGATAAATGTTTAACACCTGCGGATATGGTCCAACAAACTAATTCACTAGCATCATTTAATATACCTTTTAAACCACCACCTACGTCACCTATTGGTTTTACCTCTAGAATTGCAGCTAATCTTGAAGGAATTTTATTCAATTTCACTACGTCTTGTCTTATTAGTTGAGGTGTATTTGATGGATTGTATAATAAATCTAATATTTTTAATTTACTTTTATTATATTGTAATTGGCAATATCTAAAGATACCAAACATAAAAAATAATATCGCTAAAACAATCTTATAGAAGGTAAATTTAAAATAATTAGTATTTTCATTTTTCCAAAAAGTATTAGAGGACGATGATGCGGTGTTGTTATTAGTACTATTATCTTGAATAGTCTTTGATGTAGTATTTATATTACGATTATCAACAAAGATAGAGTTAGAAATGGCTTGTACTGTACGTCTCTTAGTATTTGCACTACCACCTTTCATTCTACTTGCAGCAGGTGGTGGAATATGAAAATTAGAACCTGTAGAAGTAGCTAAATTAGAAATTTTCTCATTGGTGTCATTTTTAACTATCATCTTTGTCTTACCATTTAAATATTTGGTATCAACAGCCTGAGCTTCTGTCATAGTCATTTTATGATATTATATCTAAAAAAAATCAACAAAATTAGCAAATAGGAACTTTAGTTTCTTTTATATTCTGCTAAATTTCAAACAATAATATCTATCTATCTATATGAATATCGTCAGTCAAAAGAGTCTTAAAAAAAATAGTAATATGCACTAACAATATTATATCTAGATTTAGGTATTTAAAATGCGGAGGGATATAGGGAAAAATCTAGTTATACAAACCACGATCTTCAATATTACCTAGTTAGTTAATTTTAAAAAATTTACTAATAATACCTTCAACTAAAAAACCAATATATCTATATTTTCCTTTACTTTCTGTTCTCAAAAATATAAAATGAAGAAAATAGCTTTTATTGAAAAACACAGAAAAATCTATCTTATCTTGATTACTACTAGCCACTAGATATAGTTATATATCTTTATAAAGATGCGATTTAGTTCTCCGATGACATTTCTTTATATACTTTCTATTTTGGATCGAATAGTATTAACGGTTAAGGTACCCACCACCACGCTTCTTACTGTGTGTTGGCGGTCCCTTCTCTCTGCTCAAAAAACCAAAAAACGAAGAGAGTCGCGATTGTCTTTCTCTGTTTCTCGCAGTAAAATTCCTGTACATTCGCTGTCCTCTTTCTCTCCTGCTCTACTTCGATGCCGTGAATCGTAATTTTCTACTGGAGGGACAGTTCTCTCTCGGAAGATGGAGCGGAGAAATGACAAAAAGATATTACTGCCAGCTCGTAGAACATGATATGATTCGTTGATATATATATATATATATATATATATAATAATAAGGAAAGGCGATGACATGGAAGGGAATCAAGAGTCATTACTTTTTAGTTGCTTCAAAGCAGGTAGGAAAGGTACAGTTATATGAACATGAGGGAATATTGTATTATTATAAAAGTATATGTATGTTAATGCTATGCAATTATGCTGAGAAAGTTTTCTGTTTTCCTAATTTAGCTATCAGATATAAATCCGGGTGATTGACTACGATCATAATCATCATCTGCATCATCACTAGAATCAGAAAGAATATCAGGTGGTCCACGACTCATTACATTTAAATTTAGTCCATCACCTAGATCAATATATTCTGAATTGAAATGTTGAGAATGTGTATAACTTTGTGATCTTGCCGATCCACTATTAGTATCATTATACATTATCTGTGCCATATAATCATTGATCTTATCCATTTGTTGACGATCATCACTATAATTTAATGATCCTGAATTATGATCTTCATTATAATTAGTATGCTCAAGATCTATAGATGATCCAGGAGAAATTGATGGTGGGCCTCGCTTATATGTGTTTAAACCAAGTCCATTACCTAGATCTAAGTAGTTATTAGCTGGTTTTACGCTATTATTATTAGTACTCTTTTCTGATGAGATTGGAATATGATTGATGTTCGGTAAGGTATCATTATGGCTATAATATTGACTATTATGATCTTTTCCTTTAGAATCAGTCATCATATATTTATTATATGCACTTACTTCAGGTACGAGTCCTCCCCTTAGACTACTATTCTGTAACGAACTTTCATTGAGTCCACTAGAATTTAATGTAGAACTCATTTTCAATTCATAACCTTCCTTACCATATTCTGTATTCATTGAACCACAGTTATTCATTCGATAAACAATATTATTTGTAGATGGTGTACCATTACTACTACCTTGAATAACACTTATTGGGTATCCATTATCTAACGTCTCTAATTCTTGTTCAAATGGTAATACTGTTGTAGTTGTTGCAGGCATATAAATCGTTGCACGATCTTTTTCTTCTCTTCTAATTCGTTTATTCCATTTTGTGGATTCCATCGCAGTCTTTGATTTCTTATATATTTCATCAATATCTTCTAATACCAAACCTTTAGTTTCATACACCATAAAATAAACAGCGATAACACCCAATGCATTCAAACTACCCCAAATGAAAAATATTTTTGATCCAATATTAGAAGTATGATCCTTAACATCAACAATATAAGGAGTAATTAATGCACAAATAAAATTTACTAACCAATTTGTAGCTGCACAGATAGCTGCACATTTAGCTCTGATACCTAATGGATATAATTCACCTGAAACTACCCAAACAACACCACCCCATGTGGCAGAAAATGCAGCAATAAATATACATATAAACGCAATCATAATCTTATCTGCTGTAATATTATCGATAGAGACACCAACTATACCAATGATTAAATTAGATATTGTCATAATAATACCACCACATAAGAGAATTTTTCTCCTACCAAAATATTCAACAAAAAATAAACCTGGAATATTAAATAATACATTGACAGCATATGTAGTTAATGAGATAATATAACTGTTATGAACCCCTGTACTATTGAAAAAATTTACACCATAATAAAAAATGAAATTAATACCAGAAAATTGTTGAAATGCTTGAATTGCAATTCCTGTAAACATTCTAAGCGTTTGTTGGGGTCTCTTTTCGGTAGTTCTAAAACAATCTAGAACCGAATATGACTCTACAGAGGCTTCATAATCATATGTAGCCTTAATCTCTACTAATTCTTCCAACAATCCTGAATCATGGACCGGAACACCTCTTAAAAACGATAATGATTTGGCTGCACTAGTTAAATCATCCTTAAGGACGTAATAACGAGGTGACTCAGGCAAAAACATCACACCAATACCAAGAACTGTATTCCATATAAACTGAAGACCAATCGGAATTTTATACGATGATGAATTCATCCTGTTCTTAGTCGCTAAAGCAACCGCACACGAAACCAAGAGACCCCATGTTATTGCCCATTGATACATCGAAATTATGGAACCTCTTAAATATCTATTAACAGTTTCTGCTTGATATAGTGGCACAACAGCTGACATAATACCAATTCCATAACCTGATATGACTCTTCCAACTGTTAATAAAATTAAATTATTGGATGCTACTTGCAATGAATTACCAGTGGTAAAAATAATTAATGAACTGACGACAATCGGCAATTTCCTGCCATGCCTATCTGCAATATATGGTGCCGATAAAGCACCAAAAAATGTACCTAATGCTAAAAATGATACCACAATTGATCTTTCTGTGGTACTCAGTGAATGATGATTGTGCGTCATATGTGTTAAAACATAAGGCATCTCTGAAATACTATTAATAAGACCTGTATCATAACCAAACAAAAATCCAGCCACAGTCACAAATGCACCGACAACAATTGAAACCATGTTAGATTGTTGCATTGGGGGTTCTGAAAACATATTTGATAAAGATGATGATGTTCGGTGTAACATTTCGCCCATCGGGAGATCATTATTCTCAATATCAAATGCACTATCATCAGGTAATATTTCTTCTACATGATTTTCTATTACATTATTCTTAACATCTTTATCACCAATATCAACTGGAGTCAACGAATTGGCCTGCATATCGCTAGACTCCACTCGACCTTCTTGACTAGATTCATCATTTTTATGCCGTATTTTTAGTCTACTTCGTACTTTTGTAATAGCATTATTAAGAAGATCTCTCCTCCCATGTGAGCTAGCAATAGTTTCTTGCTCTGTTTCCATTATATATTTTATTCTATTTCTGAATAGAACTGAACGAGGACCCAATAAAAGATCTAATGGTACTTAATTCCTTGAAACGCTTTCTTAAAATCTTATGTTAAGTTACTCTTTCACGTTTATATTGCAGCGAAAATCCTGTTTGTGTTGTATAATGGGATCAGTTTAATCTTATGAAATGGTGATGAATTAAAACTAACGTGTATCTCAACAAAAAACTTTCTTTGTATATTGAATATTATGTATTTCGCCCAAAATAACCCCAAAACTCAAGTTAAACAGTAGTATTTGATCCGTTATGAATAGTTGCGATGAACTTTCCAATGAACAAACTGATAACCACACAGTTATTTGCTAATATCTAAAAGAACTATCTCTAATTATTTCCTTTTTCTATCTCTCTCTCTATTCTTGTTATTCAACAATTATCTATTGTCTCAGGGTCCCCCACGATCTTTGTTTCTTTATATATATTTTATGTATATATGCGTGCACTCCACCCCCCGCAGATCAAACACTTATGTAATGACAATATGGGGAAGGCAAGACACGCATACAATGAAGAACAATAGGATGTAACGAATGGAAAACTATTGTAAATAAAACAAGGCTTGATATATATGGTTGATGCTATTGATAGGTTAAGCAAATAAATTAATTTACATGTTTTTACTTTTTCTTTTAATAAGAAGGTAATATCTTATATAAACATATATAACTATGTATATTGTTCTTGTTAATATTTTAAATTGTCATTTCATCGAGGATTGGTTATCGAATCATGCAGATGTGGCTTCAGCAATACCAATCAATCTTTTAACACCTGTTAACCAGTTACCACCTTCTTGGGCATGGTTTGTAGCAATGTCAACGTGGATCTGTTTAGCAGCTTCATAGTTCTTAGTCTTCAGGAATTCGATTAACTCCTTCAGTTTCTCAATAGTTGGTGCGGTCAACAAGTCACCCTTTTGTAAATGACCAAACAGGATATTTAATCTCTTGTCACAATCCTTCAATTGCTTGGTATAATTTTGTGGTATCAATGGTGTAACACGTTTTAGTTCGTCTTGCAAAAATTCGACAATTGGTTTATATTCTTCTGGCATCACTGTTGGTTCAGTTGTAGCAGCTTGCGCAACAGGTTTCGACACAGGTGGAGTTGAAGTAACAGGAGCGTTAGTCACCGGAATACCTGCGGCGGGTGGTGCACTACGTTTCATGGAATCTAGTAGGTTACTTGCATTCGCAACTGCACCCATATCGTGGTTCTTCTTTCTCATGTTGGTTGGAGGTGGACCAACAGGTTGTTGCAATGGCGATTGTGGAATAGATGTACTAGTACCTCTGCTCATTGGTGGGGGTGCGATAAAGGATGATTGCTGTTGTTGCTGTTGTAGATTGACATTTTGTGGTGGTGCATATGGGTTTTGTTGTTGATTGTATGCATTTTGTGGTGGTACACCAGTAGCATTCATGTTGCTTTGAGGTGGTTCAAGAACTCCCACATTTTGACCTGCAGCAGAGTTTACTGGTGGAGCATATGGATTAGCTTTTGGTTGGAAGTTACCTTGTGGGGGTTGGCTCACCATTGGTGGTGCTGTGTTCATAGGTGGTACATTCTCAGAAACCTTTGGTGCATATGGATTCGATGGAATCTTTGGTAAAGGTGGTGGAGGTGTGGAACTTTCAGGGTTACTTAAGGCAGCTTGCGAAGATTTTCTTGAATTTCTACCCATTGGTGGTGGTGCACTGACAGAAGCAGAAGATGTCACCCTTGAGAGTGGTGGAGGTGGCATAGCATTACTAGCAACATGTGGTGATCCACTAGCAGAACCTTGCATCATACCCATAGGTGGTGGTGCTACAGAGACAGCCTTAGCGCGACCTTTATCTTTTTCAACCTTTAATGGTAGATCGTTCCAACCATCGTTAGCCTTTCTATTCAAATGCGGTGTCTGTCCAGATCTCATACCATTCATGTTTTGTGGTGGAGGTGGAAGTTCGGAAGGTTGAGGAGCATATGCATTGTTGTTACCAACAGTTGTAGTTGATGGAGCATAAGGATTTTGTGGTTGAAGGAAAGATGATACTGGAGCTTGAGTTTGGACCGGAGCCTGAGGCATTGGAATATTACCAGCAGCAACAGTAGCTGGAGTAACTGGAGCATATCTACCTGCCGGAATATGTTGTGTGACGGGTGTTTGACCAGAAGTAGTGGTTATTGGTACTTGAGGTTGAACACCGTAACCAGTATGTTGTGGAATAGCGGTAGTTTGAGGCATCTGTTGTTGTTGTAATGGTGGTTGGACACCGTATCTGGCTGCTGATTGAGGAACTTGGTTAGCCATTTGTGGGTTAACATAAGCTGTGGTTCTAGCCTTGGATTGTTGTGCTCTACCTGTAACAGTTCTAACTTGTTTCCCAGAGGCAATTTGAACACGTTGCTTTTCAGCATTAACTTCTGGATTCTCACCTGGTAGATTTTCCAAGAAAGCTGCAGCTAAGTCAAAATTACCACTAGCAGAAGTCAAGTTAACAAATTCCATGAATTTAGAGATTAACTCTTCACTGTTAATATTCAAATTCCCACCTAAGAAACTAGATAGAACGGTGAATTTTTCAATGAATTCGGTTAAACATTCAGAATGAGCTTCGTAGACTGTCTTATTTTGTTCTTTTAAACTATCTTCTACAGATTTGAATTCTTTCAACCAAATTGAGGAGACTTTATCTAGAGAGTTTGCGGCAAAGAAAATAATCAAAGCGTCTTGTCTCATATTTTTTTCAACCAATTTATCACCAAGTTTAACCAATAGTTCGTTTCTTTTAGATTCATCAGTCTTGAAATAGTTGTATATAGCCTTGACAGTATATCTCCATTGTTGAATATCCAAATTGTTAATCATATCTTCGATATCTTTCTTTTGAGTTGAATACATTACTCTCGATAAAGATGATTGATTTGCATACTTGGTGAAATATTTATTTTTCACAATTTCTCTCATTGTAGGATCTGTTGAATCCAAAGCAATAACTAGAGCTTCTAGTAACATATCATCATCTAAACATTTAGTAATGGCACGATCCAAATTACCTTTAATTAAATCCTTAGAGATAGTAGCTTCTTTACCTTTATTCAATTTGAATTCACCAGTTGGGGTGAAATCAGTCTCTAATTTATTGAAGAATTTCTCATCTTCATCATTTTCTTTTTCACCAGAGACTTCACCATCATCATTAGTATCTTCTTCATCATCGTCGAATGAAAATGCATCCTTTAAGAATTCTTCTTTACCATCCATTGATAATTTTTCTAATAGATTCCAATCTTCTTCATTTGTCTTATTAACAGTCTTAACTAATCTAACATTGATTAATGGAACAAAATCTTTAGTCTTTAATGCATCATTTAGGACTTCATTTGGTTCTAAACCTTGAATAGTTGGTTTTGTAATTGAGACACCCTTCCCATCTGGTAAAATTTGAACAAGTTTTCCACCAAAAGCCCAATTAGCTGCTGGAGATTGATGTTCACACCATTTTGGAGTTTGTAATTCAAAAATGGTAGGCTTTTGATTTTGACTAGGTTCTTCATTAGAGACATTATTCCAAAATTCAGATTCAGATTCTTTAATCTTTTGTTGAGTTTCTTCTTTATCAAAAGTATTTTCTAAATTTTGTAGAGTTTGAACTTGAATTTTTGAATCAAATGAAGCAGATGCAAAAATATCAGGTACAGCAGGTGCAAACTTTGTCTTAAAACACCAATTAGTTCTTGTTGGAAATTGTGATAATAATTTACCTTCTTCAGGATTCCATAATTGTACAGTATTATCACGACCACTTGATAATAATAAACTTGAATCTTGAGAACACCAATCTAATGATAAAATTCCTTTAGCAAAACCATTATTCATTACTTTTAATGGTTGATTAGCATTTCTTAAATCCCAAGTAACAATAACAGAATCTGTATCACTACCTGATGCAGTAGCAATAGTTGTTGAACTTATTGGATGCCATTCAACAACAGATAATAAAGGTTTTAAACCTGTTGTTTCAGAAGTATAATTTAAATGTAAAACTTCTTTTTGTACTTTTAAATCCCAAATTGAAGCATATGGACTATTAGCACCTGCTGTTGCAAAGACTCTAGTATTATTTCTATTCCATGCAACAGATTTAATTTCATCTATTGAAGACATTGCAGTACCTGGTGAAGTTGGTGAATACGATTTAGAAGTTTGTGGTGTTGAACATTGATTAACATCCCAAATATATAATTCATTATTATTACCACCTGCAGATAATAATAAATTGGTTTGTTTTGGATTAAATCTTAAAGTACTAACTGGTGAAGTATGTTTTAACAGTTTTGTAATTGATGAAATACTTGTCTTTGAATCATTCATTGAAAATAATTCAATATTACCATTATCTAAAGCACCAGCAATAAATTTATTATCAAATGACCAATCTAAATCATTAAATTTTGCATCTGTTTTAATTGAACAAACCGGTTTATCAGTTGAAGTTGATAATAAAGACCATAATTCAAGTACACTATCATTAGAAAAATCTGCATCCATTGTACCTGATGCGGTACCAGATGCTAAATAAGGAATCTTATCATGAGACCAAGCAAATGTTGCTGTACGATTATATTCAGCTAATTTAACCATTTTCCTTATATTTTCTCTTCTTTTATTTCGTCTTGGCTTACTTTATAAAATGATTAAAAACAACCTGTAATCCTTTATCTTTATTAAATGTATAAAAGAAAAAGATCAACAAGTTTGCCTTAATGTAATCAAATCAAATCAAAAAAAAAAAGGACAACAATTGAAATTTTCAATTAACTTTCTCTGTTTCTTCTGTTAAAAAAATTAATAAGAACAGTAGCAATAAATACAAAAAAATAACAATATAATAATTGAGAATAACAAGTTAAATATCTATTATTTGTTCAAGATAATTGAATTTTACAAAATTAAGAGAGAAAGTACCTTCAAATTGTATATTTATTTTTACATATTTTTCCCAATTTCATTTCGCCTTTCTTCCCTCCCTCATTAAAATATTAACGTGCAGCGTTATATGGAAAAATAAACAAAATTCCTTTTAACACTCTTCAAAGAAAACCAAAAAATTTCAGTTGAAGAGAAAATATCAACGCGTGTCCTCTCTCTTTCTCACTTTGTCTCAATTGCTCTGTCGCGTTGAAAGATTAATATGATAAAGAAGAAAAAGAGAGAACCGCGCTTTGTTTATTTTGTTTAATTAGCGGTGGTACATTCGCTCACTGTATGGAATGCTTCAAATTGAATTATATAGTATATATACTATTAACAATTATATGACAGACTAAACTAAGGTTTTGTTGCTGTTGTCATAGTCTGAATTCTTGAACTTAACACTGACAAGAACAGTTTTAAATGAAAGTGAGAACGTGACGGTTAATGATAATATTTGGCACTATCATGTTCATATAGTGTCTTTTTTCTTAGGGTGGGTAGACTGAACAATTAATTTCTGTTATCCTACATGATTGTAATTATTACTTGAGTTCTACACATATATGATTGAAGTTAATACTCTCTTGGCTTACCTTATTATATATACATTCAATACTCTATACTAATGTATATATACGTAGGTAACTTTTTTTTGCTGCCCTATTTCTTTGATGATAATTTAATTTGCTCCCGCTTTTATTAGGGTATACGTAATATATATATATATATACTACACATAGCAAAGAGGCACAGAAATAAGGAGATGTTTAAAGTTTTATTGTTATTAGAATATACAAACACAAAAGACTCATTTGACAATATTAATTTACTACAATGAGTGATAAACAAAATGACGAACCTATATCAGAATATTATAAAGAAGCATTAGAAGAATATAAAGAACAACAAGCTGAAAATGATTTAGATGATTGGGATAAAAGAATTAATGATACAGGTTGTTATGTTCAAAATATGGCATTGCAATTATGTCATGCAGACACAGGTGATTGGGGGAAATGTTTTGGTGAAATGGAAGCATTTAGGAAATGTTGGGAACAAAATGGTAATAGAGAACGTGTAAATACTGTTGATAGATAATTAGATATATCAACTTCTTTCTGTATAAAAATTCTATAATATTCTATAAAATTCGATTTTCCTTTTTTTTTCGCAGTTTGGCTTACCCGCTTTGTTTTGAGCCTTTCTTCACCCCCCCCTTCATCTTAGTATTAAGTAACGATCCAATATATATATATATATATATATGTAAGTGATATTTGACATGTTCAATTGAACAGTTGGATTAGATAACATAGTTGTTATTTTTGTATTAAATCTAGGATTTCACCAAACAGCAAAAAGCATATTAATCATGTCTAGACAAAAAACTTTTATCGATGTTACCATTGGAGGTCAATCAAAGGGTCGTATTGTCTTTGAATTATTCAATGATATAGTACCAAGAACTACAGATAATTTTTATCATTTATGTGCAGGTGATGAAGGTATGTGTAAAACTGATTCTTCAATTCCTTTATCATACAAGAATTCTATCTTTCATCGTGTAATTCCTGATTTTATGTTGCAATTTGGTGATTTTACTAGAGGTGATGGGACAGGTGGTGAAAGTATTTATGGTGAAAAATTTGAGGATGAAAATTTTACAATGAAACATGATGAACCATTCTTATTATCTATGGCTAATGCAGGTCCAAATACTAATGGATCTCAAGTATTCATTACTTGTGTTCCAACTCCACATTTAGATGGGAAACATGTTGTCTTTGGGAAAGTAATTCAAGGTAAAAGAATTGTTCGTTTAATTGAAAAAAATCAAACAGATAAAGAAAATGATAAACCTATTAGAGAAGTTAAAATTATCGATTGTGGTGTCTTACCAAATGATTATATTGTACCAGAAAATATTGAAGCCACACCAATGGATGAATTTGGTGATAACTATGAATCTTCATTGAAGGATGATACTAAAGTTGACTTAAATGATTTTATGTCTGTATTGACTGCAATTGAATTTGTTAAGAATATTGGTACTGAGCAATTCAAGAAACAAAATTATACCGTTGCTTTAGAAAAATATCAAAAATGTGATAAATTCTTAAAGGAATACTTCCCAGAAGATTTACCAGAAGAACGTATCAAGAAGATTGAAGGTTTAAAAGTTTCAATCCCATTGAATATAGCTTTAGTCGCTCTAAGATTGAAGGAATATAGTGTTGTATTAACTGCAAGTTCAGAAGTACTATACGCTAATGCAGCAGATGATCTTTCTAAAGCAAAAGCTCTATACCGTAGAGGTCTTGCATATGCTGCTGTAAAGGATACAGATATGGCTTTAGCTGATTTGGATATGGCAGCTACATTCCATCCTCACGATGCGGGTATTCAGAAGGCTATTAAAGATACAAAGGAACAAAGACGTTCTCAAGTCGCTGAACAAAAGAAATCGTTATCTAAGATGTTCTCATAAGGAAGATTATATACTCGATTATATACAAAATATATATAGAGGAACCTCCTACTCATATTTCTAACATTAGGTCATTTCTGTCATTTATTAAATTAGTCCAATGTAGTGGTCATGTATTATATATCCGGCAACTAATCTTTTCTTTCGAGAGGTCAGAAAGGGGAGGAAACTAAAAACAAAAAAAAAAGAGTGCTCTAGGTTATTTACAGAAAAGAAGACTCAATGATCCATATACAATGATCATATAGTCAAAGGAAAGTAGAAAACTTGTATTGCTATACACAACCATAGTTCCATCATTACCTTAATATAATCAAACTAAACAATCGTTTTTTTCCCCATCTTAATATCATATTCATGTATAAGTTCATCGGCACTAGATCTGCAGCCACTACAAGAATTCTCACAAAATGCAACTTAAGAAGTAGTATACACACATCTTCAATAATATTAAACAAACAAAACACTGTTAAGTCCGTACAGTCCAACAAAGTACTAACTATACCCAATGCATTAACGATGTCAAGAATAGCAGCAACCCCATTTATTGGCCATTTCATCATAACAAATAATTTAACTCCAGCACTTGGTATATTCGCGTATTGTTGTATAACAGATTTCCTTGATGGTTATATAGCAAGAAAATATAAATTAGGATCTATGGCTGGAAGCATATTGGATCCAATGGCCGATAAACTGTTGATGCTTGTCACGACAGTCGCAATGACAATACCGTCTGGACCTGCGATTATTCCATTACCGCTTGCATTCTTAATTGTGGGTAGAGATTTCGGGCTAGCTGTGGCTGCTTTTGTATTAAGATATACATCATTAAAGAAAGTCTATAAAAGAATTACTTGGAACTCATATTGGAATTTCTTCAAATACCCTAGTGCGATGGTAAAACCTTCTCAAATTTCCAAATGGAACACTTTTTTACAGATGATATATCTAGGATTAGGTGTTGTAGTGTTAATGAACGACAAGAAAAGAGATGTAGAAGGAGAGAAAAATGAGGAGAACGACAAAGAGAATACTACATTACTCACGAGTTTCAAATGGTTAGGTTTCATAGTAGGCGGTACTACCGTACTAAGTGGTGCATCATATGCTTTAAGCAGGAACGCCATCAGGGTTCTCAAGATATAACTGCTTTAATCTGTATATAAAACATCATATATTCAATATAAAAATTAACTTAGATCTAACAAATTATATATTCATGAAATATGTCTGCTACCACGTGAAAATTAGTCAGAATTGGTTTTTAGGAAAGTGTTAAATGCGAAGCGATGAGCTGCGAAAATCTCGAAATTTCATTATATAATAGTGTAACCTAATATTATATTTTACAAGAATATTTTACAAAATAACACACTTATTTTACAGGGAAACTAACCTCACAAATAATAGGATTGTCATTATAAATACACAATACGCTAATGAGTCAAAATTATAAATCATTTAGTGATGTATCTGTCACAAGAAGACAAATTGAAAACTGTTCCTTTTCGAACTGGTACCCAATGTTTAAAGATTATACACCTAAGGCAGAAGTAATAAAACCTATACCACAAAAGTTTGTACAATACTTGGAACAAGACGGTATTTCATTACCTACCGAACAACATACATCGTCATTCTATACAGGTCCTATTGAAAATAACGAAGAAAATGAATATAGTGATTGGGAAGAAGAAGAAGAAGAAGATTTGAATACACAAGACGAAGATTCTAGTGATGAAGAAAATAAAGAACCTCAAACTCCTAAATTAGATCCCGTTACAGACTTTCCTGAATTTCATAATCTGTTGAAAGGGGTATTGGAAAAATTTGGAGCAGTTACACCCAAGTTAAATTGGTCTGCACCACAGGATGCTACTTGGATATTACCTAACAATTCTATGAAATGCACAGAAGTGAACGAGCTTTATTTAATATTAAATGCTTCAAATTATATTATGCATGATTTGCAATATGCCTTTGATGATTGTTCGGATTCAAATGATGCCAAGGAAAAGCCAATATATGAACTTATTTTAAGGAAATGGTTTGATATAAATCCAGCGTTAGAATTTAGAGTATTTGTTAAAGAAAAGCAAATTATCGGTGTATCACAAAGGGACCTTAACTACTATGATTATTTGAAACCACTTGGTGATACATTCAAGGATTTAATAGACGAATTTGTAGAAGATATTGTGATCGCCAAGTTTCCTGATGATAGTTTTGTATTAGATATTTATATTCCAAGACCTTTCGACAAAATATTTTTAATTGATATCAATCCATTCGCGAGGAAGACAGATCCATTAATGTTTTCCTGGAACGAACTAATAACAAAGGAGAAAAATGAAGAAGATGACTATGAATTGAGATTAGTCTTAAAAAATAACACAGGAAGATTTGCTTGTAAAGAACATTCAGAGAATCAAGTTCCTGACGATGTCGTGCAGGCTAGTTTGGATCCTAATTCTATAAGGGAGTTGGCACAAAAATGGAAGGAATTGTTAGCTTTGCAAGAAAAAGAGGAAGCTAGTAAGGAATAATAAGTTTTTGCGTTGTATTTTTTTATAGAGAAATTCATATATATATATATATAGAATATTTATAAGCATAATTTAATTAGTACATGTATAATTGTACCTATTTACCAAGTAAAACTTTTTTCATCGAAGTTAACATTTATTGTTATCTCCTTTCCAAGTTCTTGTGTCATATGATATCTGATCTTATCGTTGAAACTTGAAGGACCACAAGTTAAAATATTTAAATCTCTTGGTTGCGGTGATTGACTTTGAGATTTAACAATTTCAGTAGCAATCAATTCTCCTAAGTTAGGTCTAGCCTCAATGTATTGGATTTCATATTGGGATTTTTTTGAGTCCACGTTAATAGATGTAGTAGAACTTTCAGAATCTGTGGCGGTTACAAATTGTAATTTATCGGTTGAATTTTTTACCTTCTCATTATTTGAGGTAGTATTAGAATACTTCCTCGTACAAATTATCTCAATCGTACAATTTAATTGGGACAATAAACACAACTCTTGATGAAACCATTCCACATGAGATGGATTGTTAATGATCCAAATCAAATGATGGGAAAAGCTTCCAAATTTCTCCGTTTGTTGAGCTGCATGATATAATTCAGGGTATACTGCTGTAATCCCAAGACCAGCACAAATGCCTGATTGGTTCTCTGTAATTGGCCTAATTTGAGGTAATTGAACACCATAAGGTCCCTCCAATAAAACTTTACAATGGATACTTTGTTGACCACTATTTTCTAGTCTTGATAATAAACGTTTAGTAATACCTTTATTAACTTTAAAATAAATTATCAAATTACCTGGTTGAATTTTATCAACTTGTGGTTCACTTAAGATTGTGAATGGATGAGATTGTAAAGAACAGAACCAAGGTTCATTTAAACCCAAGAAATACAGGTAAACATACATCCCAGGTTGATACTTGAAAAATTTTGGTTTTGGGATAGATACCTTTATAACACCATTAAAACAATCTGTTAGTGTTGCATTATGTACACCACCATTGATAATAATCCAGAATAACCTCAAGACTCTATCAGTAGCCCAAATACCGACAAGAGCCCAAACCCAATTCAACCAACCAAAAGAAACAATATGATAATATAGACCCACAATAAATATTACATTCATAGCTTTATGGAAAAATAAAAAGAACTCGTAGAATCTATCTCTGAAAATCTTTTCACTATGAGAACACAGAACAAACATCATCACAGTGGCAGCAATACCCCATTGGAAATACTTCTGTGTGATGTAATGATGATAAGTAGAATACTTTTGTGAATAAACTGTCCATAATACGGCATGAATCAATACCAAAACGGAAGCTACATATGCACACCATTTATGAAAATAATTGAAAGAACCAATCGATAAACCAGATAATGTAATAAAGGGGTTATTTCTTATACCAAACATATAAATAACTGGGAACAAAGCAAGAGCCATTTGATCTACTCTGTAATTCAACATTCTTGCATTAAGTCTCCATTGATCTGGGTAATTTGGATGAGGTAAATGAATATCATAATCCATCCCACAAAAGATAATTGTTAAGATGACAAATATTGTTACAATAAGAGCGTCTAATCTAGTTGGAAAATTAATAGGTATACAACGAAATAAAAGAAAAGTACGTTCTTTATAATGTTTACCCATTGAGGGAATTGTAATGTTTCGTTTAATCCAATTATGTTGTAAAGGATTCTTAAATCCAATCATTTTTTTATTTACATTGAAAATTGTAGACAATAAAATTATCGTTACCCAATAAAATACCAAACCCCAACCAAACCATTGAGATCTAGTAACAAATAAAGTTGTCTGTTTATATTTTGTCAAGTAATAATTGAAGCTACTTTCATCTGGAATTAAAGTACCAATGACTCTAGTTGTTGTATCGTTTGAAGTAATTGGTCTAGTATATGAGGTACCATTTTCATAAATTTCTTGTAATTGTTCCTTGGTAAAATTAATATCACCTGATTGACATCTTAATCTCAGATGTCTCATAGCATGTTCCAAAGGTTTTTCATGATCTGCACCATAGTTCACACAATAAGTTAAAGTCTGTAACCAATTAATATCTTTACAAAGGCATGAATATTTTTTATTTGATGCACAATTCCATTTAAATTGGGAATTGTATTTCAAACAAGCTGTAGCAATTGAAGAATCAAGAGACGATAATGCAATGACTCCCGAAACGGAATATATTAACCAGAGTATGGATGTAACTGTTAGCAATTTCATATCAACGAACTATATAAATATTTTTGCATATAGTGATACTATACATATATATGTGTTTTTACCTTTATTTTTAATTATTTGTTGAAAAGCACAAAGTAAAGAAAAGGGAAATTGAAATTACAAACCTTCAGACCTAAACAAATACAGACCTTATATACCATTTTTTTTAAATCCAAATTGTTCTTGATAACCATGTTCGAACAACTATAAAGAAAATGTTTGAAAGACCTACAAAATATTAACTAACGATAAGTTACGATGTCATCACCGACTAATTGTCGTTGAGCATATATCGGTCCCGAGACTAGTCAACCAAAACATGGCTAATATATGCACCCTTCAAAACCAGGATCATAGCCACATATTAAGAATCGACAATATGCAAAGAATGTACTACAATATGATGCTACTTTCTTGTACTTCACCCTCTCAAATATCACTACAAACTTCGAGATTTGTATCATTCCGAGTTACGCTGTCTGTCTGTCTCTTTATTACCCAATTCAATACACTGTGACACTTCTCTCAAAAATACGCGGTTGTACAGTGAAACTTATTACTACAAAGTTCAAAAAATACACTATAATTAGAAAACTAATTTATTTAATTTGCTCAGATAAGCTAACTAATGAAAGAGAGAAAAACAGATATTTGCTCACAAGTGGAAGTAGAGCGAATCGTGAAAAGTGATGTTGATACTAGTAGAAAACTATGAAAGATAGAGTAGTGTATTAAGTTTAATTTTATTATATAAAAGGAAGAAGGCAAAAGATTGGTAGTTGTAAATAAACTTTTACAACATCTAGCCTTTTATTAAGAATGTCTCAACTGACATATGCAGTTAAATATACTAACCTGTGATTACATACATATTTACACCTCTGTCTTGGTGCAATTGTTATATATTGCACCCTGTATGAAAATAAACGCGTTGCACCGTTTTCTTGTTTTATCTCTTATTCTACTGCCATTTTTTTGCCTGGATTGGAGCGTCGCAAAACTGATAAAAATATGTGACATAACAGGTGTGTTACTGCAGAAAAATGTCACACACGTACACACAAAAAAGATAATATTCTAATTACATTATTAAATAATTATTATACAATATTTATTGTTTTTTTTTGGAAGTAATATGGCTTAGGTACATTGTACATTAAAAGCAAGGTAGTGTATACAATCATTAATCGTTTGAATCTGTAATAAATATTCAAAAATAAAAATAAAATCGTAAAACCCCCCAAAATATGATACGTGGTTACCTTCTATTACTGTCTTTTTTACTGTCATTTGTGTGGTCACTACCGTTGATTAAAGTCAATGAACAAGAAACGTTTAAACCACCAACACCCATTTTTTGTTCTAAAAATTTAAATTGTCCAGAAGAATGGCCTTGTTGTTCACCATATGGAGAGTGTGGTTCCGGCCCAACCTGTATCGGTGGTTGTGATCCACGGTATTCCTATGATGATGACAGTTGTATCCCTTTACCGGTATTAATGTATCCATTTAATGTTGTGTTTCATCATGATTTTGTACCTAATAAATTTAAATTTGGTTCTCAAAATAATGGTGGATATTCAACAGAAAAAAAAGATGTTAATGAAATGAAATCAAATGATAATTCTTTAAAAAATACACCTTTAGAGGCAGCAATGCATCAAAAGAGATTTATTCATCATTCAAAATTTTTAATTACGAAGAGTGATCGAAAAGCTGAAGAAATGTTATATAATTATAATTTTATCTATAGTGGTAATACTAATATTGATGACGATACTGGTGAAATTTTATTAACTATGCCAAAGCATAGTACAGGTTCATTAATTGCATCAACTCAAGAATTCTTGTATGGTAAAGCAACAGTTTCATTAAAGACTGCTAGATCACAAGGTGTTGTAACTGCAATTGTTTTGATGTCTCAAGTTGGTGATGAAATTGATTTTGAATTTTTAGGTAGTCAAAGGTTTGATGCTCAAACAAATTGGTATTATCAAACTGAATTAGATTACACTAGAATGCAAAAACAACCAATATTTACAGATTCATATGAAAATTATCATACCTATGGTTTCGATTGGAATGAAGAGAGAATTATTTGGTTAATCGATGGCCGACCTGTCAGAACTTTATTTAAGAGAGATACATGGGATCCTATTACTCAAAATTTTAAATATCCACAAACTCCTGCAAGATTAGAAATTGCAATATGGCCAGGTGGAGATGCTGATAATCATCCAGGAACAATTGAATGGGCAGGTGGACCAATTGATTGGGAAAATTCTCCTGATATTCTTCAATATGGTCAATTTTATGCTAGAGTGAAAGAAATTCATATCGAACCAAAACAAAATGAACATTTTAATGAAATTTATAAATGTATCACAAGGAAATCATATCAACGTAATTTTGATATTACTGAATTATTAAGAACAACCTGTAGTTATGATCATTATGTGGAACCAAAATTTAGTGAAAAATCATTACAATGGCATTGTGATTATACTCCAAGGGTTAAATCATTAAGAGATTCAGGTTCAACAACATATAGTAGAAGATCAAGATTTTTCAAGAAAAGGTATCCTTCATCTCTTCCTTTGAAGAAATCACAAATTCAAGCTTTTACTAATGATTCAGAAACTGGAAATAGTAACAAAAATATTAGTAGATTAGAGGCAATACTTTACGACAAGAAAAGATTACTAGATTTTTCAAAGATCGGGGTAGTAAATGATAAGAACAACAGTCACAATAAATTAAATCTCACAAAATTGGAAAATTCTCAAAAAATATTACAGAAACGCAATGTTACAGACATAACAAATAGAACAATTCAACTGGAACTTTTCTGAGAGAATACTTTTTACTTCTCTCAAAGTCATCATTTTAATAACAATGATTTCCATCCTCGTTTTAACATCTTGATATTTGTGTTCTTAGCACACAATTCAACATAAATAACTTTGCAACAGTATAATCAGTTTTTATAAACACCGTTCTTCATCTATATATTTATTTAAAAACCTTCATCACTCATCATTCTGTCTCTAATTAATTAATCCTGTCACATTTTTTCAAAACTATTTATTACCCTCTCCTAATTTAATTTTTTTTCGTTTTCTTCTCGAGACAAAACGAGGCGACTTTCTATCCTTCCCCCCAAAAGACCGCGAAGAATTTCTCGCAGTCGTTTCTGGGGGGAGGGCCAGAAGTCAGATAGAGTGAGACAACAAACTGAACAGAAAGCAAAATGGAAAAACACGTTGAGAGGAACAGCAAATTCAAACAAATCAAGAGAAAGTTGGAATATACGTGTAAATTTAGAATTTGCAAGAATTAGCTTTTACGATAGGTACCAACAGACACACATAAAGGTAATTAAGTAGAAAGAGTATAACTAAATTATTTAGCTAGCTTTTTTTGATTTGTTATTATTGTAATTATCACATAGTCAATTGATCATATTACTGTTTGCTGTGCATTGATACATACCCTGTTTTTTTTTATTGAAGATCAAGTATCAACAAGATTACACGCAGTTTTATAACCTAGTGAAACAATATCGAACTTTCATTGTATTCGATTAAAATAAACATTGATTGTTCTGTCTCTTGTTGACGTTTAATATATTGTACACTACTGATAAATCGATACAAGATGAAGATGTTAACTAAATTTGAGTCAAAGTCTACTAGGGCTAAAGGGATTGCATTCCATCCTTCCAGACCATGGGTTCTAGTGGCTTTGTTCTCTTCTACTATTCAATTATGGGATTACAGAATGGGTACCTTACTACATAGATTTGAGGGCCATGAAGGTCCTGTCAGAGGAGTTGATTTCCATCCAACTCAACCTATCTTTGCATCCACTGGTGATGATACTACTATTAAGATTTGGTCTCTAGATACAAACAAATGTATCCATACTTTCACTGGTCATTTGGATTACGTTCGTACTGTTTTCTTCCACAATGAACTACCATGGTTGATTACTGCTTCTGATGATCAAACTATTAGAATCTGGAACTGGCAAAACCGTAAAGAAATCGCTTGTTTGACTGGCCACAACCATTTCGTCATGTGTGCTCAATTCCATCCAACAGAAGATCTGATTGTCTCTGCCTCCCTTGATGAGACTGTTAGAGTTTGGGATATTTCAGGTTTGAGAAAGAAACATTCTGCTCCAGGTGTTATGTCTGTCGAAGATCAAATGATTGCTCAACAAAATCTATTAGATGGCGGCTTTGGGGACTATTTAGTTAAGTTTATTTTAGAAGGACATACAAGAGGTGTTAATTGGGCTTCTTTCCATCCTACTTTACCTTTGATTGTCTCTGGTGGTGACGATCGTCAAGTTAAATTATGGAGAATGAGCGCTACTAAAGCCTGGGAAGTAGATACATGTAGAGGTCACACTAACAATGTTGACTGTGTTACTTTCCATCCACATCAAAATTTGATCTTATCTGCCGGTGAAGATAAAACTTTAAGAATTTGGGATCTAGATAAGAGAGTTCCAGTTAAACAATTTAAGAGAGAAAACGACAGATTCTGGTTAATTGCCTCTCACCCAAATATCAACTTGTTTGGTGCTGCTCATGATTCAGGTGTTATGATCTTCAAGTTGGATCGTGAAAGACCATGTAGTACCATCTACCAAAATCAATTATTCTTTGTTAACAAACAGAAATTGGTTCAATCCTTCGATTTTCAAAAGGGTGTTTCATCTTTACCATATGTCTCTTTAAAGAGTATCGGTCAAATTTGGAGTGCTTTCAGAAATATATCATACAATCCATCTCAACACTCTTTATTGGTCAATCAAGCAAATGACAAGTTTGCTTTAGTCTTATTACCAAAGGAACCAACTGGTCAAGTTGATCCAACCGGTGTCGTCGAAGACTCTGGTAATTTTGCGACTTTTGTTGCTCGTAACAGATTTGTCGTATACAACAAATATTCCGAATCTATTGAAATCCGTAATTTGGAAAACAAGACTACTAAATCTATTAAAATTGATGACCCAATTAAGGATATTGTTTATGGTGGACCTGGTAATGTCTTATTATTACATCCAAGAGAAGTTGTGTTATATGATGTTCAACAAGGTAAGAAATTAGCTAGTATCACTGCTAAGAACGTCAAGTATGTCTCTTGGTCTAATGATGGTCAATACGTTGCTCTAATGAGCAAGCATACTATTACCCTAGCAACAAAGAGATTAGAATTAATTAACTCTATGCACGAAACTATCCGTATCAAGAGTGCAGCTTGGGATGAAACCGGCGTATTGATTTACTCCACTTTAAATCATATTAGATATTCTTTACTCAATGGTGATAGAGGTATTATTAAGACTCTTGAGAATACTCTTTATATCACTAGAGTTAAGGACAAATACGTTTATACTTTGAACCGTGATGGTGAAGTTGAAATCTTATCAATTGATCCAACTGAATACCGTTTCAAGAAAGCTCTTGTAAACAAGAACTTCCCAGAAGTTCTAAGAATCATTAAGAACTCTAATTTGGTTGGTCAAAATATTATTTCCTATTTACAAAAATCTGGTTACCCAGAGATTGCTTTACAATTCGTTCAAGATCCACAAGTTCGTTTTGATTTAGCTTTAGAATCTGGTAACCTAACTGTCGCTCTTGAAGAGGCTAAAAAATTAAATGAGGCCTCTGTTTGGGAAAGATTAAACAAAGAAGCACTCTTACAAGGTAATACCACCATGTCTGAAATGATTTACCAAACTCAAAATGCTTTCGACAGATTATCTTTCCTATACTTGTTGACAGGTGACAATGGGAAATTATCAAAGATGGAAGCTATCGCTGAGAATCGTGGTGATATGAAGGGTATGGTATTAAATTCTATTTATAACAATTCTTCCTCTACTAGAGCCAATGTATTCTCTGAAGGTGGTTCTCTTCCACTTGCATATGCGATTGCTAAGGCCAATGGTGACGAAAGAATGGCCAACGAATATCTGGCTCAAGCTGAAATCAATGAAAGTGATATCGTACTACCGGATATTACTTCCCGTACGAGTCATGTTGTACCTCCTACTTCTACAGAACCATTTACCAAATGGCCATTAAAGGACGCCGAATTATCGTACTTTGAAAAAGCCATCTCTGGTCAAATCGATGATTTGGATATCAATGAAGAACCTGCTGAAGTTGAAACTGCTGCTGGTATTGATGCAGCTGCTGATGAAGGTGTATTTATCGACGAGGAATCTGAGAATGAAGAGGCTGGTGCATGGGATATGGGTGATGAAGATCTAGATATTGGTGAAGACACAGAACAAGTCGAAGAAGGAGAAGTAATTGCTTCAACTGCAGAAAGTAGTAGTGAGACTGCTACATGGGTAAAGAATTCCAAATTACCTTCAGTTCTTGTTGCCGCTGGTGCCTTTGGTGCTGCTGGTGAAGCTTTGAACAAACAAATTGGTGTTGTTGAATTTGAACCATTGAGAAAATATTTCACTCAAAGATATGCTAGCTGTAGGACATACCTTGCCTCTACACCTGTTGAACTTCCTGCCATTGAAGGTTTCATTCGTTCTAATACTGAAAGTGACGAAAACGTTTTACCATACTCCAGTGATATCTCAGCAGTAGTAGAAAAATTACAAGATGGTTTCAAACTGTTCAAGGCTAATAAACTTGAAGAAGCTATTGAAGTGTTCCGTGAGATTATCTATCTAATAATACTTTTGGCTGTTGACAATGATGAAGACGAACACAATGCTCATGAAACATTAAGGGTTGCTAAGGAATACATATTAGGTTTATCCATCGAATTAGAACGTCGTTCGCTAGATCCAAGTAATATCAAACGTAATCTAGAACTAGCAGCTTACTTCACAAAAGCAGATCTTCTACCTCTACATAGAAGTAACGCTTTGCAAGTTGCTATGTCCCAAAATTTCAAACACAAAAATTTCGTCCAAGCTTCTTATTTTGCAAGTGAATTTTTAGAAATCGTTTCTACTGGTTCCAGAGCTGAACAAGCCCGTAAGATAAAATCTAGAGCAGATGCAAAAGCAAGTGATGAAGTTACCATTGACTTTGATCCATATGCTGAATTCCAAGTTTGTGCTGCTACTCATACCCCAATTTACAAAGATACACCTTCGACACAAGATCCATTAACTGGTGCTGTTTACCATGCTTCTGAAAAGGGTAAAATCGACAGTATTACATTAATAACCAAGATTGGGGCTCCGGCTTCTGGTTTGAGAATTCGTTTGTGATGAAAGTTACATTAATATTAAATAGATACAATGACTATGGGCTATGCTCAGACACAATCTAATGTGCTCTTAAATATTTCTACGTACATCCAGTTATATAAATTTATATGTATTTATAACCACATTTTAAAATAAACAATTATTATTTAAGAAAATTACAAAACTTCAAATCTAACTAAACGATGGTAGGACATAATATTTATCTTATATATTATCACTTTGACTATTTTATCATAGTAAGTTATGAATTTAGCGTGACGCGTTATTAAAAATATCGAAATTTTTAGAAAATTGGTAAAGTAAACAAAGCAATAAAACAAGAAGTTGAAGAGCTTTCAAATTGAGAAAAACTAATTAACAAAAAAGTTGTATTCGATTGACAGTTTGGCCTGGTTTTGGTTGTGTGAGCTATATCCTAAAAACACATAAGGTAAATTATTAACAAATGACAGGAGAAATATTAACCATTCAAGTTGGTCAATGTGGGAACCACGTAGGGAAGCAGTTTTGGGATCAACTTACAAAGGAACATGGTATCGGAAAGGATGGCCAAATGTTAGAAAGTTCACAGGGAAATTCTTCTGATCGAATATTCAGAGAAGATGATACAAACCCCTTCTTCAAGCAATATCAGGAAACTAAGTATACCCCAAGAGCAATAATGATTGACTTGGAACCTAGTGTAATAAATGACAATTTAAATTATTTCCCAGATTTTTTCGATCCAAGGGGAACATGGGTATCAAAGGATAGATATGGTGCGGGAAACTCATGGGCTAACGGTTATGACGAAGGACAAAAGAATCAAGATATATTCTTAAACATGATTGATAAACAACTGGATTCAACTGAAAATTTTGAAGGGTTTCAATTATTGCATTCAGTTGCGGGTGGCACAGGTTCAGGATTGGGTTCAAATCTACTTGAAGCCCTTGCAGATCGATACCAAAAAAAACTCTTAACAACATATTCTGTGTTCCCAAGTGATCAATCGGAAGTCGTTGTTCAACCATATAATACCATCTTAACTTTGCGTCGGTTAGCAGAAGATACTGATGCGTCGGTAGTGTTCGATAATAATGCTTTAAGTAACCTTTCTGGGAGAGTATTTCAAAAGAATCAAACTGATTATAACCAAACGAACCAACTAATAGCGTCTGTGCTTTCTTCCATTACAAATTCCATTCGTTTCCCAAGTTACCTATATTCATCTCTCCAGAGTATTTTTTCAACTTTGATACCATCACCAGAATTACACTTTTTAACTCCTGCATTTACTCCATTTACCTCAGATTACGTAACAGGTGGGATGGATTACAAGAGAAACACCGCTTATGATATTTTATTGGATTTGATCGATGAACCAAATTCATTAGTTTCTAAGCATTCTAAGAAACCTATTTATCTTAATGTATTCAGCACAATCATAGGTGATATTGAAAGGAACGACATATCAAGAGGTATCAACAAGATTCAACAAAGGTTACAGTTTGCGGCTTGGTCACCAACAATTATTCATGTAAATAATGGTAGAAGATCAAATTATCTAAAGAACTTACACGGGAACCAAAGTCAGGTTAATGGTATGATGCTAGCTAACAGTTCTGGTATTGTACCATTATTTGAAAAAGTATGCGGCTCTTTCGACAAAATCTATTCCAAGAAGGCCTTTTTGAATGCTTTCCAACAGTCTGAAAATTTTGATGCTGATGACTTCATAGAATCAAGAGAGGTAGCAAGAAGTTTAATAGAAGAGTACACTGCCGCAGAGGAGAAAAATTACTTAGACGAGGTTTTAATAGAAGATGAGAATGTAATTGGCGAATTCAATGAGAACAACAATGAAGTGGATGCCGAGGGTGATAACATCATGTAGATGGTGTATAATTTATCTAAACATTTGAATACATGACATATTATCACCATATGTAATATTACTTGCAATAAATGCTTTTTTTTATGTACTTATCTTTTACAAGATACAATTTAGTTGTCAATAGTAATCCCTGGGAACAGGTTCGAACTTGTAAAAATTCGCTGACCGAAAGATCAGTGATAATTTAAAAAATATAAATAAAGGGAGCTTCATTAATATAGACAAACAAAAAACAGAAACTTTTGAAGAATGCATAAAAGAAAAAAGTCTTGAAGGAATAATGCCAACATTATGTAATGTATGTATTTGAAAATGCCTGATCTATTTTTTGTTCATCAGACTAACATCGTGTTCTTTTCTATAACGATATGCCAATGGCGGCTACAAGAAAATTACCAATTAGGTCTATAAATTAATAGAAACTGCCGAGCAAGAAACGAAAAGAGGTAATCTCCAAAACAGTATAATATACTACAAGGAAACCTTAAAGGAAATCAACGAAATCACGGACAATATAGAAAAGAGTGGGTTATCAAAAAATGTGATAGAAGCTGTACAATTACTGAGGAAGGATATATCTCAAACGATATATGACATTCAAAATATATTACCAACTGATAATGATTTTACCATTCCTTTTAATAACAAGATAATTGAAAATAACGAGGTATTTAGAAATGAAACAGCAAATAATTGTCCTAGCACTTCCGATTCGAATGGAATAAATCAAAATTTTCTTGGGTCAGTATATTTGAGAATGAATCCTTCCGTAATGCAACCAGGAGGTGCAAAAATGTGGGAGAATAGTATGAATAATGATAAATTAATCCCTAATAATGATCCATTGTTTCTGGGAATTGTAAATAAGCTGCAAAGCAATGTTATATTGTCTACTTCTAATCAGGTCAAAGATGGACAAGACACTGCGAGAGGAACACAAGCGATTGAAGAAGAGATTCAACAGCACGTAGAACAATTTAAAAAAGAAGTCAGTTGGTATGAACAAAAGAAATTCGAGGAGTATGAGAACAAGATGAAAGAACTAGAAATGGAAAATAAGAAATTGAATTTACACGTTGATCGTTTAAAACAACGTTGGGATAGTTTAGTAGAGAGTGCTAAGGAGAGGAAGAAGAAGTATTCTGTCGACTCAACCTAGAACATAATACTCTTAAAATATGTTTTATTTCATTATTTGTTTTAATGCGATATATGTATGTTTGTATGTTTATGTGTGTGTAGATATGTATAGGACAACATAATTTACAATGCTGTTTGTTGTGTGATCACTTTTTGATGTTGTTAATAATCATGACCAACATGTTTTGTGCTGGTGAATATAATGTAAGTATTGCAATTGGAAAGATGACAAATAAGAACGGGGGGTATCCCGTGGGTAACTATTGACTACTTACCCCTCCAAGCTTCGTATAATTTTACCGTTGATGAATAAGTTTTTTTACTATATTTCTTTCTGATATTCTTATGAGTAGTTTTCCCATTATCACAACTTTTTAAAATTAATTTAACTAGTGGTGCTAGTTGTTCCTTTGTGTAACCAGAATAAAATACATGTTTCAATGTCCACGAATCATCCGAGGTAACCATATGCTTGCTAATATAATATGCACCTGCAGCTAATAAACTAGGTGGACATGCGACAAACCTAGATTCTACTAATGATGCTTCTAGAAAGTATTTTGCATGTGTTCGAATTTCATCATCGTAGTCGTCAGCCTTATTTGTTTTCCTTAGGAATGACATAGGACCAGGCCATCCTAACCTGTGTCTTAATGTCACAAGAATGAATCTTTCAGAATCTATGATTTCTTCAGCAGAATATTGCCCATCTAAGGCCTCCAACACCTCATCTAATGAAGGTACTTTATGTTCTTCCATTTTTGTAGCAATAAATAATGCAGCAATCCCAACCAATCTAAACTTATTCAAGGTTATTGATTCCTTTGACAAAAATCTATCCATTAAATTAACTGCCAAAAATAAAGTTTCAGGGATCAAATCAAGATCGAGATGGATATTTACTAACCAATCTATTAACGTTCTACGAAATTCCCAATCTAAGAACGTCTGATTATCCATGTAGTCACATTTCGGTTTATATTTAGCTTCCAACTTTTCCATGTACTTGTATATGCTGTCCGAATACTCTGCAACAAGGACAGGATCCATATAATCGGAATCATTAGGGTCTGATGAAACCGAGCAATACTTATCTTTAGCATTTTTTAATACAGAACATGTCTGTTCATTTTCAATTACTTTAAAAGGGGTCTCATCGTTGTCATTATCAAGTAAAGTTATTTCATCATCACCAAAGGAGGCTGATAAGGTATCCAAATTAGCGAAATCAGATATACATTTATTAATTTCCTTACTAATTGCATCATACTGCACATTATATATAGAACTCACTATTTTCTTGTCAGATTCACTTAGTGTAGATATCGATGTATCTAATATTGGAGGTGGAACTTTTCGCCTCGGTTTTAAGGTTTTACTTGGCAATCTGTTTGAGTTTTGTATCGTAATATCATTCAACGCTCTGTTTT
Organism: Maudiozyma serrabonitensis; assembly: GCA_030571355.1. Classification (NCBI taxonomy): domain Eukaryota; kingdom Fungi; phylum Ascomycota; class Saccharomycetes; order Saccharomycetales; family Saccharomycetaceae; genus Maudiozyma; species Maudiozyma serrabonitensis. Next base: position 37,619 of record JAJLXS010000043.1, on the reverse strand, counting down.
GGTTAGGGAATTCCATTTTAATTCTCTTATAACTTCAATCTTATCTATTCGACTTTGTTTTCATAAATAAATTAACGCACACAGTTAGTGGTTCTCGATAGTAATAAAAATAATCAGAGTTCTCACCCTCAGTTCAGTTATATGGTTGGATAATTATTTGTTGCTTCTTGTAAATCAAGAAATGATCGAACTAGTATTATGGCTGATAAAATAGTTAAGGCTTGGTACTAATTTGTGTTGGATGTCTTGATTATTGTTTTATTCAAACAAAGAAAAATATATATTCGCGATGATCTATTTTTATACATTTGGCGATCTTTTCCTTCTGCCTCGTCTTAACCACTCAATTAAAAAGAATAGACTAGTTTAAAGAGTTAAACTGATAATAACAACATTTACAAGAAAAGAGAAAGACTTGAATGTAAAATTTGACTCTACATGTGTTTGAAATGGCTACTTCTTAAAAACAGTGCAAGTTCATAGTTTCTCGTATAATTCATATCGAGGAGTCCCTTGCAGCAAAAACTGATTTTGTAGTCGAAGATCTTTATAGGTTCCCTCTTCGATACTAACTCTACACAAACTTGACTAGTTGCGACACGTAATCATTATGATATAGCATAACGTATCATACTATTGTACCACTCTATATATAGCTTTTCTTTCCATTTTTACATATTCCTTACATCCGTCGCACGAAATCGAGATGCTCGACGACTACTTGGCTCGAGAATAAATAAAAACTAGAAACAGGGGTACATCAAATAAGAACTTAATTTGGTTAAAGGAAAGATATAGTTAGTGTTATTCATTGCAATTAAAATACCTAGATAAGTAATAGAGTAATAAAATACTATTTTATTGTTTGAGGTTTTCAATATATATATATATATATATAGACATTTTAGAAATATTTTAGAATGAGCACTTTTAATATTGAAGAGGAGAGGAACCATATAAAGGAATCATCCTCATTTATTAGGAATTTACTAGACAGTACAAGAAGAGAACATCCTGATTTAAATTTTCCTAACGTTCTTATTATATGTGGCTCTGGTTTAGGTGGCATTGCATCTAGGATATCTTCAGATAGCTATTCATTAATACAAAACTATTCAGGTATACCTCATTTCAAAGTTAGTACAGTACCAGGTCATGCTGGTAAGTTTGTGTTTGGAAAGATGAATGGCACGTCAGTAGTATTGATGGAAGGTAGGTTACATAGTTATGAAGGTTATGGAATTCAAGATACTGTATTCCCATTACGTGTTCTCCATGAATTAGGATCTATCAACACTGTAATTGTTACCAATGCAGCTGGTGGGCTTAACAGGACTTTTAAAGCCTGTGACTTGATGTGCATAAATGATCATATTAATTTCCCAGGGTTAGCAGGTTTACATCCTTTAAAGGGTCCAAATTTTGAGGAATATGGTCCTAGATTTTTGCCATTAAGTGATGCGTATGATCTTGAATTAAGAAAGTTATTGTTTCGTAAAATGAAAGAATTAAATTTACAAAGAACTCTTCATGAAGGTGTTTACGCATTTGCATCCGGTCCTACATTTGAAAGTAGAGCTGAAAGTAGAATGTTACATATGATGGGTGCTGATGCTGTTGGAATGAGTACTGTTCCTGAAGTCATTATAGCAAGACATTGTGGCTGGAAAGTCTTAGCCTTAAGTTTAATTACAAATGTGTCAGTGCTAGATCCACCTGCATCTGCACTTGATGATAATCCAGTACCTTTGGATAAAGGTATGGCATCTCATAGTGAAGTACTAGAGAATGGGAAAATTGCGTCATTGGATGTCGAAACATTAATAGAAGCAGTAGTTGGAGAACTGTAGTTATCAAATTCAAACGTACCTTCGAATGCAAATAATATAAAAAATTCGATGAGAATCGATGTTGTCGTAAATTATTATTTTTTAATGTTTATGGATATATAAATATATATATACCTTATTATACAGTAAGATGTATTTACCTTCTAATAAATTCAATTCTCATTGATAATAGAGATAAACAAAACCTCAAAGGTTTAAATAAGACCATTCTATATTGTATTGCTAATATTTTTTTTTTCTTCGAAAGAAGTTCTAATGTTGATTTCTTTTACATCAACTAGAGCCTATTTATTGTTGAACTTCTCCTGCTGGTTCCCAATTACCAGTTAAATTTTCCTTCCATAAAGTGACTTTGTTATCACCACCAGATAGAGCCAGGATGTTACCAGAGAGAGACCAGCTAGCCCTCCATAAGACATCTGGAAATTTATCTTGTTGTACTTCAGTTTTCTTCCATGGGCCTTTATTGTTTTCTTGAGACCAGATAACACAAGTTCTATCTTGGGAGACACTGGCAATATATGAACGTAGAAGTACAGATGGAGACCATGATACATCTCTAACCCAATCAGAATGTCCGTTTAGAGTATCTTCCAAAACATACAGTTGTGTATCATTATCATATTTCCAAATCTTAACCAAATTATCAGCACCACCTGTAACAAATCTACGTAGTTCTTTGGTCGGTTTACTGGAATCAGATTCAACATCTTGGTAACTAACAGGTGCCCAACAAGCAGAATTAACACCGATGGCATGTGCATCGATAACTATTGGGGTTGAAGTACCAGTTTCTTTAAATTCTATAATTGACACTTTACCATCGGAGGATGCGGCCAGTAGCATAACTCCATATTCATGAGGAGCCCATTGGACGGAATTAACAGAAGCTGAATGAACAGCATGTGTAGCAATTTGAGACCATTTACCATTTTCTTCCTTCCAGATTATAACTTTACCATCATAAGAACACGAAGCAAGAATTGTACCAAATTTAGGATGTGCCCAATCAACTCTCCAGACTGGACCTTCGTGACCAACTAATGTGTCTATTAGCTTGTGGTTTTCACCTTCAACTTCAAATATTTTTATAGTTTTATCTGAAGAACAGGTAGCTAAACGTTTGCCATAATAATCCAATACAGCGTCATGGATCAAATCGTTGTGTGCGTTTGTTATAGATACCATTTTATATTTATACCGGTGTACTTGCTAATTGTCTCTCTAAGCTAAAAAATAAGTAAACTATCAATTACTAAATCAGAGACAAAATATATTAAGTTGATTTTAATAGTTTAAGGTTTAAAAAAACTCAATATTTGAGACCTGTCAATGAACTGTTTGTGTATTATATGTAGATAACACCAACCACACACATCAAAGGCCCTCGAACTAACCTTCAAGTTCGCGGATTGTTTGGTTATATTTGGATTCCCTTCAATTTTTTTTTCTTTCAATTTCTGTCTTCGTGTCGTTCCCTGGCTGGTTGTTGAAAGAGGGTAACCCTATTTTTTTTTAACTGAAATATCAAAGGATAAAGACCATACTTCCAATTTATGGATGTTAACCAACTGCTCAGTAAGGTGGATGTGTATCGTCAATGTGTATTTACTTTTATACTGTATATATATGTATATATGTGTCATTATGTTTTATGTACTATAATTTATTTGAGATTTCGTGAAAGTTTGGCATGTGCTATGCTAAGGTTTTCAAATGGCAAAGAATTGAACTTCAAAGTTCCAACCGTTCCCACGCATATTTTGATTACCGTTTTCGTCGTTGTCATTGTTCTCTTGATTTTGCTGACCTATTGGGATACCGTTAACTTGAACGTTCCATCCTCTTCTCTCTGCCATTTGTCTGAGAAAGAAAGAACCAAAAAAGAATATCACAACAAGAATTAGGGTGAAGATATCTTCGCTTACGAGGTTGAACCCACTTAAAAATCCATTCCCTTCACCATCATTAGCCAAGTTGTCGTCCCATCCAGATTCTACAATAATCTTGTGCATTCGATTATCAATATGATCAGCTGATTTGTTTAAAAATGGCCAACTGAAATAATTGTAAAATAACTTCTTTCCATTCTTTAAAGTTCTAATTAGTACCAGTTTTTGTTCTTCTATCATCTTGTAAGGGATTCTGTCTCTACCCAGCAGCCATGTTGCAAATGATTTCAATTGTAACTTCATTACATTCAGTTTGATGGCCATATATAATTTACCGTCACGTTCCAGAACTTGATCATAATATCTTTTGGCTAAATGAAAATCAACTGGGACACCGAGACCGTATTCATACATATAACCAAGGTTCCAAATTGCTTGAGTAGAATACTTCAAAGCTGCACTTTGATATAACGAAAAGGCTTTCTCATAAGTTCCAAGACCATAATAAATATCACCTGCAATAACACCAGCATCAATATTATTTTGTTTAAAAGCTCTCGTATAATAGGTAACCGCTAATAATTTTCTTTCCTCGGTGGTAATTGGGGGATCATCTAACTCTAGTGGAATTTGATACAATAGGTAAGCAGTAGAAACTTGTGCCATCTCATATCCTTGTTCAGCTGCTTGAGCATATTTCCATAACGCCACTCCTGAATTTCCTAACAGCAATTCATTGAATGCGGACCTTAAGTGAGGCGCCATCTGACCTTCATTATCTTCTACAAAGGTTTTATAATTGTATGCAGTGTTTTCACAACTATAACGGTCATTAACACCTTTTTCTAGCATATTTGCATATTCATATCTTGCTGGTATGAAACCCTTGGATTTTGCTTGTTCCATTAATAAGAAGGAATCACCTAATAATAAATCTGGGTATTGATTTGCCAAAACTGATAACTGGTACTCAACAATACCATTATTATTCTTCTTTCCCTTGCCCTTCTTGTAATATTGAATGGCCTTTGTATCATTAAAATAATAGTACTGGTAGATTAAACCAAGATCTACATTTGCCCCACTCTTAACCTTGGAGGAAGATTCAATGATTACCAGTGATCTTTTTAAATATTTTTCAGCTTTAGTTATATCTGGTTTTTCAAGACCATCGCCAGTAAAATATATGTGACCCAATAAATCCAAACATTGACCATAAAAATATCTCTGCAAATTATCTAAATATGCAACATCTGCATCGTATTCGTAATATGTAGCCTCTAAAAGTAAACGGGCTCTTGTGGCATTTTTGATGGATGTATATGTACCAACATACTCATCGAATGCAGTATAGAAAATATCAACGATCTGGTCATCAGTTTCATCATTTTCATCTACTAAGAAGGGATTAGAATGATCGGAATTACCAAATCTCAACACAACATTTCCACCATTTATACTAGTAAGAACACTGGAAGTAATGTCAGGTCTGGCAGACTTCTTTCTAGATGTACTCGTAGACATATGACTTAACCCTGTACCTAATAACCCATCTTCAAAATCAGGTACTCTGATATTGAAACTTTCCTCTGGTGGAAATTGGAAAGACCACTGATCTTCGCTATATTTATCTTTTAATAATTCAGCGATCTCTTTATAAAGAATTAAAGCTCTATTCGAATCTCTTGGGACATTAATCCCACTATAATATTTGTACGCTAATACCTGTTTGGCCTGAATATTTCCTAATCTGGCTGATCTCTGATAAAAGAGTAGTGCTTTTGCTGAATCAATCGGTATCGTTCCAAATAAACCTGTCGAATATGCCACAGCCTGTTGGAATAATGTCTTTGAGTTTGTGTAGTTCGTTAAATGGTTATATTTGTCAAGATAATGGAATGCTAAAGTTTCATTGTGGGGTATCCCATATAACGAATCCAAATATATTTGGGCTAAAGTATATGTGGCATTTTCGTTATCATAATTATCACTTGATTCTATCAACCAATTATGAAGATCAACTTGAGATTTATTGGGTGACTCTTTCCAAAACGTTTCAAATTCTAATTTTTCATGTGTTTCGTTGTGACTGATTGGAATATATATACTGATATCTCCATCTTTTATAAGTTCAGGATATTGCTGCCTTATGGCATCAGGTTTTTCTATCAATTGCGACATCAGCCTTTTAGCTTTCCTCCATGGATCACCTTGCTGAGCTCGAATACATTGAACCCATAACAGACTAGGTAGAAATTTCTTAAATTTCATAATGATAGAGTATATTTAACAAAAGAGGCAAAAGATTCAACAATTTGTTTAAATATATGTAAGGAAGTTAGGAAGTAGAACGAGAAACTGAACGTCCCCGTGTCAATAATTTATAATTATTGTTATCAGTTAAACAGTAAGTGTGAATTCAAATAATATTATTGCCACTGGCTGATTAGCGAATAATTGAAACCGACGTATATCTCAATTCTTCAATCAAAGAAGGTCTTCTAATTGACTCGTACTCTAATTTAAGTACTCAGTTATGAACAACTCGATTTTATATAACTGTTTTTACTCTAAATTCCCTTTTTTAATAATATATAACGTTCGATTTTATTTACGTTGAGCTGTTCTTTTTACTTAAACGCGCGATGTTAACCAGAAATAGAAGCAAACCTTTAAAAAACATGATTTAAACTGGGATACAAGAACTAAAAAGACAAGTTATTTCAATGATACAATTGTTTGAGTTATACAGTCACTGTTATATATATATATATATATGTTAATATATTTAGCTTTCTAATTATGCAATTGACAATGAGCTGTCTTATTTGTATATAAATGTTTTTATGTTTTAACAGAGAAGATAAAGAACAAATATGGATCTCCATAAAACTTTAAAAAATTCTTGAAGATATGACAAAGATCTTCTTAGAGATCAATCAAACTAATACCTTGGTCAGGAGCACTGGCATTATTGTTTTGTTGTTGATATTGGTTTTGTGTTTGGAATTGCGGAGGTTGTGGAAAATTGTTTTGTTGTTGATTGTATTGGTTAGTTTGATTGGGCTGTTGTTGCTGTTGCTGTTGTTGAGTCTGTTGGTTATCTTGTGGCCCCTGATTACCAAATCCATAGCCTGTATGTAAAGGTACTATACCAGAACTTGGTAATCCGGTGTATTGACTATTTAAGAATGGATTATTTTTTGGTTCATTTGTCTCCTGGCGGTATCCGGTACCTTGAGAATTAATAAATGTACCTGTAGCAGTATGTTGAGCAGGGATACGTTGTTCACCGGTATTACCAAAAGTATCGATACCTGTCCCATTTGCAAGCATTGTATTCAATTGACTATATTTCTGAGTAATTTCTTCATTACCTGTTCTTGTTTGTTTTAATGGTTGTTGTTGTTGAGGAGGAGATGAAACTTGGTTTTGTATTGGCTGTGGAGGTGGAATTTGAGATTGTTGCATATTCTGTTGATTTAAACTTAATTCCGGTGTATCATTATAGGAAGCTTGAACAATATTTTGTTGTTGGTTTATTATATTATTATTATTTGTCATGGCAGGAGTATTTAAATTGTCCATAGCAAATGGATTATTTGATCCTGTGGCCAAAGGCTGTTGATATGCAGCATTAGCTTGTTGTTGTTGCATTTGTTGTTGTTGTTGTTGTTGAAACTGTAATTGCTGTTGTTGAGCCATATATTGTTCTTGGGCAATTTGTTGTTGCTGTTGCTGTTGCTGTTGAGCCATATATTGTTCATGTGCAATTCTTTGTTGTTCTTGTTGTTGTTGTTCCCATAAATTTTGTTGTTGTTGATATTGATTATATTCATCTGCAGAAATTGGATTACCAAAAATATCAAAATAACCATTTGACATCATTGTATTATTATTTGTTGTTTGTTGTTGTTGTAATTGATATTGTTGTTGTTGTAATTTTTGCATATCTTGTAAATTTTTTAATTCTTCTTCTTCTTTACTTAATTGTAAAGCAGCTTGAAATTCGGGATCTTCATCATCATAAGATGCTAATTGTCTTCTACGTTCTTCATCTTCTTGAACAGTTAATTTACTTTCTTCGATAGCTTTTCTTAAATCATCATCCATATTGCTATTATTGTCATTATTATTATTAGATCTTCTTGAACGTGAATTACCTCTACTTCTATTTCTTCTATCATTATTTCTATTTGGATTATTGTAATTTCTTGATTGATTTAATCTTCTTTCATCTCTTAATCTTTCATCATCAGCTAATAAATCAGCTAAATCTTTTGCTTTAACTCTAATAATTTGACCTTGATCGATATTATTTTCATCATCATATCTAAATTCTTTTAAAGTTTTAATAATATATAAATTTTCTTTACACCAAAGAACACAATTTTCTGAACCAAATCTAACAAGATAATCTAAAACAGTTAAAGATTTAACAACATGTTTCCAATATTTACCTTTATCATTTAATCTTTTATCTAACATTTCCATAATTTCAAAAAATTCAACAGAATCATAAGTTCTTGCGGCAATTTCTTGCATTAGTCCAATATTTGTTGATCTCATATCATTTGATGTAGCATCACGAACTAAAACTTGAGCTGATGAATAACCCTTAAAAGCATTTTTAGCTGAACGTACAAATTGTTTCGACATTTATAATCTTTTTTTTTTATAAATTCTATATTTGGTTGAGAGGAAATAAAAACTTATGTTACTGATACAGTTCCAAATACTTTTTAATTTAATATAGTCTTATTGTCTCTCAACTCCACTATCTATTAAGAGGAGTACTTATCTGTATCTTTATCTCTCTCTCTTCATATATATATATATATGTATATATATCAAATATACAACTTACAAATTATAAAAAATAATTGTTCCTTGAGAGCCGTCTCTGTCTCTCTCTTTCTCAAATTAAAATTTTAACCCCTTTTTGCGGATTAACTATGTGAATTCGCTGATTGTCTTCTTCACTGTGATTGTTTGGGTGGATCGGATCGCGTGAGTCTCTCTCTGTTGCACATTTATATGTATATGTATATGCATGTGTGTATATATATATTGAGAGAGAGAGAGAGAGAATTAGAGTGACGTTAGATAGATGGAAACTTGTATAATGGGATAGGTAGTTATCATGATAGAGTTAGAGTTGAAATGTTGTGTACGTGCGTGCGTATACAAATTTTGATTACTGGTAAAACTGTTTTGTTTACATACGATACCCTGTTTCTATCAAATATCGAATAGCACGCAAACAATCACAAATATCATTCTTGTTCTATTACTGATCTTATTTGTATATTCAATATATTGATATTATGTTATATTGAATATATATATGGTCGTGTATTTTTGTATATTATCGGCGATATCGGAGCATCAAAGAATGGCGGTGTGAAAAAACTAATTTAATATTTCAACTAACAAACACAAATGAATTAAACAAAAGGGTCCTCTCTCAATTGACAATGAGGTGCAAATGTGAAACATATATTTTGGTTGGTTTATTTGTAATTCTTTGGTATAAATAACTTGTCCCTATATATATATAGGGTAAGGAAGGAATATGTATATGGATTATAATTTTTGAATTTACATATTAATATACTTAATTCTTGGTTTATATCAAATAAATAGTACACACACACACACTCACACACACTCACACACACACACTCACACTCACACACTCACACAATGTCCGAAACTATTCCTTCACCAACTGATATTGGTGCACTTGCAAACAGAATTAATTTACATACTAGAGATGCTCATAATAAAATTGATAAAGCAATGTCATTAAATATTGCATTTGCTTTAAGACATAGATTTATTTATGAAGATATAATTAAAACTTATTTTATTGTATTTTCTGCAATTGAAGATAATATTGATAATATTTTAATTAATGATTCAAATAGTCAAACGGCAATAATATTAAAAAGTTTTTATATTGATGAATTTAGAAGAAAACCACAATTATTAAAAGATTTAAAAATTTTAAGAATTGATCCAAATTATGTTAATAATCAATGGTTAAATTCAAGACCAAAATTAATTAATTTTATTAATTTTATTAATGAAAATATTAAAGATTCACCAATATCAATTTTAGCTTATTGTCATGTACTTTATTTAGCTTTATTTGCTGGTGGTAGAATTATTAGATCATCTTTATATAAAAATTTAGGTTTTTTACCAAATTTTGATCATTTAACAAAACAAGAAATGATTGATCAAGGTACAAATTTTTTCAGATTTGCTAAAACGACAGATGCAGAAAATAAATTAAGATGGACTTACAAGAAAAATTATGAAATAAATACAAGGAATCAATTAACTGAATTACAAAAATTAAAAATTATTAATACAGCTGGTAAAATTTTTGATTATAATACTGAAACATTATTTGAAATTAAAGACGTTAATAAAAATGAATTAATGCATAAATTTAGTTTTAAATTAATCACTTTTTTAATTGAAGAATGGAAATTTAATGATACTGTTATTACTCAAAAAACTAAAAAAAATATTTTATTTAGTATTGCATTTATTCAATCTGTCTTAGTTTATTTCATTCTTAAAAGATTGGTTGTATCGTATTTTCTATAAGAGACCACTTTCATAAATTATATATAGTATTTTTCTTTATTAAATCATATTCATTTGTTGTTACTGTCTTTTATGTTTAATGAATTAAATTGTGTTATTATTTTGCGTATATTTTGTATGTAGTAATATATATTTACATGTTGAAGTGGACTATTGCTTCGTTGAATATATGTATATCTTTTTTCTTGGTTTCTTTCTTTTGGCGCCTCAAATATGGGAATTAAGTTTATTTTAAATGATTGATAACATTTCTACCTTTCTTTTATCTACCTTGAGATAATTTTCTCTTTTCAGCTCTTTCCTTTCTTCTTCTCTTTCTTAATTTATGCTTCTTCATCTTCTTCCTTCTCTTTCTAAGTACAGAATCTAATAACATACCATTATCTTCCACAATTGGTAAAATATCTCCAATTTGTGTTATTGAACGTATTAAATCCTTTTCATTTACAAATTGAATCTCAGGAATGCAATTCATTTTACTCAAATTTTGGAAATTATTCATAATAGATACATTTGTAACTGTATTCCCATTTATTAAAGGAAGTCGGTTCAATTTAACACTATTATTAACTTGATGGCTCAGCTGTCTTACAGTATTAATTCGTAACTGTGCCATATGAGATGTCATTCTCTGCCATCCACTTTTCAACATATTGGAAAAGCTAGTGGTTCTTTTTCAAGCAATGAGTTCGTTCAATAATATAAATGCGTAGATCTTAATAGAAAAACTTAATTATAATCAATACAACATATACCTTACGAATATCGGGTTATAGACATATGATTAGTTAGTTATTCTTATTGAATATGTTTATAAGTTTGTATATTGTTTCCAAATATTTGTTCTCTCCCTTTCTTCCTCTCGGTGTCGAGAGCCCAAATTTTGAAGCTAAAAAATGAGCGTATCGGCGACAAAGGATTCTTGGCTACACGTGATTCTTAGATATTTTTCTTTACTATTGAGAGAGAACTTCTGCAAAAGTTAATGAATTTAATAAAACATTGAAAAAAACAAGTTAAATGATTCAAGAGAGTATTCGGTTATGTGTTACCAGTTCAATAGTTGTTGAAGCAAATAACGTTTAGAATAGTTACTTTATTTTATCTAATTTTTTGGTTGTATATAGAATTAAGCATATCGATGGATAGCTGGAGATAATAAAATCTGAATTTATGAGGAAAACGTTTTGAAACAGTTATAATATAGTTTTAGCGATGATTTATTCAACAGTAATGAAACGTTCTAGGGTATCATATTACCAATTTCGTCGGTACAAACCGACATCATATTTGCTACCTATGAATCAAAGTCGACATATAATGGGATTTGTAAGAAATGCACTTGGTTTAGAACCACCTTCAGTAGAAACTGATCCAACACCAGAAAATAGATTCCATCCTTGGGATCAATCACCTTATCCACAAATACGAGATAGAGCTAAGAGAATAATGAAACTAGCTAAATGCCCAGTCACAGGTAAAAATATTCAATACATATGTCCTTTATCAGGTATTCCTACTCATCACTCTAGAGAAGCTTGGGAAATGGATAAAAATTATCATGATAATAGAATTTATGAAAAATTAAAGAAAGTTAATATATATGAACATGATTTGAGAAGTGGGAGACCATTTCCTGAATTCGAGTTCCCTTTAAGTCAAGGTAGAGATAGAGTCATTAATATGACTAATTGGGATTTATTCTTTTATACGAGAGGTTTCTATTCAATGGACACTGAATTTCAATTAGCTGCAATGACTAAAATGTTAAGTTACCCATTAACTATTGCATCTGTCTTATCTCAATTTTCTCCTTATTTTTTAAACCCTAAAGGTCCAATAACTTTAGAAGGCTTAAAGTCATTGGCAGCTCTACGGTATACACTATATTCAAATCAATCTGGTAGCAATAATACAAGTGGCAATTTATTGACAAGGGCTATGGATCCAAAGTTTGATAGTAAGGTAAAAGAAGTATCCTTGAAGAATAGACCTATACGGTTATTTATCCTAGGTGCAAGAGCCGAAACACAACTTCCTGGATACGTATGGAAACAATTGCAATATTTATTTCCTTTGCAAGCATTTGAACTTTATTTTATTGGTCCAGAATCTTATTATGATGATCAACAAAATAAATACGTTCGAAGACACGATGGGAAACCATTTATACGAAAAGTTGATGAAACTTTGAAATTGATTCATTATACTGACTATTTTAATATATTCCATAAAATGGAAGAATTTTACCCATATGATCCGTTCTTTGATTGTTTTTTCACATTCCATCCAGGATTTTCTTCACCAGGTACTTCATCAACTACCACCGGTCAAGATACATGGATTAACAATGGGACAATGAAAGCATTACTAGATACCAAATGTGCAATTTTCACTACTGGGTTTAATGAAACAGATATTATCAATGATATGACTCTTTTACAAAATAAGTTTAATTCTGAGATCGATATCTTGATGAACCCAATTGAAAATGTATTCAAGAGTACGAAATGGGAATTGAATGATTTTAATCCCCAGGAGGTATATCAATTTAACATGTATATAGCTGGTTTTAGAGGTAAACGTTATCACACTACAGAGGGGTCAACTCCATCCTTTAGAAGATCACTAAGAGGTCAGTAAGACAACCTTGAATTATGAATATTAATAAAGACAACTCCTCGCTCTCAAAAAACCACTAACAGTAAAATATTCTTAATTTTAGCATAAAACAACGTATTAGCATTATTTATTCAGAACTGTATATAAGTCACTCTAATAAAAGAAATTGCATTCAACTCGGATATTATCGGAAGTGAATACTTTAAATTAGCAATAGATGCTAGAGTTTATGATCCAATTATATCCTTAGTTCCTTTTTTATTTCAATTTTATAGCTTATCTGTAATAAGATTGTAGTCAGTGAATATCATATTTATGCTTTATGTCGTTCTGTTTTTGTTTTTTCTTAATATGCAAAGAAAGAAAAAAATAAAGTAAGATTTTGCATACTCGAAAGGAAGGGGGGTGCATATACATATGCAGAAAAGCTTGATTGAAATCGATTGCAAACAGCAACATTGAATATGTATTTTAACTAGTGTGTCCTCAACACACATCATCCATAAGGTATTAATAGGACAAAATAGAAAATGTCTCGTTTAATTGCGAAGAAGTTACTTCAAGCTAAGATTGCAACCCCATCCATACTTTGTGTGCGTTCTTATCACCCAATTGCAAAGGACTACATCAAACCTATTACTATTGAACCATTAACTTATACAACCGATTCATTGCAAAGTAAGGTGCTTGACCATTGTCTTGCTAATAATGTACCTACACTTGGGTTTAAAGAAAAAGCTATTGTACAATCAATTAGTCAATTAGGTCTTTCGCCATCAATAATATCAGTGTTGGGCGCATCTAACTCCCCATCGTTTTTCCATTCATCACCAGCAGTTTTAGAATTGATTAAATACCATTTGGTAACTAAAAGACATGAATTGACGAAGGACATTCCACAAGACAATATTGATCATAACAACGGATTACCATCCTTAGAAGAATTGCTGATCAAACGTCTACAGATGGACATTCCTGTTGCTGACCAACTGACGGATCTTTTTGCTCAATTATCAATTCCAAGCCAATATTTGATGGATACTGCATTACCTGAATTATTTAATTTAGCAGATGACATGATTTATTTCTCGAGCGAGAAGGACCATTTCGATATGGCTTGGTACACTAAGAGATTAGGTGTTTCGTTTACATATGTTACAAGTAAATTATTTATGGCTCAGGATAAATCACCAAATTTTTCAGAAACCATGAAATTTGCTCATGATAAATTGTACAATGTTATGAAACTTGGTGACTATTACAACAATGCGGAAGAATTCGCATGGTATACTTTGATGGTTTCTGCAAACCTAATCAAATCTCAACTTGCTAGAAAATAAAGAAATTTAGGATTAATTGAATCATGATACATACATATATATGACATTTCCATGTAGATAGACTGTCATTTAAACAAAAAGTATTTGTAAATTTGAAATTTAAGATTAATGACGTATATAAGTATTTTGAATTTTTTTTAAAATTATATGAAATTATGACCCTATAACTTTATAGAGATATGAAAGGTAAAAGGGAGAGCGGATTTTGTGTATGGATTTATATATTGTGGTTGATGGCAGGTTTTTGGCATGTTTAAGTAATTTATACTATATGATTTTGTTACTATTAAATTGATGAGAAAAATCTATGTTTCATGTTGTTAATACATAATTTAAGATTAAGGGAGAACTGTGGAAATTGTCCTAAGGTCACCTTACTTTGTTTGACTCATTAATGCGCCTCTCAGTTTATCCAATTCACCTTGTTTATCCTTAATGTTCTTCTCACATCTGTCAATTTCGTTATTTATAAATTCCAATCTTTTATTAACGTTACCACGAGCTTCATCTTGCTCTACAGGAAGAAGAACATTACCAGTCAATTTGTAGATCGGCGTATCATCTTCTAACGTTTCAAACTCCTCGGTGACGATCTTGTTTTCCTGTAATTGGGTTTCTAGTTTCTGTCTGTTCATAATCAGATCTTCCAGATCACCTTGAACTTTTTGATATTGTGCACCCAGGTCAGACATAATTGAAAGAAAAGTGTAGTGGAGAGTTGCGGTTTGATATTATTGTGATTATTATAGTTAGACCATAAACTTTTCCTCTGACATACTTCTATGTTTAAAGTAGTTGTATCTCTTCATTGAATTACAATTAAATTTCCAACTTGAAATTTTCTTCTTTCGATGATGCGCTTAGTTAACACAACAAATGAAGTGAAATAATTAGGGTGATATGCAAGGTAATATATTTTGAATGAATAACTTGGTTATCAATAATATGTCATACGGAATGGCAAAAGAAACCAATAATAATAACAGCAGCAGTTTCACAAGTGGTTATACATAATATATTAACGATTTTTTATCATGCTTGTATGTCGAAATATGAGATTCACATTGATATTCTAGATTCAACCGTAAATAAAATACTTGAATCAAGAAGGTGTTAAAAGTCCCTTAACTTTTTTATTTCACTTTTTACTAACAGTTTCTGTGCTATTCTAATAATATACATTGATATTCCATAAAAATATAAATGTCAATATTATTATCACTATCGAATTTTAAAGTTTAAACAATGGAATGAATTATCTATACCTAGACATGAGTTGGATTATCCAATTCTGACATCAAAGGAAGAATCCTTACAAAGTTTACCATTACCAACTGTTTCTATACCTACAAATTTAAATTTAAAAGCTTATGATGCTGTTTATATAACAACCAAGCTTATGAACCCTTTGTTTCCTAAGAAATTCCTAAACATTGAAGAAATCGGTTCCATTAAGATGTCATTGTCCTTTGAAGAAACAGGTCTAAATGAAGGTAATTATTCTTGGAATTTTAATGAGAATTTCCCAGAAGAATTTGATCCAGCATCTCAGGAAAAAAATGAAGAAATAAAAAAATCCTTTAGTTTTGAGTTTCCACTCTTCCATATCCCTAATAATAATAGTTTACTGATTTCAATAGATGAAAATTTTTTGAAACTATCACCTATCTTTGACAATGTTCTTGCTAAAGAACTATCAAACCTACTTATTAATTGTAAGCATACATTTGTAATTGGTACATCGGATAGAGTCATGGATTCTAAAAGTATTACAAATTCTGTCTGTAATCTCAACCCACCAGAATTTGTTAGTGGATTCATTGGTTCCTTGATATCAAACTTAGCTATTCAACCTACCTCAAATTTTAGTAGTATTATTGTACCAAGTGAAGGACCTACTGGATTTGAAAAGATTTCGTTGGAAACTATGAATGAATTAGTGCATACTTTCATGGATCAATGGAATAATGAAATTGATACCCAGAAATATTATGAAGAATGTAACAAATACTGGAGATTTGATGGATCTGCAATGAGTACCCAATCAGGGTTATATATTTAGTTGATAACGACGTTTAAATATTACATAAAACATACAGCATATTACATATTGTTTATAAAATGATACTGGTTAATTATTTCAGCAATTGGCACCTGGAGGTTCCAATTAAAATAAAACATGCACTAAAGTTAATATTGACTCCAATATCTATTTTCAAAAAATAATAAAGCTAAATATACAGTACATAGATATATCGGAGGTAGTTAAGGATAATCGTCTATCCTTGATTTGGATGTAAAAAGAGGTTCAGTTTTGGGTTCGCTTTCTAAAACGATGAAATGACGAGTTGCTAAAATGAAAATAAATGGAAATATAAGATGAAGGGGCATAGAATAAATATTAATCATTCAGATAATATCATTTCTTGCTCTTCTTTTCCTTCTTAGATTTCTTTTCCTTCTTATCTTTCTTTTCTTTCTTTTCCTTTTTGTCTTTCTTTTCCTTCTTTTCCTTCTTTTCCTTCTTGGACTTCTTCTTTTCTTCTTGTTCTTCTTCTTCATCATCAGATTCAGCCTTTCTCTTCTTGGATGAAGTTTCCTCTACCTTAGTAGAAGCTTCTTCTGGGTGGTCCTTGTTATACAAATCCATAGCTTCTTTGATAGCAACTTCGTTTTTCAAAGTTGGTTTACCTGTGTTGTAGAATTCTAATCTTTGTTCAACTTGTTTCTTTAGAACAGTACCAAAAGCGTTGGTTGGTTCATCAGAGTAGTTATCAATTCTGGAAGCAATAGAACACTTGTTAGCAAGATATCTAGAGATTCTACCCTTGTTCTTGGCGGAAGCCTTAGCAATGAAACCACTGTGGTAGATTAAACCGTACTTTGGAGTGTTACCCTTGGTCTTTAGAGCTCTGAATAAAGCCTTTTCAGCACCTAGAATTTGGACAGTAGAGGCAGCTTGCTTGGATAAGTTGGTTAGAGAACCAGCGTGAGAAATCAATCTGGCACCAATAACTTCACCAATCAATTCAGACAAGTTTGGAGCAACAGTGTGCATCTTGTCACACAAGTATTCGTATAATTGTCTTCTGTAGTCAACTAGGTTAACAACTCTTTGAGCAAATGTACAAACATTGTCCATATCGGTTTCAGAGATGTCTTGACCCATAGAGATTCTAGCATTGTCAATAACTCTTTGAGCAATACCAGCATCTTCGTTCAACAAAGCAGCAAGGTCATGTAAAGATTCATCATCTAGGGAGGCCTTGTCTTTAATAAACAAAACTAACTTGGCAAATGTGTAGTTATCTGGAACTAGCTTAGCTAATTCCGGGAAATGCCAACCATACCATTCTTTAACTCTCATAGCAAAAGTATTGATGTCCTTGTCTAATTGATCGACCAAAGCAATAGCTTGGATGATGTGGTTATCGTTCTTTTGAACAGAGAACTTCACCTTGGCTCTGGAGTAAGCGTGACCAAGACCAAGTTGGGCTCTATCCAAATCACCTGGTTGTAGACCCTTGAATAGCTTTTCACCGTGTAATCTGACACCACGTAGTAAATCTTGAGCTAATTCATTGGCAATACAGTCAACATATGGGAAAACTTCCTTAATGGATGGACCTAGATTCTTGTCAGAAATAGCTAGAGTGACGGTTTTACTCTTGGAACCCTTTGGTAAGTTTAGTTCTAGGATTGATTTCAAGCTGTCAGAGACCAAACCTTCAGAAATATCGTTGGCATTTTCTAAAGCTTCAGCTGCACCTTTGAATGGAGCAAAGGATTCTAGTTCAACCAACTTTGTGAAGGAACCAAAGTCATTGATTTCTTTTTGGACTTCAGCAAGCTTAGCACCGATGTTGTCTTGTTGTAGCTTTACCTTGAAGACAGCGTAACCAGTAGGTTCTTCATATAACAGATATTCGATAGGAGCCATGATTATCACTTCGTCTATAACAATTTCGCTCTTGATTAAGTATAGATACCAATGTAGGTTATAAATGTAAGCAAAATAATAACTTTAATGTATAAATTAAAACTGTTAGAACAAATATATCAAACAATTATATTATAATTATGAATTGTTTTAGTGTGCATCTCACTAAAGAAAAGTTCCATTGCTCAGTGTATGTAAGATGGGGTTAAGAATCACTCGAGGTCTCAGAAACTCATCGCAAAATTTGAAGAAAAAAAATTTCACTGCGAAAAATTTTCAATCGCTTTGCACGGCCCATCTCATCGAAAACAAGTTGAAGAAAAAAACTTTGATAGATAGCCTTCTTCTGTCTCTATGGTCGTCGTCGTTTGTGACAGATTTCGGCGCATTCGTTTCTCTTTAAATCATGATGATTTATATATTCTGTATTTACTACTGTACATGGTTGGTGAGCAATTTCTATATTGCTTCCTATTGCAATATTGCGAGTAATTGCATTTATTATATAGTTAAAGTATAGACATTACTTCATAGGTCTAGCTATTCAAATGAAGAAATGAAAATTGATGACGAAGTTAATGTGAGCATAGATAAATTATTTGATTTAATCCTCTTCGGAGTTCTGCTCTTCGCCTTCTCTCTCTTCCTCATCTTCACCTTGATCTTCAATTTGCATCACAGTATCTGGGTTATCATTCTTTATGTATTTTCTTGCTATTCTCGAACTTCTACCAAGCTTTTTGGCTTCTTCTCTAGCTAACTGTTGGACACCTTGTAATTCATCGGCAAAGCTCTTACGGACAGTTCTATTGGAAAAGACATCCCATAGTTTTAGACCCTTGTTAACACCACCAATTACCATGGTGCCTGATATTTCGATGTCAGGAGCAAAAGATGTGGTTAAGACATTACCAACATCAAAATCACGAGATAAGACCATATTTGGACCTTTATTGGAAGTTTCGTTACCAGTAGGGAATTTCCATAACTTGACAGTTTTTTCACCCATGGCACCTGTACTCATTAGACCAGGGATAAAGTTATTGACAGAAAGTGTAGAGATACCGGAATCATGAGCCTTAAGAGTCCACACTGGTTTAGATTCAGCGTTGTTTCTAATATCGAATGAATAGACGTTACCAGAGTCAGTACCACATAATATTATGTTTTCATCGGCAAAAACTGCTGTTTCAATTTCCTCACCTCTAGAGACGGACCAATACTTGGACATTTCAGATTCCTTGGAAATTCTGACATCAGATAGGGCTACACGAGAGTCATAACCAGCAGTTAATAAGATAGAACCGTTAGTTTGATGCCATTGGGATGCAGAGACATTTTTGTCACTGTGGATTGATGCAAGAGAACGGACAGCGTTACCGTTATTTAGATCCCACAATTTTACGGTGTGATCAGCAGAGGTGGATGCTAAAACAGAACGGAATAATTTATTATGAGCCATTGATAACACAGCATCCGTATGATGAGTTGTAACATGTTGGCCTTTACTCTTCTTCTTATTCTTCTTTTTTTGGCCTTGTAAGGATGCAATAGAATTATCTGTAGGTTCACCTAAAATCATATCTGGGAAAGCTTTTTCAACACTGTCCAAATTCCAAATTTCAATTTGTGGATCGAATGTACCAATTGCAGCAAAGTTAGCAACATTATCGTTATCATTGCTACCTGGTCTGTAATTAATCCATTCAGTACATAATGGGAAAGCTGGTAACATCAAATCATGGTGTACATATAAAGATGAATCTCTTACGAGACCCTTTGCCACATCAGGATCGATTTCATCGCCTTGTTCTTGAGGTATTTCATTACTGTGGAAACCAGCCCCATCATCATAGACGTATACATCCAAATAAGAAACATCGTCTTCAGTTCTTGTAGCCAAAACCATGTTATCACTTGGATACACCTGTAATTCTTGTTTTTCTTCAGCATTTTCTGTTTCGGTAGGTAGGGATAAATATGGATCCGCACCATTTTCACCTTCATGATATTTCACATTATCATTCGCCAAGCCAGGGAACATTGTGACGTCTTCACCTTCATCAGTAGGTTCAGTAAATTGAGCTTCTTCGATTTCATATTCTTTCATATCGTTATCTATATCAGTTTGATCCTTTAGTGCATTCTGGTTATTATAAGCCATTTCAGTAGCAGCGTCTTCACCTTCTTCTTCAACGTCTTCGTCGTCATCGTTTTGATCTTCATCGATATTGGCTTCTTCAGCTGCCATTCTTTCGACTTCCTCGACGTCAATTTCATTCAGGTTCAAGTTTGCCATATTCTCGATTCTCTTAATTTCATCATCGTCTAATTCGTACTTTTCTGGAAATTCAGATGCATATCCTCTAGGAACCCAAGCTGTAGCAGAAATCATTGTTATTCAAAGCTGGTATTGCTGTAGTTTCTTTTCTGGCTTTCTCTTTAGTCAAGAACAAAATATATATATGTACAGCTCAATAAAAAATAAACATATTATTTCATCCAAATGTACTATTTCTTAATTAAATTGATTACATTTACGTATCACTTATTACTCTTCCTGCAATGGTTTCGATGGACTTCAGTATTAACCTAAGTCAGCGCATCGCACAAATCTTTACAGACCAGGGCATCGCCAACTTCACGAAATCATTCAAGAAGTAAAAAAAAAAAATTTTCAACGCTTCGTAGACCGTGATCTTTCAGGACTAGTTTGAATAATGGGAGGCTGAGAGTTCTGTTCACCTGGTACGATCAACCTAGTTTAATGAGAAGGCTATTTCCTCGGTTATAGAAGGGAAGAGTTCCCTAGAAGGGTTATTGTAGATATATAAATTCCTATTCAGTCAATTGTTGAACCTTGATTATACAGTTAATCTGTTTATAACTTGGTAGACAGAGTAATAACTCAAAAATATTAGAACTAAGATGGATCAGAAGAAATTAGAGGACCTGTTGAAATTACTTCAGGTCAACCAAGGTGATCTGTCCAAATTGACAGAGCAACAAAGAAAGGATATGAAAGATTACAAATTTTGGAAGACTCAACCAGTTCAAAAATTCGACGAAACCATTGACCAAGAAGGTCCAATTGATGCTACAAAAACACCTGCAGACGTTAGAGATGAGCCTTATCCAATGTTAGCGGAATTCGAATGGAGTACCGTTGATATCAATGACGTACAACAGATGGAAGATGTTTTCATTTTGTTGAATGAGAATTATGTTGAGGATAAAGATGCTTCATTCAGATTCAATTATACTAAGGAGTTTTTCCATTGGGCTCTGAAACCACCTGGGTGGAGAGAAGAATGGAATGTAGGTGTTAGAGTTAAAAGTACAGGTAAACTTGTCGCCTTTATTTCAGCAATTCCAATTAATCTAGCTGTTAGAGGAAAAGATGTACCAAGTGTAGAAATCAATTTCTTATGTGTTCACAAACAATTGAGATCAAAGAGAATGGCACCTGTCCTTATCAAGGAAATTACTAGAAGGGTCAATAAACAAAATATCTGGCAAGCTCTATATACTGCTGGTGTCGTGTTACCATCACCTGTCAGTACATGTCGTTATGCCCATCGTCCTATCAATTGGAACAAATTGCAAGAAGTTGGATTTACAGATGTCCCAGCTGGGAAAACTGCGGCAGAGATGGTCGCACTATATACTCTACCAAAAGATACTAAAACTAAAGGTCTGAGACCTATGGAATTGAAGGATGTCAGTCAAATGATGACTTTATTTGAAAAATACGAATCTCGTTTCGAGTTAGTGCAAGCATTTAACGAAAGTGAATTCACTCATTGGTTTTTGGGTGGTAATGGTAAAGAAGAAATTCCAGAAGATAAAAAGGTTATCTTTACCTATGTAGTTGAGAATGAGGATGGTAAGCTAACCGATTTCTTTTCATTTTATTCTTTACCGTTTACAGTGCTAGAACACGATATCCATTCAGAATTAGGTATAGGTTACCTATTTTATTATGCTTCAGATGCAGATTTGAAATTCAGCGATAGATTTTCTGAGGACGCTACCAAGGCTCTTAAGACAAGATTAAATAGTTTAATTAGTGATGCCACTATATTAGCTAAGCGTTCAAAGATGGATGTTTTCAACGCCTTGACATCTCAAGATAATACATTGTTTTTAGATGATTTGAAATTTGGTCCAGGTGACGGTTTCCTGAATTTCTATTTATTCAACTATAAGGCATTCCCAATCGGGGGTGGTCTCAAGGATGATAAGAGTTACGATATCGAAAAGCGTAGTAATGTAGGTGTTGTCATGTTATAGGACATGTAAACTTCTTCAAGTTAGATACATAGGATGTTAAATTTCAACAGCATATAGAATTGGCACTATATTTCTTTATATAGAATTATTCATAATAGATTTATCAAATTTCAATATTGTCACTCTTTTTACTGATACGTCAAGATTTTTCTTATTCCGCGAACTTTGAAATTCTTTCAAAACAATTTAAAGGGAGTAAAACCATTTTAACATTTACAAAACATGATTTCATTTAGGATCCTTCAGTATTTTTGGCTTAAATGCCCTGAAATATAGAATTAATATTCCGTTTCACTAGATTATAATTCAAAAATGACACCAAATCAAATACCTTATCAAGTATGTAACTAGTTGGGCATATCTTTTCCTACTTTCAGTTAGAAAATTTATACGATCAATCCCATAGACACAATTAAAACTAACAAAATATTGAAATAGATAAAATTGAAAACATGTCTGAGAATGTGTATACAATATCTGAGGTACGCTCAAGACAAACAACAAGCTCTCGCCAAACAATATAGAAGAGATGTAGCGCAGTTATTGATGAGTAACAAAGAACAAAAGGCCCATTATAGGGTTGAATCATTGATCAACGATGACATTCATGTTGAACTTCTAGAAATATTAGAATTGTACTGTGAATTATTGTTGGCAAGAGTATCGATACTGACTAGTATTCAAGATGAGGTTGATCTTTTAACGAACCACATAGAAGACGGCATAAATGAAGCAGTAAGGGCATTGGTGTATGCCTCACTTCACGCTAGTGAAGTTAAAGAGTTGGGGCAATTACGTGACTTGTTAACCTATAAATTTGGGCAAGATTTCTTGAAAGTCATATTGGAAGAAAAAGTCGGGGTTCCTGATAAAGTTCTAACGAAATGTTCGCCAAACCTTCCACAAGATGATCTTGTAATGCTCTATTTGAAGGAGATTGCTCGTACATATGATGCTCCATATAGTCAATTATCAGATGATGAAGAAGAGGAAGAGAGGGATGTTGAGAGTGCTGATGAGGATGAGGATGAGGATAAAGATGAGGATGAAAGTGACGGAGATGATGAGTCAGAAGACGGAAATGGGAATGATAGTGAAACTGTCCCTAGGAAAAAAAAGATTACATCCAAGAAGGATGATAATAAAAAAGCTATTGTTGCAGTAGATAATGATGTGGCACTAGATGAAGATGATGAACATACTCCTATAACTGTACGGAAGCCTAGACAAAATAGCGAAACAATGAAGAAAGATTTAGTGATTCCGAAAGAAATAAAGAAGGATATTAAAATTGTTCATCAAAAGAAAAAATTGGATAATAAAAACGAAGATACAGAGCTCGAGGATCTTAAGAAGAGATTTGCTGCCTTGCGTAGATAGTGAAATTTTTCGTGTACTATTGTGTCTATGGATTGCATTTCTTTAAATAAAGCAAATAACAACATATTTTGATGTTACATTGTCTTACATTTATAATGGTGTCAGTCAAGTATATTTTATTTATATGGATTTAAAAATGTATATTATCTTTCTTGTATTGCTCTTAAGGGCTTTTTTTAACTATCTTTTTTTTTTTAATTTTACTAAAACATTAAAAAACTTAAATTTGTCAGACACCGCTAGTTAACAATGGCGTAAAAATAGCAATTGAGTAAAGAACAAATTTAGGGAAAATAACTTAATCAAAATATTTCTTATTTCATTAAAAACAAAAAATTCTAAGTAATTTCTGCAATTACACTTCATTATAGTCAACAATATTTCCAAGTAAAAGAGGAATTTCTGCCTTTTGTATTTTTGTGCAATTACTGTTTTGTATATATGAATGACGTTTCAACGCCAAATTTACAAATGCTTTCATTTGATTTCATTAATTTATTGTATATATATATATGCTGTTTTTGTTACTTGTTTTCTATAACAATTATGTTCGTTATTATTGTCATTTGTCTTAACTGTAAATACCCTGGGTTATCAATTGGAATTGGTCATATAATCTTGTGTAAACACTACCCAATGACTTACCGATTAAGAAGTTTTCAACAAAACTGTCGACTTCATCATCATTAACATCAAGATGGAAACGTTGTCTTAATTGAACACTAGTTTGATCACCTGCTTCAAAACATGGTTGCATGTTATCCTTTTGCATAATTTCACACATGGATACGATCTGGTTAGCTTGTTTTCTCAATGCTCTAAAACCTTCTTGCATTAATCTAACATATTTTTTGTATGCATCACCTTGTAGCCCCCCAAGAACATCAACATATTCGTAGGTAAATTTAAATGGTGCAGCTTCAAAACCAACTGAACCTGGTGAATTGGATAACATGAACCCAAAATCAATATGGATTACATGACCCTCATTGTCAATCATAATATTACCATTATGTCTATCTTTGACTCTAAGGATATAGCAAATTAAAGAGTAGGCCGCCAATGAACATGCAAAATTATCTTGAGCTCTTCTAAATTTGAAACCATTTGGATCACCAAACGCACGAATAAAATGATCTCTTATACTGGCAATTCCACCACGCTCATCTAATTCGCCATCTTCAATCATTTTCTTGGTCAAAGATTTTTTGATACTATGAACAGAAACGGCATTAGTAATTGTTTCAACAAGACCTGTTGTGGCACTTGTGATTAAAATCCTCATTTTCTTGACCCAAATATCACTTTTCTCTTTATTCCAAATTTGTGCCATAGCTTGAATAATTTGACATGCAAAAGCTTCTTGTCTTAAATCATCACCTGATTTGGCAATGACAGAGCAAAGGTCCCAATTTTCCAAATGGCCGTATTCAGATGTCTTTCTAATTCTCTCCTTTCTTGTGTTCCAATCTTCACCCAAATAGGATGTATCGATACCACCAGTCTTCAAATCGTTCTCCAATTTACGTTCACCCGCATCACCATGCATTGCCTCTAAATCACGATAACCAAATTTATCTTGAACTTCCTTCATGGAAGCAATAATTTGAGCACGGATTTGATTTGTAGAGTCTGATAACTGTTGAGGTGAACTATCTAATTGAGCCAACATCAGTGCTGATATTCTCATTTGATCAGCAAGATCGTCTGTTTCACGATGAAATTCCTTGGAATCAGCACTTCTCTTATATATCACCTCATCCATATTTTGTGCAAAAGCAAGATCTGGACTTCTGTCCTGAGTATCATCCGGTAATACTGGTACCTTCGAGGCCGCTTTAAGCACAATAGAACTTCTATAAGCTTCTGCGTCTGTTTGATTCTTTACATGAACCATTGACAGGTCTCCAAGATCCATTTCGCGGTGTTGAACTTCTGGAAGACTAGACGTGTGTTGTAGAGGATTAGTGCTAGATCTACTGGCACCATCAGATAATATTCCATCATCTACAAGGGCATCCGTGGAATCATTTAAGGAAAACATTCCGGTTTCTCTATCTCTTTTCTTGCTTAAATAGTTTAGATCGAAAAGAGGTGTACTTTTGGAACAATTAGATTTTTTCAATACTGCTATATTTTCATCTGTAGTAGGGTCAAAATCAAATTCATCTCTCAAATACTCGATTAATAATAAGTATGGAACTTTTTCGGCAGAATTTAGTACTTGCGCTTCACTAGCTGTAATAGTTACTAATTTATGAAGCCTACCCTTTTTATTTGTGGGAAGCAGTGTTGGAATATCAACTTCGGCAGGTAAATCCCTATTAATCAATGATAATTCTGCTCTTAATGCACTCAACCGTGCTTCAGTTGGCACCTGAGCAAGACGTTGGGAAATAGATTCCAAGGCAATCGCAAACTGGGTTGCACAACGGAAATAATTAGCCTTTAGAATTTTAATTCTCTTTGATATTGGGATTCTATTTATATCTATCTCCAGCTGACTAGAATTACGTGTTATTGTTCCTCTTCTTGCAAGTGTATTTTCCGTTGGTGGTTGAGAATTGGAACGTACAAACTTTGGTGGCTTCCGTTCTGGAGATCCATATGTTGCAGATGACCTTACAGGATCCACTTTGTGTAAATTTGGCATTGAACTAGTATACTGATCTTTAGCTTTCAACATTTCAATTCCTGTTTTCTTCTTATAAGGTTTAGGACTATTAATTAAATCTTCTTTATTAATGGCTGTATTGTCCATGATTACAGTAGTATCTTCAAGTTTGAGTTCGTGACGTTCATTATCACTAACATATTTGTTGTCGTAAACTTTATGAACATATGAATTATCAACAAATTTTGTTTTCCTCTTTGGTAATTTAATTGATCCTGAAATCTTTTCTGAAAACATTTGTTCCCCTACATCATCAATAATATCAAAATTCAAAGAATGTTCTTTTTCTTCATCCTTCTTTCTTGGTTTTCTGAAATTAGTATCTTCTCTCGTTGTTACTGCATCAACAATATCAACTGGAGTGTCAGGTAAAGATACAGCATTAACATCTTTTTTCTTTCCTTTTGAAGATGATCTATAAAAAGTTTGTTTATTAAGTTTTGTATTCTTCAATGTAATATTTTTAGTAAAATCTTTCATTGCACTCTTAGCTAACTTAAACACATATGCTTTTTGTCGTCTACCTTGAGACTCAACCATTGGTTTTGCCATAGATGCCATTTCAGGTAAAGCCATACATGACATCATCATTGATGCTAGTACTAATGCAGGTGCAACATTTTCATGAATCTTTTGTACTTTCTTTTCATCTTCTATGGAATTAATATTAAATAAACTACTTTGTAATTCATTTAATACTCTTCTTGCAACTTGAAAGCCATAAGATTCTGGATCCAGAGATAAATCAGCTAACAGAGCTTGTAATTGCCAGAATGTCAATAATGCAAAATGAGGATTTTCATTCTTTAATTTTAATATTAAATCTTCTAAAGCCATAGATTCCGTTTCAATTGTTAACAATACTTGAACTAATTGTGGAATATAAAATTGTAATTCTGAATGTGGGAATGATAATAACTTTTGACATAAATAATAGTGAATCCCCACATTATTTGAATAAGTACATATCAATTCAATACAATCATATAAACTAAATTGAGGTGAATTAATAAATTCTAACAATTTTTCATTCTCATTAAGTTGCACAGTACTTTCTCTCTTTGGGAGACTCTCTGTTGAAATCTGAACTTCCTTATCCAATACAGGACTCTCTACACCCATTGTATTACTATATTTTGTAACTGATATCAAAGGGGTAGAATTATATAATGATTCCTTTAAGCTTATAAGTATATTGAAACAAATATCAAAGGGAGAGTAAAATTTTAACCATAAAATTAGCTAGAAATAACTCTTATAACTGTAACTTTCACTCAAAGGAAAATGCTGAATACTGGGTCTGATGGTTTCTTTTCAATAGACAGATTTTAACAGGACAGCAATAAATCGTAACCTTAGTTGATCTTTGTTTCTAATAATGTCAGTTTTTATTTTGAATCCCAATGGCCTTGTCTCTCTGCCTCTGAAATTGTTTGTTTTTTTTTCCTTCTCCCTTTCTACGTAAGAAGATGCCAACAACAACAACAACAAACAAGATGACAAAAATATACAATATATGACGAGAGAGAGAGAGAGAGAGAGAGGAGGCGAACAAAGCAAAAAATAGAAAGAAAAAAAAAATATTAATAATAATATGGGCACGTATCATTTAAACCAACAAGATATAGAAAATATCAAATAAAAACATACTATATGCATAGAATATAAAGAAAAGACTGATCTACATAAAAACAAGTTTTAAAAGTAAAGAGTACTATTGTTATAGATTATTGTTAATATTATTTTAAATGTATGTAGTACTAGTATATAATTTATGTATATGACACGCGGGAAGGGGTAGTAGTTGTGATATAATATGTAACTTGTATATCAAACTCTGCCTTCACTTTATATTGTTCATTAATATTATTAAAATGTGATAGTATCATGAAAAACAAAAAATGCTCTTTTAAAGAAGAACTAAATAATTACAAATATCTGGAATACCCATTTCTTGTAACGTTCTTTCTATCGAAATATGTAAGGATGTTATTATCATTAGTTGTTATACTAGGACTACTACTAAAAATATCTTTGTTTAATAAAATGAAACAAAAATATGATGATAGTAATTGTAATATGCTTATGCGACTGCTGCCCAGAATTTTTCCCAAGCAGTCTTTGGTTCATCATCTTCCCAGACAATTGCTTCAATTTCTCTTCTATCGGTATCAATATCAATATCTTCTACTTTCCATAGGAATCTACATCTATAATATAATTGACAACCTGCGAATAAAACCACAAGGATAATTAATGAAATATAAGAAGTGAAGAAATCTGCAACTTTAAAAGTTGGTGAAAATGCTTGGAAACCTTGAATAAAAATAATGACTGTAACGAAAAATGTAGCATAATAAGCACCCCATGGCATAAATTTAGCTTTAAATGGTAAATCATCTCTAGAGATACCACGATATTTTAAAGCAGCCATAAATCTGATATGAGATAAAGAGATGAATACCCAGGCACATAACCCAGCTAAAGTAGAAATATTGACTAACCAATTGAATGCAACATTAGCATTATTATTAACAACTAAGAAAGCTAATAAACCCAAAGCAGCTGTAGTTAAGACACCCATATATGGAACACCATGACGGGTAACATAAGAATAAATCTTTGGAGCATTACCAGTTTGAGCTAAAGAATAAAGGACACGAGATCCAACATAAACATTAGAATTAGCTGCAGACATAACAGTAATCATAACAATTGCATTAAAAATATGTGGTAAAGCTCTTGTACCTGCATTGGTAATAGAAATAACAAATGGAGAAGATGCAATAACAGCAGTATCAGAATCAAGACGTGGATCATTATATGGAACTAATAAACCAATGAAAAATAATGACATAATATAGAATAAAACAATTCTAAAGACGACCTTATTAATAGCACGAGGTACAGCTTTTCTTGGATTAGCGGCTTCACCAGCTGTAATACCAACTAATTCAGTACCTTGATAAGTGAAAGCAGCATTAATTAAAGATGCGACCCAACCAAGGAATCTACCTTCATTTTTATTATCTGAAATAATACCTGGACCCCAAGCACCTGGATTTCTCCAATAACGGAAACCAATTGGACCTTGATGAGAACCACCACAGACAATAATTAAAGCATAAATTAAATAACCAATAATTGCAAGAACTTTAACAGCTGCAACCCAAAATTCAATTTCACCATAAACTTTAACAGGGAAAAAATTCATCAAAGTAATAAAAGTCCAAAAGATTGCAATCCATGCAGCTAATGGTACAACAGTTGTCCAATATTGAATAACTTGACCAATAACAGAGACTTCAACTGCATAAGTAATAGCCCAATTAAACCAATACATATAACCATTAGCAACACCAAATGCAGGTGATAAAAATCTTTTTGAAAAGACAGTAATTGAAGAAGTAACAGGAATAAAAGTTGCCATTTCACCTAAAGATTGTGTAACAAAATAAATAATTGAACCCATAAAAATATAAGCAATTAAAGAACCAACTGGACCTGATGAAGCTAAAGGTGTTGCAATACCAACAAATAAACCTGTACCAATAGTACCACCAAGTGCAATCATACTTGTATGACGTTCTTTTAAAGCACGTTTAACTTGAGTATCATGTATTTCAGCTTCTTCTGTATCATCTTCATCTATATTAGTACCTCTATGGGCTAAAGAATCACTTATTGAATGAATATCAAATCCATTAGTTTGAAATTTTTTTTTCTTTAAAGATTTCATATCTTGTGAATCATTAATAGCAGATTCTGTTTGTAATATTTCAATTTTATCATTAGAATATTCTAACTGAGGTAAATCATTATCATGAATCGAAGATATATCTTCATCTGAATCCAATTCTTTCTTGGACCTTATTAGATTCCTAAATCTGCCCATATTTATAATTGTGTGTATGTATATGTATCAAAATAATATTAAAATATTATTAATTATCTTTCTATATGATTAGTAATACCAAAATTAAAAAGAAAAAATTATTATAACTTTCCAAAAACAAACAAATAAATAAACTTTTGTTCACTTATATATGATTTCTAAAAGGAAATTAATAAAACCCAAAATGTTAAAAGATAATAAAATGACTAATTCTTCTATGTATTTCAAATGAAGACTAAAAATATTAGGAATTAACAATTGAAAAGAACACAAAGGAATGACTAAAAAAAACGCAACCTAAGTTTAAAGGTGTGTTGTATGTATGTATATCTTTTCTTAAATTTTCTGTATGTAGATATAGTTAAATTATGAAAATTAAAAGAATTGAACCATAAATAATGTGAAAAAAGAGGGTGTCTCAAATATTTATATGAAGTTGATTATTAAAATTATATACATCATATTTCTTATATAGCAAGGATCATTAAATTATTCCAAAAGCAAAAGCAAAAGCAAAAAAAAATATGTATGACCCATCCTTTGAGCAAGCAATTAAGTAATGAGTAAGTTAATTAGGTTAAATGATGTTAAACAGAAGGAAAAAAAAATTTTCAGTTTTGCAAGGTAATTTAAAAAGAAAGTAGGTTGTTCTACGCGGTAGCGGGAGAAAGAGGGAGAACCTCCTCACAGGACGAAGATCAAATTGTCATAAAAAAAATAGGCGCATTAATAAATTAATTAATTCGCTTGCTTGCTCTTCTCTGCAAAGTGTTTTCCCGTTTGAAAAGAAAACTTTTTTTTCACCACGCAACTTTGTGCGACGGGAGGCGCTAAATTTTATTTTCGATATTTTATGTGTCTTTCCTTCTCTATTTAAATTTCGGTTTTCTCAATTCCACGGGTTACTTACCTTAGTTTTAAGCAGGACTGGCTGCGGTGTGTGGGTGAACCCCAGCTTATTTTACTGGGTTTCCCATGGGAGATCCCCGACAAAGATTTCATCTCTACGGCTGTATACATAATTTCCGTCGGTAAAGAAGCCGTAACGTCGTTTTGAGATGTAGTTTCCGCCGTAAAGTAAAGAAAATAGCGTAGTAATTCCATTGCTACTACCATCATCCTCAAAAGAAATGCACGGGGAAAGGAAAGGCCGATTCCATCGCTTTTAAGTATATTTTGTGCCAAACCCTGTGCATCTTTCGTGGTTCGTGATGAGACATGGTAAAAGGTAAATTATATAAAATTGCCTATTTTACTATGATGTAATTTTAGACACATTTAACAAACACATATATAGTATATGGTTAAGATTGAAAAATACTATGTGGCACTCACTATTCTCATTTGAAAACTGTTGCTTATATATATATATATATCTATTCTTTTTTTCAGTGAAGTTAATTTCGAATTAAGTGGCTGTGTCTCTTGATTATTCCAGAGCTTTGATTTATTTTCTCTTTGTTAAATGAAACTCAATGAGTAGTAAATAAGAGAGGCAATTTATATGTAATAGAAGGATCCCTGTAAAATGAATCAGAGCGTGAAAAATTATAATATGCTATTTATATGTATATATGAATTTCGGTTTTACTACACTACGTCATCTTAAGATTACGAATATGATTAATTTTTTTTAGTCTTTTTTTCTTTCTTATTATTCAATCCAGGATATTTATTAGTCCAATATTGTTTGCCTTGTTTTTCATAAACTTTTCTTGCCTTTTTAAATGATTTGTGTAAGATCTTATTATCTAATGGATTTTCACTTAATTCTAACCAATACTTATCAACATATAACGGCAGCGATCTTGCTGGTGACGAAGGTTGTTGTCCGAATGATGAACTGTTATTTCTATTGCAATTACCGTTGTTGTTGTTGTTGTTGTTGTTGTTGTTGTTGTTGTTGTTGTTGTTGTTTTCTGAATTAAAGCATGTCTGAATATCGGAATCATTATACTGTGGTGATGGTATTGTCACATGAATTCCATTTTGTTTATAATTATATCTTTTAATTAATTTAGATCTACGTTTTTGTATTGCTTTCCTTTTCTTATATTTAGACTGTTTCACAATTAATGAAATAAAATAATCTTGACAAGATTTATCATCATAAAATAAATATCTCGTTCTTGTTAATTTATTCTCTTTAACAAATTGATTCATGATAACAGCAATACAATGCCACGATTTAGATTCCATCGTAGGTTTTCTTTCAATTATCTCTGAAAAAAATTTTAAATGACCTTCAATACCAAGGATAGAATGTGGTTCATATCCATCAAATAATGGTATACAAAGACTGAAATAAAAGAAAACAGTACCCACTAAAATCATTGGAATGACACCACCTTTAACATCTGCAGCATAATACAAATAGGCTGCAAAGTAAAACAATGATGCAACGATTAGAACTCCTCTTAATGGCAATGAATATTTACATTCATTAATATAGTATTTGAAATATCCATTGAATCGATCAATCGGTAATTGATCTGTTTCCAGCATACCCTCCAAAAATATATAAAAAGATGAGATTTATTCGTCTATATTACTTTATGATACACATAGAAAAAACATGAAATTACAACATTGTTAATAAGAACTCTTATTCTCTGTAGAGACATAAATGTGTATAAATATAGAAACATATATATATATATATATAGATATATGTAAAGGGTCTACAAAACCATAGACTATCTCAAACAGATACACTGTGCCTCCCTCTACAAACCTTTACTGGCTGCATTTATTTCTGTATACTATGAAACAACGACTGCAAATCGCGAAATTAATTTTGTTATATAATAAAAACCTTTGAAGAATTAAAACTTGAACTACTGTATATTTCACGTACCGCATACAAATTAAACAATATTTTAATGCAAGAAAACCATTACAATTCTCTGTGTGTCTAATTGTTTTAATGTGACGGGCCCAGCAAGTTTTTTTATTTTCAATTTTGGTGTCGCTCGCCGTCTCTCTCTCGATATTAAAAACTGACGAAGAGTCGTTTTTCGTTAGTTTTTGGTGGTCAACTTTTAATACCAACAATAATAATATTAAACAAAAAAAAGGTAGTTTCTTGGTATACGTAAAGTAAACATTTATCTCTGTCGCTGTATATACATTAGCTGTTATTGGTTTGTAACTAGGTATATTATATATATTTATATATATATATACAGATAAGATCAATCTGTGTACGATTGTGAATCATATCCGTCGTTTAATCTAGTGGTTTCCCTTATTAACATATCTTTTCAACACAACCTTTGTCAAATTAGATTAAAAATTAAACACATCCACACGCTTATACATATACACTGATGTTGAAGAATTTGAATTCGAAGGATTCAAATTCTAGTGGATCCAATGGATCTAGTCAAAATTCTAGTCAAATTACAGGATCTGGTTCAGGATCTAGATTATTTCAAAATCTGAAAAGATTTGCAAATTCAAACAGTTCAACCTCTAATAACCAAATTACTACTAGTATGATAAGTAGTCCTAAAGCAATACCGTCAACTTCTCCAAGTAGAGATACAACACATAGTTATCATCGTAAATCTTCCTCAAGTCCCAATAGAAGATCAAATGATAATACTTCTATAATGACTAATAATGGAACAATAGATCTTAAACAACCGTTGAGTAAAAAAACTAGTTTAAATACACAAAATTTAGGACAATATATGAATAATTCAAATGGTAATAAAACTAATACATTAAGTCCAGAATCTGATTCTTATCATAGAAGAAATCAATCAGTACAATCATCTTCAAAATATTCCTATTCTCGTAGATCTTCTCAACTTTCATCTGTTGATAATACTATGAATAAACTCTCTAGAGAACATACTAACCAAAGTTCATCTGCAAGTATATTATCTCAGGGATCATTTGTTAATTTATCAAAATTTGTTACCCCAGATGGTAAGATTCATTTAGAGATGCCAACTGATCCATATGAAGTTGAAACTTTATTTGAAGATATTATGTTAAAGAGAAATATTTTACAAAATTTACCACCTTTAAAACAAAAAGAATTAATGAGTTATGATATAAAAAAAAAATGGTTAATTGTTAAACAAGATTTACAAAATGAATTTAAACGTATGAAATCAAAGAAACCATCATCATCATCTGAAGCAATATCAATGAATTCAATACAACCAAGTCAATCTAGTTCTATGCAAGCATTAGATAAATCACCTTCTTCTTATGTACCAGAAAGTACAAGACTTACAAAATTAAGAACAACATCCACTAAGAATGGTTTAACAAATGAAGCATTATATCTACAAACAGAGCGTAATGTAAGTACATCATCAGTAACATCAGATAAAACAAATAGACCACCGATATATTATGTTAAGAAAATTTTGGCGGAAAAATTATCAATAGATGAAATTAACGATTTATGGGTTACATTGAGAACAGAACAACTTGATTGGGTTGATGCATTTTTAGAACATCAAGGTCATATCGCAATGGCTAACTCATTGATGAATACAATATATAGAACAGCACCCACAGAACATTTAACTGAAAAACTACTAGATAAAGAAAATGCATTTTTCAAATGTTTTAGAGTATTAATAATGTTAAGACAAGGTCTAACTGAATTTACCACACATAATCTTATGTCTGATACCATTGCAAGAGGGTTATTTTCAGCTAGATTAAATACAAAGAAAATGGCTACTGAAATATATGTAGTTATACTTCAAACGAAAAATGTTAGAAACTTTGAAGTTGTTCTTCAATCAATGGATCAAAATTTTAAAATAGACCAGAATGCCCATATGATGTTATATTTTAAGAAATACCCACAATATTTTAGTCATCTTACAGCTGATAGCCAACTGAAAGTGATTCAAGCATGGAGGTTTGCTGTTGAACAAACGCTGGATGGTCGTGGTAAAATGGGATCTATGGTTGGTGCATCTGATGAATATAAATTGGCTGGAGGTGAGAATACCATCCTTGAATATTGCCAATTGACAATGATTTTAATTAACAGTATATGCATGGGTTCTGATAATATTGAACAGCGTATGCATTTAAGAACGAAATTAGAGAATTCTGGTTTCGTTAGAGTTATAAGTAGATTCAAACTATTTGATTATGACAAAATTATGCAAGAAATAGAATCCTACGAAAATTATAAACTAGATGATTTTAATACTATGCTCGAGAGGAATAACAATAACACGGATGTTAATTTGCAGGACCCCGTGTCTTTATTAGGTAACCTATGGGATTCTTGCAAAGGTACAGATAATGAAAAAACACTAGTATCTCTTATTCAACATATCTTCTTATCAAGTTCCAGGCTCATCGAAAATCAAGCAGATACCACACAACTTTCGAAGCAACTGAAGTTAATGGATTCTTTAATTACGAATATTAGTGCATCAACCTCTGACGAAGAATCTACAATGAATATGGCTATTCAGAGATTATATGATTCTATGCAAACTGATGAAGTTGCTCGTCGTGCCATCCTTGAAAGTAGATCCTTAACGAAACAACTAGAAGAATTACAAGCAGAGAAAGAAATTTTATCCGAGAAACTATCCAAGGCTGAAAATGGTTTAGTAGGACAATTAGAAAATGATTTACAAGAACGTGATACGATACTGGCTAAGAATCAACGCGTAACAATACAATTACAAAATGAACTTGAAGAGTTAAAGAAAAAACATTTACTTGAGAAACATGAACAAGAAGTTGAATTACGTAAAATGTTGACAATAATGAATTCTAGACCAGCTAATGAAAAGAAAAGTCACCAGAAGGGAGGTAAATCAGATTTAGGAGGCGAGCATAAGATATTTAATGAAGAAAAACAGAGAAATATCCAAAGAGCACTTCAAGATGGTTTAAGACGTGCAAATAATGATTATACAGCTGATTCCAAAAAATTTGGGATGACTATTCAACCAAATAAGAGACTTAAATTCCTTAGGACGCAAATGGAAAGTCTTGAAAATGAGGCTAGGAAGTTAGAAATGACAAACTTTACTGATTATGAGAAATCAAACCTAAAGGCACCAGTTGAAATAAGAAAGAAACACAAATCTTCAAAGCATAAACCAAGTTCTAAACTTCCGAATTTTGGCAAAAAAGATGACAATGATGCTCAGATTAAGAAATTAAATGAATTGAGAATGACGTTAGCCCAAATTCAGTCCGAATCGAATGATATATCGAAGTTCAATGTTGAAGAGCGTGTTAATGAAATGTTCAATGACAAGAGGTTACTAGCGCTCCAGAGATTGAAGGAATTAGAAACGAAATATAAAGATTTTGGTATCGATTTTAATGTTGAGGATATACTAGGAAGTTCATCTGACAATGTTGGTGTTCAAGATACAGGAAAGGATGAAAAGAAAGGAAATTATTCCAGCTTAGATCCTAAGATGTATGAAAGTCAACTAGATGAAATCAATAAAATCACGAATGAGTTGATAAGCATGAAAAATAAATTAGAAGAACAAGAGAATAATAATGATGGGAGTTCATCAAGTTCAACCGAATCATCCGATTCGGAAACTGAATCTTCAGTAAGTGATATAAATTATGACATGATTAGTCAAAATTCTGAGAGGTCTACAGGCTCAGGGACATTCTTAGATGTATTAACTCAAAAATATGGTACAGGTGCTAGAGAACCAACGTACCAAGCAACCAGAAATGAAAAATCGTTTTTAAATCGTGTTAGAAAATCTTCTATTCCTGCTCCATACCTACAGGAACTAAACCAAAAGGTAAATATAGCTCCTTCAATAAAAGAGGTCAACAAGGCTTCAGATAACAGTAGTTCAGAAAATGAACCAGATTATAATAAGACATTCGAACTTGGTGATAGTGAAGAGCAATCAATATCAGATGAAGAAAAGCAAGACGAGACACTTGAAGAGGCAATTACTGATACTGGTGATAAAGACGAGAATAAAGAGACTACCACTTCTAATACAATGTCTGCTGTTCCCCCTCCTCCGCCTCCTCCTCCTCCACCACCACCTCCAGGAAATCTATTTAAACTAAATACCACGTCGTCCGGAAATTCAATCGCACCTCCTC
Organism: Maudiozyma serrabonitensis; assembly: GCA_030571355.1. Classification (NCBI taxonomy): domain Eukaryota; kingdom Fungi; phylum Ascomycota; class Saccharomycetes; order Saccharomycetales; family Saccharomycetaceae; genus Maudiozyma; species Maudiozyma serrabonitensis. Next base: position 20 of record JAJLXS010000043.1, on the reverse strand, counting down.
CCCCACCTCCCCCACCTCCA
>JAJLXS010000042.1:0-109774 GCA_030571355.1 Maudiozyma serrabonitensis | reverse complement strand
AGTGTCAGAACTAATAGCCAGACCATCAGTAGGCATTGTATGATGAACTGGTGTAGCTGGTCTTATTACAGGAGCCCTTAATGCATCTATCACTTTAAATACTTCAAATCTTGCACCAAAAGAATTTATTTCAATCTTCTTCAAATTAGACAATTGTAACTCTAACAATTTTTTCCCATTAATACCATGCATTTCGAATTTTGAAGCCACTTGTTGTTCAAATCCTTTGGAATGAAAATATTCAGATACTTGTGATGGAGTCCAATTAACCACATCTTCCTTGTTACCATTGAACGTCGAAGGAGTCTTTAAAGGTGGTACTTGTTCTGTTTCATCAATTTGAAGACCCGGTGTGTATAACGATGCACTGTCATTATCATTAACATCATAACTACGTAAATCTGATGTATCATTAGACGTGAGCTGCTCAGTAGATAACATATCTAGAGAGCTATTCCTTAATGCTGCTAACGCATTATCTATATCCTCCATTGTATTTTTCACAGATACAATACGTTCCTGACGTTCAGGTATATTATCTCGTGTTGTTGGTTTAACATACCGTTCAGTAAATAATCTAGGAAACAAACCTTCTTGACCAGTCTCTATATTACGTCCTACATACCAACCATCATTAAATTCTTCATCATTACTTATGACTTCTATCTTGTTACCTGGTTTTATTGTTATTTCATCATCCATACGACGTGAATAAGACTTAGTGGCTATCAGGATAGTCCCACTGGGATCTGGAATATTACCAGCAGGTTGAGATCCACTCATAGTATGTTTCTTTCTTTAAGCACTTGAAATAAAATATTAAATTATCTAGATTTAAAAATACACGCAGAAAAGCAATACTGGGAACTTTCTAATATTGATGAATAAAACTTGATAAGTATCCAAAGATGATCTATTTCAACTTAATTCTGATACAGTTATGATGACAATACTGGTATTATTCAACAAGTTATTGCTCTCCCGAAAGTTGCCACAACAAACGAAACTATTGCTAGGGTCCTTCTTTATTAAATACTCTCACGACAATAATACTGTCACCAATCAGTTATATATTGTGATATCTATATTTCTTTCTTTTTTATTCTAAATGAAAAAAGTTCCTATATATTTTTCACCTTCCTGGCCCTCTCTGTTGCCAGATTTCTTGGTCTATTATTTATTTTTAATTTCCGTTATGAGTTGCTCACCGCGTTCTGTTTATCTTTCTTTTCTTATTTACTTTTTTTTCGCTCCTCTCCCTCTCTGCAGTATTTGTCTCGATTTTTTATGTTTCAGGTAATACTCTGTCATTTGTCATAATAAACTTATACTTTGCCAATGTAAATAAATATACATCTACAAATAATTGTATAGAGTGAATATTCAGATTAATAGAGACGCGATCTGCTGATATGCACGCTAATGAGGGTCAACGCAGTTGCGATGATCACCCACAGTGGTACATATATATGTGTACATTCTTAACAAACCCTTCTTTAAAGCCTAGAAGCATACAAGATAAGAAAGTTTTTTCGTTGGATACTGAGTGATATCCACAAGAGTAAAATGGTTAAGTTCTTCAGTCGTGGTAGCTAATTTTTACGTGTAAATGTGTCATACGCTCTATCTGCAGTTGAAAGATATACCAGCAGCCATACACGAAACATATAGGGATCGATAATATCTAATTACCAATCATTGATTAATTTCGACTAATAGCTTAATAAAAAAATGTGTATCTTTCATTTATACTGAAATTATTATATATATAGTGAGTATAGTAGAAATGGCAGAAAGGTTAACTGATAAGTGCCTCACTTTTACATTGTAGAAATAAAAGAGGTGAACGTTACTTTTTCTTTTAAAGCCGAGCTCATCTCTCAGCTCATCGGCACTGAAAATGAAAAATCGAAAACAAGAAAATTTTCATTTTATATTAACATAGGTACTTATTAACGATTGCGCTAGAACATCTTGAGAATGATTAGTATAAGGAAATAGTATAACGTTTCTTTAACTTTCGTGTTGAAGTACTCCCATTTAAAAAGTAGACACAGACCAAAAGTTATTTCAGTATGGCAAGAAAATTGAAGGGGAAATCCAACTCAAAAGGGTTGAAAGCTGCATTGGCTCAACATAAAATGCAAGATAGTTTGATTCAACAACAAAGAAAGAAACAATTGAATGCTGATAGACAAAAGGCTCAGAAATCCAAGAAGACAATGAGACAAGCTGCTGTGCAGAAACAACGTGAAGCGTCAGTGATTCCTTTTCAATCTGATGAAACTTTACTATTGATTGGTGAAGGGGATTTCTCATTTGCGAGATCTATCGTTGAACAAGGTTATATGAAACCCGAAAATCTAATCGCAACAAGTTATGATGCGTCAATTACAGAATTGAATTTGAAATACCCTACTACTTTTCAAGAAAATTATGATTTTTTGATTGAAGAAGGTGTGAAGATATTATTTCAAACTGATGCTACTAAATTAGTACGATCAATGAAAATTTCAAAACATACACCATGGACAAAGATTATGGGACCAGAATGGAGAAATAAATATTTAAATAATATTATGTTTAATTTCCCACATACAGGGAAAGGTATTAAGGATCAAGATAGAAATATAAGAGACCATCAAGAATTGGTATTTGGATATTTTGATAGTTGTAAACAATTATTCTCTTTAGTCAATTCTCATATTAAAGGTACAAAAAATAATCATACCCTTGGTTATAATTTAGAAAAGACAGGTAAGAATGCTAATCCAGATGGTATTTCTGCAGAAGGTTACGGGAAGATCTTATTATCTGTATTTGCCGGTGAACCTTACGATTCATGGCAAATCAAGGCATTGGCCAAAGATAATGGATTAATGCTAGATAGTTCTAGTAAATTTACATGGGAGAATTATCCTCAATATCATCATAAGAGAACTAATAGTGAACAAAATACTACGAAACCTGCACATGAAAGAGAGGCAAGAACATACATTTTTAAGAAGTTTGAAAGAAAGAGAAATAACAGACAAAATAATAGAGGTGAAGTTAGTGACGAGGAATAAGTATATTTAATAGATATATTCTAATTATTCACGCCATCTATGTAATATAATCATGCATCTTCAATAAAACCTAAAAAAAGAATATAACATTAATATATATATATATATACGTGTGTATGAACATGCAGCCTATGTAGGGTACATTGTAATAAAATCTGATTCATTAAAGACAGTTTTTTTAATAGGATCTATTACTTCATTACGATTTAATTTCACAATACCCTTTTTTCGAAGTGTTTTTGCCAACAATTTCAATCTAGAAGAATCGAAAACATTTCCACTTGGTAACATTACAGGATTTTCAAAAAGTTTTGATTCGGTATGATGTGCGTAAGGTAATTTCTCCGATAATGGGGCAAAATGCTTCGAACATACAGGACAAGGATTCTCCAACTTATCAACCGTAGAATAATGTTCAAGTACGTCATAGCGTGGATCGATTGATGGATGATTATGTAAACATTCTTTAGTCTTCATTGCCGATATACCCATAGAAATATAAATCAATAAAGGATCATTCCTAGGAATTTTATACATCGAATAATACTCCTCCAAGAATAATTCATTCAATTTCAACCAGCTGTTCTGGTCCAGTAGTGTTGTATATTTTTCAAGATTTTTGGCATTAAAAATATGTTGAATATTAGTTGCATTAATATTATTCTTAGAGTTCATACTTTGAGAATACTCCATTGGTGGGGCACGATTAAAAAAATATCGATATGCATCATCTCGATCTGTAAAAACAGTTCCAGACTTATGTTCATTGTAAGATATGTTGCGTTTTTCTTTTTCATTTTGCAATATTTTTTCATTGTATGCCACTTGCTCAACACATCTTTCCATATATACTAGTAATCCACATGCACCGGTCACTTCATCGAAATGATCTCCGACATAGGCAAATAAACAAGTCTGTAAACAATGAATAGCACCACCGAGATCAAACCTTAATAATAATTCAATATAATGCTGGAAATTTGCCTTAAATTCCAAAGGAGATTTCCTCTTGGATAATCTCTGTTTGTTAACTTTTATCCATTCCATTAGTGCTTTTAAATCATGTTCACTTGTTAGGGCTGTACTAATAGTGTTTGCTCCTATCAATATATCTGTGTCCAATAAATCCTCCATATGTTGTTGCTTTAAAAACAGAACACCAGGGTTACATATATCTTTATCCCCAGTCTCCTCTATGATGTGTTGTTGTTGTTCTAATGTACAATTCCGTATTAGATAGTCGGCAATCAATAAATTTGTATATTTCTGATACCAATCAATTATGCTGATGTTATCACCCTTTGAGTAATTATCATTCATTTCGTTATAGAACGCCGCCCTATGTTTGATTCTCTTTAACAATGCACCCTCTTTCTCTACCTTTAAATGAAGTTGTTTCTCAAAAGTTGTAACATTTTTAATCAAAGTATTTAATTCCACAAGTGCTCGTTCTTCATCATCGATTGTGCCAGTTGTCATCATATCATTAATATCCTTTAATGTTCGCTTCAATTTATTTGTCTCTTGTTCGACGTATATCTCATGTTGCTTTAAGTTGGCATTCAATAGGGAATATGGGATGGTAAATGATGACTCGTTTAAAGCCATGAATGAGTCAAAATATTTGAACCCTGGTTTGTCATCGTTGGAATCTAAATGATCCATTTTTACTATTTTATATATTATGAAATCTTTTAATCAATTTAATTCCATACAATGTATTTGCAACGATATCTTAAATTGCGTTTTATTTTAATATTGTAAATAAATTATACGTATTCTTAAATGTCTTCATTAAGCTTATTAAGGCAATATTTTATTCTCCCCGAAATCCGCGAAAGAAGAATCAGAAGGGAAGGGGGGCACTATTAAAAGAAGGTAACCCAACATGATGGATTCTCTTGAAAACTTTATAAACATTATGAAAGTAGTCAATTATTATAGTTTTAATCATGTATGACATTATATTGGACTGTTTTTATATATTATTATTATATATACATTTCACATTATCACTTTTTTTTTTTGAAGGGGGATATGTTGCATATGTTTTGATTTTTATACATTTTAAAGAGTAGCTAACTTGTCAATGACAGCTTGTGTAAATTCAGTAGTTGAAGCAGAACCACCAATATCTCTTGTAGTGCTCTTACCTTCTGCAATGACTTGATGAACAGCCTTTGAGATCTTCTCAGCTTCGCTATTCAAACCTAGATGATTTAACATTAATGTAGCAGATAAAATCATAGCAGTTGGATTTGCTACATTTTGACCTTGAATATCTAAACCAACATGTCTGGAACCAGGTTCAAAGACAGCATATTCTCTACCAAAATTAGCACCAGCGACTAAACCTGGACCACCAATCAAACCTGCACCAATATTACCTAGAATAGTACCATACATGGATGGAGTAACCATAACATCAAATTGATGAGGTTTAGCAACACATTGCATTGAAGCATTATCAACAATCATTGCAGAGGTTTCAATATCTTTATATTCATTAGCACCAATTTCAGTGACAGTATTTCTAAATAAACCATCACCAAGTTTCATAATATTGGCTTTATGAATAGCTGTAACGTGTTTTCTATTATTTTTCTTTGCATAATCAAATGCAAATCTAGCGATTCTTTCAGTTTTTGGTTTTGTTACAATTTTTAATGATTCAACAACACCTTCAACTGATTCATGTTCTAAACCAGAAAATTCACCTTCTGTATTTTCTCTAATAACCACTAAATCAACATTGGGTATTCTTGTTTTAACACCTTCTAAAGATTTAAAATGAGCTACATTGGCATAAATATCTAATTTTTTTCTTAATGCAACATTAAATGATCCATGACCTGCTTGATCAGCTGCATTAGTATGTAAAATACCTTTTAAACCAATTTTATTTCTTTGTAAAGATTCAACAGCTGCATTAACTTTATCAACTTCATCATTCCCAGAAATGTCAACAGTTTCCCAATCGATTGGAATCTTTTCAGATTCAAATATAGATACAACAGAATTTGTTATTTCTTTACCAACACCATCACCTGGAATTAAAGTAACAGTGAAACGACCACCATATTCTTTTGGTACTATATTTTGAGCTGCAGTAGCTAGAGTTCTTTTTGTAATAACGCTCTTCAACATGATTATTGGGGGGATAACTTTCTTTTTGTATTAGTGTATGTATAGAACAGTTAGTTTTTGATAATGAAAACAAAATAATTAAACAGGGGAAAAAAAAAAAGAAAATTAATTATTTATATTATAACAAAATAATAATAGCGAAGTCCTTTATGATGAAGGAGAAATTAATAAAATATAAAACAAGAAATGAATGTTAATCAATAGAAGTATATATATATAAAAAATAAGAAAAAAATGAAGATATGAAAAGAAATAAAGAATAACGCAATTTTACGGTCAATTGAAATAAAGTAATAGAAAGAGCACTAATTTCATCATAATCATCGTAACTATTTTAATTTGCCCTTTGAGTATTCACTCTTTCACTCTTCCCCCCAATACAACCGAGATACTAAATAATAATAGTAACAATTAAAGAGAGTAATGCTAACTGTACCATAGAATAAGAAATCCAAAATTTAATCTCTTGTAAATAATTGAAGTACAAAAGTATCATCACACATATTAACAGTTATTATTTAGCACCTACTATTATTATTATTGTGATTCAAAATAATTAATATCACACTCTCTGTCTTGCCCTCCCCGCCCCCTCAATACTAGTATTCCCCCCATATAAAAAAGTATGCTAATAATTCCTTGATTCTTATTCGACAGAATAATGAAAAAGATTCAGTCTACAATGTATGTAAATTACATTGGTGGTAAAAAAAACATATAATGCGTGCTCACGGTATGTGAATTTTTTTTTTTTTTAATAAGTAATTACCGCGTTGCACGCTTATTGGCTGGTTTGGCACTTTCCGAAAAATCGGTCATTCATTATTATAATAAGTTAATGTGTTTTGGGTTCATTCAAATATATGCAAACATCATGAATCGGCCGAGAATTCGGGAAAGACAAAAGATAAAAAAAGGATTTCTTTTAAATTGACACAAAAATTAGGGTTTGGGTATCTGTTGAAATTAGGGTTTGTAAGTCACGTGCTCAAAAGGTTTCAATTTTCCAATTTTTATTTGAAAGCAAATATTGTTTCTGTAATGGTATAGTTATAATAATATACATCGTATCCTTAAAGATATATATGTATATATATATATCTAATGAGACATGTGAAATCGAAATTACAGAGAATATTTTCTTCTTATAAGCTAACGATTAAGCTCAAAGAGAGTATAAACATTAATTATATGCCGTTTTCATGATGTCTAAAATAAAATTATTATCAACTTATAAACAATTAATTAAAGCATTAGTTAAATATGAACGTCGTGGTAGATTGTCACAATTAAAGATTGAAAATAAACGTCAAATATCATTAGCAATTTATGATAAGATGCAAATAACTAGAAAACAACAATTAAAAAACATTAATTCAATTGATGAAAAAAATTATTTTTTACAAATAAATCAATTAAATGAAAAAATTAAATTATTAAAAAATTATAATATTAATAATGATAAATCTTTATTATATCTTAAAGATAGTTCACCATTTAAACAATTATTTCAAACTGAATTAATTGAATCTAATCGTAATAAACAAATTAATAATAACAATAATAATAATAATAATAATAATGAAACATTTAACCGTTTAGTTGAATCATGGAAAGATGCAATTAATTTTTTAAATAACCAACGTGAATATGATGAATTAATGGAACTATATGATTTAAGTAATAAATATACACAACAAGAAAAAATTAAAGCTACAGCACATAGAGTAGGTTTAGATGTTCCATTGTAATAATACTATTCTACTACTAAACTAATATTCATTTATACCTTGACAAATATTTTTTTTTTAAAAAAAAACGTTGAAATTACACGAAACATTACATGTGACTATCGTCAAGCATCTGTATAAATAAACAACCAAGACAAAATGATGGAAGATCGGTATTTAATGTCCTATGTCATGCCAATAAAAGTCTATATAAATACATATATTAATAATAAATCAGATTATTATTTTTAATTATTATTGAAGAAACCAGTTAATGCTTATTTACTTCTTGGCTATCTTCAGATAATAATTTTAATTGTGAATATATTTGTTTTGATCTCGAGAAGTAATTACCAAAACAGAAAAAGAATTTACATTGTTTAAAATCAAAATTAAGTTAAAGTATATAGATTTCTCTAAGTCTTTTTCTCGAACAAGAAAGTATTTTCAACTGATATATAAAAAAAGTACTACGATGTCGTATCATTCCTTGCTCAGACAAGAATATAGATCTTTATTTACGAACAACAACAACAAACAGATAATAATGATATCATTACAAGACCATATGTAATTAATTCTATTAAGATTAATTTAACTAATTAGTACGAAAATAAAGGGTACTTACTGAACTCTGTTCCTTCTAAAAAGAATTAATGTCTCGTTAAATTTTTTTCGCAAGTTATTTACCGCCACTATGATAACTTTTTATTTTCCCACAGAAATTCACAAATTTTAGTCCCGCCAATTTAATCTAATTTAATTTAATTTAATTTTTGGCTTGGTATGATTTACCAAATCTATATATTCTTGTAATTCATAGAGATAGATAAACTCCCTCCAGTAAATATAGTGAGGATTATCTAGTTGTTTGTATAACTTGCGTGCATTCATCATATTGACGTAACCATTGCAATATTTTTTGGTTTTCTTTATTTTAACACCAAGCCAAACTCCTCATTTTTCCCAATATTTTCTCCCACTTCATTTTTTTAACCCGCACACACAGAAAGAAAAATAAAACCAAAGCGTGGGTTGGAAAAAAAAACTCTAATCGATGATGTCAATATTACACAACGGAGAATATCTCTGTTTCTTGCCCATATCTTCTGATCTTTCTTTTTTCTGCTTGGTGCGTTTCGTCTCTTTTTCCCTTCGTTAATAATTATATCGGAAACTATTATTTTCCTCTGTTTCTGCCCGATTTTCCTTCTGAAATAAATTTGAATTTTTGTTTTTGATTACAAATTTTGAATGTAGTGCGGAGTTACCAGAGAATAAAGAGATAGTGGGTTTAATATTCCGCTTTCATAATAAAATTAATTGTAATGATGATGATAATGATGAGTTGAGGCGTTTCGTTATTTTTTTCTTTGTATTAATTGACATCATACTAAAACCCTCTTTTCTATATTACTACTATTATTTTAATTTTAAGCCCACAAATTATATACATTTGTTGGTCATCAACTCCTCTAATTTTTACCACAGGGTGACTAAAAGGAAAATATAATAGAATTTAATTATTGTATCATACTTACTAATAATGATGATATTTGATGACATAAAAGTTACTCTTTGTAATTAAATTAAATTTCCGATGACTCCTCAACTTATACCTTTTTCTTATTTATTTATTTTTTTTAAATCCAGGATTATAAATACCCTGAATTTTCATTATTTTCAAATTTAATTCAATTCTTATATCATTTCCCTTTTATTTGTTATTTATAATATATAGATATATAATATAAAGTATAGAAATAATTATACACAAACACAAACACTTAAATACAAACACAATGGGTACCGATATTTTAACTACAATTGAACCATCATACTCTTCTACCAATTTATTAGTTGCTAATAAAGAATGGGCTAATTCAATGAAGACAAATAATCCAGCAATGTTCACACCATTTGCTACAACAAATCATACACCACATACATTGTTTTTTGGTTGTTCTGATGCTCGTTACAATGAAAGTTGTTTAGGTTATGCAACTGGTGAAGTCTTTACATTTAAAACAATTGCAAATATTGTACTAGAACAAGATTTATCTGCACAATCTGCTTTAGAATATGCTGTTAATGTATTAAATGTTAAGCAAATTGTTATTTGTGGTCATACAGATTGTGGTGGTATTAATACTTGTTTATTAAATAGAAGAAATGGCTTAAAGGATTCAAGTTGTTCTCATTTATACAGTTATTTACAAGATATTGAAGATCTTCGTGATGATTTTGATGATATTTCTCAAAAAGATGTTAGTATTACTAAACAAGCAAAATTATTAGCTTATAGAAATGTAAGAAAACAAGCACAAAAGATTGCTGAAAAAGAATTTATTAAGACAGCTATTCAAGAAGGTGGTTTAAGAATCCATGGTTTAATCTATAATTTAGATAGTGGTCTTCTAGAAAAAGTTGAAATTCATTAAACAAAAATTCAAACAAAATAAACTTTACTAGATTTCTTATACATCATCCCTCGCATACATCATTAGATATATGATCATTTAAGAGAAAAATCCAAAAAAAAAAAAAACACATAAATTTTTATCCTAATAGTATTGTATATCAAATGCAACAACAAAAAAAACTAACATTCCAATAACTTATATAGGTGTATTGCATTACAATTAATGAATTGTTTAATATACCATTTATTTTTTTATTTTTCACAAAGATTATATAGAGCCTTTTACATAATATATATATACCTTTTGATAATTAAACTTTAAAAACATATTCCATATTTTTGCATTAAATTCAATTAAATTGTTTTATTTTATTTATTATTATTTATGGCACCTTTCATCTATTTGAGAAGAAATGACAGCTCCTACATTTTCGGAAAACTTTTAATTTTTATACTAAACGAAAAAACTTGAAAAACCAAAAAACTTCCAACTCAACAACGATAAGTATCACAATGTTGAGAAAGTTGAAAATTGATACTATTACATAAAATATTATTTAACAAGAAAACTTCATCTTTGGAACTACTATACTCCGTCCGCTTTAGCATAAAATATATTACTAGAATTTAAACCTCGTTCCATATTAAATGATTCTTACCATATTACAATACAGTTAAACTAATTGTTGAATATAGAATTTCGAAAAGACATAAATATCAACAATAAGTTCTTTCCAAAAAAATACATTACTGCCCAGATATTAATTCATTTTTATACTACCAGTTGCAATATTAGTTAGTCTCCAAAAAATACTATTGTTTAACCACATTCCATAAACATTGCATGTATGCATTTAACTTAAATTTTTACAGTTACACATGAATAGATGTACCATTATATCTATTTAAATTTTCTATAAATAACGATGAAAACTAATTGTTGGTATCCTGTGTCATTTTAATGACAATTGAATCCGCGGAATAGGATTATTTTTCTTAAAAAGTATATTTTCTTTTTTTTCTCATTTATTTACGTGTCCGTTGTAGTACCTAATTTCGTACGTTTGTAACAATTGTTCGGACAACAAACAATCATATAAAATGAGAGCATATTGAATGAGAATAAATAAGAACAAGCGAAGAGAGCGTAGTAAAGTTTATTTTGAAAATTAACGTTATATACCATAAAAAATAATAAAAGAAAAACTGTAAAAACGTAATTTTTTTGGATAGAATTAAGTATTTTTGATTAAAAAATATTTTCTATATCATTCATGTACGATCAATATCTGGCAATTAAGCTTTTTCTGCCACGTATTGCATTCATTTAAGGGACAAGAATGAGGTTAAAAAATTAATTTATTTCGTTCCTTGTTTATTAATATGCAGGTCTTTCTTCTACGTTTAACGTAATCGTATGAAGATTTTATTACATATATTATAAAATTTCACATATAAGGTGTCTTAATGAAAATCAAGTAAATGACAGGAGAACTGGTATTTTGATCTGAATTAGAATAACATGTTTTTTTTACAATCTTGAGTTGTGCATAATTGCAATGCACTATAGATTTTTTGGTTCCAATAAAGAGGAGCATACCAATTGGAAACATATAATATGTATATATCGTATATGCATATACTCGCATTTGAACTCATCAGTGATTTAATTAATTCTTTCAAATCAAGAATGTATACTTACTTAACGTTTTCAATGGGTAGGAGGAAAGTCAAATCTTGTCTTGTCATATTATAATATTTTTGAAAGCATTATAATGAAAATTATAAATGAATATTATCAACCTATTGTTAATTTTTCAACGTTGTTTTTTTACAAAAACAGCTTTTGGTGACTTCTTTAAAATTCTTGTTATGGTTATTATTCAAAATGCAATCATCTAAAATATACCTAACTCTCTCAAATGACCTATTTAACAATTATTCCTAACAGAGTGCATACAATATCTGATATTTATGATAGCATTGTTCACAAATATGACCGATAATAAGACAATAGGCATTGTTTTAAGGTTAAAATGATTCATGTACTTTCATACAGAGGATGACCTTTATTTCCCTGAAAATAATGAAATGGGAGGGTTGCTACTCCATAGCACCGGAGTCGATTAACCCATTCTTTAAAGAATCTTAAGCAATGAATATCTCTAATTAAGTTGGGCTTCTTTTTGATAAAATATTTTATTTGAATATTTGTTACTTAATGTATACGCTCAGAACTTGTAGAACCTATATCACTACCCGTTAACATTGCACAAGATGATAAAACTTTTAAACCTTTCATTAATTATGTAAAGAAAGCCACTAAAATGTATCCAAACCAATTGAATTTAGGATGCTTCTTCAAGTAAGATGTCTCATTTTCTCTTTAGTCCTTATTTAATTACCTTTTCAACCCCCAATACCGTCCAGTTTTATCTTATCTCAATCACAGTAGTTAAAATTTTCAAATCATATTATATTTTTATTTTCATTCTAAAAGATTAGAAGAAAAAAGTTATTTGTTTTTTCAATTACTAATACAGAACAAAAGAAGTTCTGATTAAAATTCTAATAGTAAGATTAATAAACAAACAAGAATAAACAAACAAGAATAAACAAACAAGAATAAACAACTAAATATTTTTAGTTATAAACTGTGTTGAAGAACACAGTTTTGATAAATGTTTCAAATATTATTTATTTCAACATTTTATCGTCTGAAATCTATATTATTTATTAAAAATAACTATATCGTTATTTATACATGTGGCTCCACGTAGGGAAATCCAATAATAAAATTTGCGTCACAGAATAACGCCGAAGTTGTGGAAAAGAAAGTTTAATTTCTTTTTTTTCTTGATTATACTACATCTTACACAGGTTTATCAGAGAAACCTATCTTTTATAACAATTCAATTGAAAAATTACTTGAATAATAAAAATAAGTTACACTGTGATTGTTTCATATGTGAACATGTACGTACACACATTTGCACCACCCAATCTCAAAATGTATTGAATTGTTAAATTCAATAATTAAGTAAGGCAAAATATAAAATATTTGCTTCTGTTTATCAAAAAAACATCATTTTATCTTACTCTTTTTTTACTATTCAGTGTTTTACTTCTATGGTTACTATCAAAATAGTATTTGTTTTCCTCTACATTCCTTTTATTAAAAAGATAATGTTCAAGAAATACTTTCTTACTTCACTGCTAATTAGTATTTGAAAATAATATCATTTTGTTCACTAATAAAAATGTTACATATTAATAATGCCAAAAAAAAATGATACGCCATGGTAAATAGTAATAATATTTATGTTTTACGCAGAGTACATTTAAAAATGATCTACTCTCTCAGGTTTAGATAATCAAAAAGAATATGCACATATGGGACGATAAATACTTTCGAATTAAAAATATAAAATCTATATGAAGCTTGTTAAAATTTTAACATATAGTAGTTCTTTCCTTTTATCTACGTAGTTAGATAGAAGATTATAAAAAAAAAGATACTTATTAATTCGTTTTTCTTTTTGGTTTGTTAAAACCTAATTTTAATATAAACAACTACGTCATGGTTTTTTACCCCTCTCAGAATAATATTCATACATTTTCTGCAATGTTAATAATACCTTACTAATTCTGATTATAAAATTTATTCATTGTTAAGGAACTGTAAACACCAAAAGTTAACCAAAAGTTTAAAGGTGAATCAAGTAAAATATAATGCGTAGCTTACTTTTTTTAAAATTATATTAAACTTCATAAAACTGGATTGACAATAACTAGAGAGGAAACCAGTAGACATATCAATTACTTAATGATATAGCTTTGCAAGAAACACATCACACTCAGGTGATTACGGAACATCTAAATATGAATGTAGCAGACATATAGAATAAAATTAATAACCTAAAAGAAAATACAATTGAAACCCATACGAAACCGGTTCAGGTTTTTTTTCATATATATTTTAATAAAAGGATAAATGCAGAAATCAATCCACTTGATGAAGTTACTGAACGGATACGGAAAGGTAAAATTAAAAATATTGCCCTTAAAATAAATATCTAAATAAGCATCAACAATGTTACACATCTAGGATAACATTGGTGTGGAAACAATTGAGTGCTACGCTATTGTACTGTAGTAATAAGAATATTATTGAAACTAGGAAGGACAATCTAGTTAAATCACCTTACAGAGTTTAAAATTTGAGAATAAAAACCTTTTTTACAAATTTATTTGTTTATTGTTGTTTTAACATTTCTTTCAGGATCAGCTTTGTGTGTAATTTTTAATAAAAATACCCGCACAATCGCATAAGAAAGAAAATCAAAAATCAAAACAAACAAAAAGAACGCGCATTTGCGCTCCATGTTTCTAGAGAATTTCTGTAGGGTTCCCGAAAATGCTGGATCTTGTCATGAATGAATACAGTGAAGAATGGGAAGAAGTATAATATTATCATTTTGTCTCTTGCATTTTCTTTTTTTTTTTTACTAATAAAGTGGTTCTAGCTTATCATTTTCATTTTTCCTTCTTATGATTTTCTTCCGGAACTTGTGAAATTTTTTGTTCAGAAACCCTCTCATAACAAAGTTTTTACAGAGTGTTTTTTTTAACCCGCTCGGCGACTCATACTGTTTATCATCATGTGTATTTATTATCTTATGATTTTTATTTAAAATCGGTTTCCTCCGCGAACTCACTGAACAAAACTTTCATATTCTTGGGAAAACAGCCTCAATTAAAATAATTATTTCTTTTTTATTTTTTATTTTTTATTAAAATTTGGGGGCCTGAGTGGATCTTCTCTTTCTTTGAAATATACTTTATTTTTTTCCCAATCTTTCTTCTGAGGAACAATATATTTTTCTACAACATTCTAGTACTCCTTGAAGTACCAGATCATTTAATTAAACTATAAGGTTTTTTGTTATTGTTGTCCAGTATTTTCTCTTATTTTACTTTTGGAGAATTTTCAGAACTTATTGTTTACTTTATGTGATTAATTTAAATGGTGCACAGAAAAATTACCGTAAAATTAGAGTTCTCATTGGCTTTTTCCCGTAGTACCTGCTTTCTAGAATAGGTCTCCCCTGATCTTAGGGGATAGTTACACCCTTTACTTTGTTAAACTTATTTAAATTTATTACGGAAGAAAAACTATAATCTTCTCGATGTTTTCCAATTATTTATACTTTTACTTATACTTACTTTATAGTGCAGTAGTATTAAGGAAGCGTTCCTCCTTTTCACAAGAATCTTTTTATTGATTGGACACGGCACATTCTTTTCAATTCATTATTTATTTATTTTAATTCTTCTCCTCTTCTTCTTCATTTTTTCTTCTATAATTTTAATCCCCACGATCAGCTGAGTGGGTTGGGAAAAGATCATACTTCTTTTCTTAAGAAAGTTATGTATAAATCATAATTGTATACACTTGCATTTACTAATTCATTATATACAAGCATGGTTGTTCTTAACATCACTGTCCTCACAGTTTAATTTAATATTCTGAAATCAATTGTAGCTTCTATTACTATTTTAAATTTTATTATCTTCTATATGTTCCATTGCAGATGAAGTAAAAAGACAAAAAAAAATACAGAAAAGGAAAAAAATATATAAAATCTTACTAAAATCAAGTAATATCATACTTTTTGTATAACATTATATATATATACATAAGATACTAAGTTTTCAATTAAATTCAAATATATGCGCCCTAAATAGATCAATCGATTAATTCAAAATATTTGTTTCGTTAAACAGAACTAAAGTAGAATTAACATATAAAGAAAGAAAAAAAAAACTATAACAACATAAATTGCAATATATAAATATAAATATATATATATATATATATTGTCATTAAACTTTGTTGTCTACTCTTCCTTTAACCAATTAAAAATTTCAAATATATTTGTTTTAACTGAAATATTTCTATTTATTTTTTATTTTCATTAATTTATCTTTCTATTTCATATCTATTTTTTATTGTTATTATTATTGAATAAATTACCATAGATTTTTGAAAAGATATTCCATTTCGTCAATTACCTAATACACTTATTAGTTTATTATATTATCACTTTAATTTTCATTAGCATTTTATTATAGATATTATCATAGATCCAACTTGTTTCTTTTTTCGCATCTCGAGAAATAGTTTGATTAAAAAAAATATAATACTAATTCATAATAAGCAAAAAAAAATTGCATCTTAAACTACATCATAGTCTATTACCGACATTTCATCTACAGAACATCAAGTAAACTGAGGTACTGTTTTACTCCTTTTATTATTTATTCAATTTTTTATTTGATTTAGGAACAAACGAATGCAAAGATCTACTAATACATTACAAATTTTTATAATCGCAACATCAAGAATTTTAGGCAACATTATACATCATTGAAAAAAAATAAGGAACAGACAAACAAATACGAAAAAACAAGAACAAGAAGTATTATTAAATAAGACTAGGTATTCTACGTTAAAACATGACCAACAATGGGAAAGTTAAAGGTAGAACAAAATATAAAAGGAATTCAATACCGTCACAGAGTGACTCTACACCAATAAGCGATAATCCTTTATTAGCAGACACAATTAATATCAAAAACTTCAGGTGGAATTCAAATGAAGACATAGAATTTCCTGTATCATATTTGGATCCCTCAATAATTAAACTTACCGACAGTCCTTTGGATGATTACCAGAGATCCTTCTTTAACTATACTCTTCTGAATGATAAAGATCTAGACCTCAATATTGAATACACGACTTATCGAACAAGCATAGCAGAACAATTTACATCACCAATATACCAAAGTAAACAAAAACATTCAAAAAGACATGGAAGAAATGCAGGTGGGCACAGACGTTCAAAACATTTATTAGAATGTTTCGAATACCAACTACCAAACTTGCGACAATCATTTAATAAAGATAGCACTGATGAACAGGATGTCAACGATTTAGAGTCTCCAGAGAATGTTATTCAAACTTATCGAGAAAATCTATGTCTAGACAGACCGGATACTTTCATATTGGATGGTTTCATAATCGACCCTATTGATGATGATAAAAAACCAGAAATCGAAAAAGAAAGGGGTAATTCAAATGGAAACACCAAAAATAATGCAATCCCAGAGACTGAAGGTGATGAGGTACCTGTAAAAGGAAGTGATGTAAGTTTAGAAAACATAATCCATCCTGAGACCTCAAGCAAAGATACGACATTGGAAAATATTAGTTATTCTTTAACGAAAAATCAAAAATTTCGATTACAAAAAATGGATCATAACTCAGAGAAAAACCAAAAAATTATCAATCCAAACAATTGTATTATATGGACGTTCGAGGGTGGCTATGTTTTTTTGACCGGTATATGGAGACTATACCAGGATGTAATGAAAGGTCTCATAACCATTCCTCGTAAAAATTGTAACAATGATACCAATCTACAAGAACTATGTGCTGAAGAATTCAAAAAGGTCCTATCACATACAATTTTCAATTTAGCATCAGGAAATGATTCCAAATCTCAACAATCTAAGAAGAGGCAATATCCAAACTCGACCTCAATGAAATCTTCAGACTCAAAAAATTCCGAATTAAGCAAAGAATCTTCGGCAACCTCCTCCGATATTCTGGATGAATTTCACAAACTATTTTCCCAATCAAAATCAAAATATACCGATCTACATTGGAACTCCCTTCCAAGTTCTTTGAGACAAGAACTCTTTGAGAGTTTCAAGAAACATCTGATTAAAGAGAAAAATGTACCATCAATTTTTTTTAATGGATTCGATATGACACAACTGATTCATCGCATCCGTGGTGGTTACATCAAAATTCAAGGTACTTGGATCCCAATGGAAATTGCAAAAGCACTTTGTATTAAATTCTGTTTCCCTATCCGATATTTTCTAGTACCTATATTTGGAGCAGATTTTCCTGATCACTGTGCTGCTTGGTTCCTGGAGAATCAAGAAAATTTTGACAGTGCAGTAGATAGTAATAGTTCCCCAGAAACCATTTATAACCCTATTACTAAAAAGACTCGTTCAAGCCACAAACTTAACTCTGGAATCTTTACGGATACAGAACCATTATCCAATACAGACAGTTCCCAGTCCGAGAGAGTTGCAATTGATAAATCTCTGACGAGGTTTAATAATAGGGACATACCTCAACAAGCGTTTAATATAATTGCAAAAGAAAATGATAGAAATTATATCCAACATCCTGTAGTTACTCCCCAATACCCTCAATATTATCCAGTAGTACCGGGTTCACAGAATAGAGATATATCAAGTGAAATTCAAACCAAACCATATTTACCACACATAAACAGTTTAATCAATTCTTTGCATGACGAAACACCTAAAAGTACTGAGACCTCAGAGGTTTCTTATCAAAGCCCTCAGTCACAACATCCCCAAAACACTGCGAATATTCACCCTGGTAATAACATTCCAATGAATCAAACATTCCTAGACGGTGCTAGAGGCATCAGTCAACCAGTATATGCTATGTCTGCACAGTATGATAATGTCCCGTCACCAGCGTACCCACCAACTATTCAGTACCCACACCCACTTGCATATGATCCTTATAGCAAGAGAAATGGTATTGACCAAGTGGGTAGACAAATTATTCCTATTCCTACGCCGACAAACCATCAAGGATTACCCATTATTAACCAAAGTCAAGCTGTTTACATACCACATCAAATAGCACAGGCCCCCCCTGGAGGTCAAGTTCCTACACCTACTCAAATGGTGTATATCAATGAAGGTCACCATATTATTCCTCAGCAAATCATGCCAGGCAATGTTCAACAACCTGGGCAAATATCTGTAAATCCTTCTTTATCTCTTCAATATTCAAATATGGAAGACAATCGGATGTTGCAAATTAATAATAATGGAACTCCAATGGCGATGCAACGGCAAATGCAATCATATATTCCTCCTCAGTATATTAACAATGCAGTGATGATTTCTCAAGGAAACAAAAATAGAAATGTGCAGTATGCTGGCCCATATGTTATCCAGAGACCAAACGGAGAAAAAGAGCAGTACTATCATCCTGGTCAACTGCCCCCAACTGGACAACAAAATCCTTACTGGCAAGACGGGAGGTATCAATAGCATATATCACTTTTTAAATGTTGCATTATCTAATAACTCGTATAACTATTAGGTTAGTAATAATAATAATAATAATAATAATAATAATAATTTTGTTATGTCTCTTTTCTTTGACCCTCCTTAAATACTTCATTGTTATTGTTATTGGCATAAACGAATAAAAAGTCGTTTAATTCAGTCATTACTAAGGCATGTTCTATTTCAAAAAAATTAGGTATTCCATCCTATTTATTAGATCAATTGGTTGGATATAATGAAAAATTCAAACAACGTATTCACCTGTTGGTTGCTTTGTTTTGACAGGTAGTCTTACTTTTTTTATATTATTTCACCTTGTGGACAGAAAAAAAAAACTAATTCCTAACTATTATACTGTTTGGCTGCGACAACAAATAAAAGCAAAAGCAAGAGCAAAAAGAAAAAAAAATAAAAACCAAAACTTTTAATTATTTTTATGTGACATATCATTAAATTCATCAGAATTATTATTACTACTAAAAAATATTGCGTAAGATATATCTACTGTTAGTTTAATTGTTTTTATACCCCAGGAGATAAAATAAGTTTGATAATTTATCCAGAAAAATATCACCTTGAGGTTCAGCAAGTAAAGATATTGAAAAAAAACGAACAAACAATTCTATATGTACCATCTTTTGCACAAGCCATCAAATCTTTCTAAAACTTCAATGTCGGCTATAAACATCAAATAATTGTCAGAAATGAAATATCAATAGTTTCCATATGTATTTCGATAAAATATTTTTTTTACTCAGATTGTGGTTTAATACGTCCTTAAAACTTTGTAAGGAAAATATCAACATCAGATATTAAACAATATAATCGATATACCAGGAAAGTAAAGTTTCAAATGATTCGATATTCACATGCAAATATTATTTATATTTTTGACAGGAACTTTTGGGAGTTATTATTACAGTATTTGGCCTATTGAAAACGAATAGAACAATCTTTTTTAGTGTTCTAAAGTTTTAAATTGATATAATTACTGAAAACTAAAGAATACAAAGGAGCTCAAATTATGTCCCCGAATATGACATTCATTTTAACTCTACAATAAAATAAAGGCCTGTTACCAAACAAGAGGTCATCCTATTATTAAGATACGTAAAAAATGAACAACTTTCTCCCTGATTGAACTAAATATTCAAAAGGTAAAAGAAAACTCAAGAGGTTGTTGAAAAGAACTGCAAATTATTTTGTAATTTTACATTAATTGCGAAAATTTACAAGCTTTAATTTTGCATAAAAAACTACCATCGAAGTTAATGGGATGATAATAAAATAAGCAACCTTTTAGAATTAATTGGATATTCGTAATAGCCATATCTACATACATTTTATACACATCAATAATATTCACTTTATAATTTTTTTAATACATTTTTTATACGGTATCCTAACCAAAAAAAGAGCTTACAAACGAAAGCTTTTCGGTTTAAAATGAGACCTTTGTAAACAGAAAAAGAAACGAACTCATCGAATAAATTTTTCTTTTATCAAAATTTTTCAATATTGAATAATAAAGGGAAATTAATAAATTAAGTGTCAAAATTATAAAATAATAGATATATCTACGTTTATAAAAATATACAGTTAAAAATAACCAATAATCTGCTAGGTACGCACGACACATCAATAGTGCTATAACTAATCATGATTACTCCTAGATTTGAAATTACTCAAGATGATTCATATTTATTCGTGAAGGTTCACATTTCATCGATTAGATTCAATTCTAACAACGTTGAACTAAACGTAACCGGAAACGTTTTGATATTCCACCTATCACCCTATTATTTACGTCTTCGTTTTGATAACCAACTTCAAGAAGAACCTGAATTGGAAGATGATTCTACTGATAGTACTATCACAGAAAAATCAATGGCCACATTTGTACCTGGCGAAGAAGCCATTCTACTTAAAGTTCCAAAGCTAAATAAAGGTCAAGTTTTTGAAGATTTAGATTTACATAGTAAACTACTAGCAAGAATCGGGGAGAATGGTACCCAAAATATACCTACAACAAAGGGTCCACTGATCCAAGAGATAGATGGACAAAACTCTGTCAATAGTCAAAAACAAACAGAATCTTTGGAAAATATTGAAAAGACAGGTAGACTATTTGATTGGGAAATTGAACAAACAGCCCATACTGAGTCTGCAAACGATCTGTTAGGTTTTAAATATGGATTCAATAATAATTATAATGATATAATTGGAGTATCTTTATCTAATGGGAATGATATAAATGAACTTAATGACCCTGAACATACAAGTGCTAATGATAGAGTGAAGGAAAGAGCAGATAAAGGTAATTATAAATTTGATGCCGAATATTATATCTCTGAATATATGACTTCTAAATATGGTAATGAGGAAGATATTGAAATTAACGGTATAAATGAATTATTGAAATTTAACCCACCTTTAGCTAAACAATTTTTAAAATGGTATAAGAAAAATCCTACTAATGATGATCCTATGCCAATACAGTTCAATGAAAAGGAACAAGCACAAATGCAAAACAATTTACCTAAGAAGGAATATTTTGTTGATTCTCAATGTGTGAAGACAAATTATATTACAATACTATCGTTACTATTTAGTTACAATTTTGAACAAATTGAAAATGAAGGTACACATAACTCAGAAACAAGTTGGACAATTGGTAAATTAACTCCACAAGTCTCATTTTTAGATCAACAATTGAAATTGGATAAACCTCAAGCAAACAGCATTCTTGATGTATCACAGAAGGATATTACCCCCCAAAACAATAATGATGAAGAATCAATTATTAGATTAGCTATTGAAATCGGTATTAAGAGATCTCTATCGTATCCACTTCACAGAAACTTTACACTGTCTAAAAAAGCTTGGACAAATACATATTATTTATTAAGAGGTGGTAAGAGATTAGTGATAAAAGCACTATTAGATATCCATGAATGTTTTAGATTTCATGATATTTATTATGTGTATAATAAAGTTTTGTTGGATGATCTTTGTTCATGGTTCATCAGTTATGGTGATGAAGTAATTATAAGAAGTCTTGCCATCCAAATGAAGAAAGAACTTGATACAATAACTGAAGAAAATATTAGTTTTGATTGTATATCTGATGTCAATCTGGAAACAGCTGAGCCTATCACTGAGAATTTAACACTAAGGGAGATGGAAATATTAACAGAAAGTGAATACCTTTCACAAAAAGGTCCAGAAACAGAATAATTAACATTGTACGACTACTTCTAATAATATCGAACTTATATAAATATACATATATATAGATATAATAAACCATATAAGTTACATCTAAAAACATAGTAATATTTCACCTATCTCTTAACTCTGTAACTAATTCTAATAAAGGACCAAAATCTGAGGGACGTAATAAATTGAACTCTTGTGCAAATAGACAAAAATGTCTAAAACTTGTATTTAATACAGTTTGTAAATTCAATTCTAGAATTTCATTGAAATGATGGCAATATATATGAGCGTAAACTCTGAATAATCTTCTCAACATCGGAATAATAACTTTATCTATAAACCTATCTGGGAATACGCCATCTCTCCTACTTGGGAATATTAATTCATCATCAAATTGATCTTGACACCATCTCATTAAACATT
This sequence comes from Maudiozyma serrabonitensis, assembly GCA_030571355.1. Classification (NCBI taxonomy): domain Eukaryota; kingdom Fungi; phylum Ascomycota; class Saccharomycetes; order Saccharomycetales; family Saccharomycetaceae; genus Maudiozyma; species Maudiozyma serrabonitensis. The sequence goes on along the minus strand of JAJLXS010000042.1, from coordinate 86,570 downwards.
CAACATATTTTGGCGCACTTACAGATACTGGAGATCTACCTTTTTCAAATGACCATAAATATTCATATTCATTTGTGGCAATCATTCTTGGACACGATTCTGGTGAACAAAATTCTGTAATTGTACCATATAACATATTAATTTGATTATAAAAATCTACAACATGAACAGCTAACCATTCATTTTCATTTTCACCCTTTGGTAGTTTAACAGCTTGATTCAGTACACCTTCAGACCCTAAAGTTGTCTCAACAATTTCTTTAATATCTTGATGAGTAGTAACTGTGGTTCCAGATACGGGCTGTATAAAAGGTTTTTGATGTGAAGGGGTATAATTAAAATCAGTAACTTGTTGTTGTTGTTGTTGATCTGCAGGTGCATTAAATAAAGATGGATTATTTGTACCTCTTTGTTTTACAGGAGTTGTCATAAAATTAGAATTTGATGTATAATCTGATTGTCCCTTGTTAGCCAAAGGAGAATTTTGACCATTTTGTTGATTTTGACCTTGTGGCTGATCATTATTTCCAGTATTCCATTTGAAACCTCTTGTGGAACGTATAGTTTGACCAGGACTTAAATGAAAGTTTTGTAAAAAAGACATCTTGTTTTTCTAGTACAATAAACAATATGATTGAGACCGATTGAAAGTAATTAGTTCAACGACACACTAGGATAAAGATCAAAAATAGATGTATCGTGGATTGAAATACACTTCTATCACGTTAAGGCAATTATAATTGAAATAGTTGTTAGTAAACACAATTAATCTATAATACTGAAATGAACGAGATTATTATCAGATGTTTAAATACAAGGTTTCACTTTCACACGCTTACAGCCTTGCCAATCTTTAAAAAATTGTTGATGTTACTCTCCCTCTCTGTCTTAAGTCCTTTGATTTGTTTCCATCTCTCTCTCTCTTTCTCTCTTTACGGGTATTTTTTCTCCTTTTGTTTTCTATTAACCCGATCAGGTTAAATAAATAAATAGTGGTACCCCGGTATCAAACCCTAGGGTTACACCGTGTTAGACCTAATATTATTTTAATCGGAAAGTAAAAGGTTGAAATTTTGAAATGATTTTTTAACTGTTTTGGGAGGTAAAGACGAAAAAAAAGGGAAAGTGGATTTAAAATAAATTTAAGATGTATACGAAGAGTAGTTGAATCAGTTTAAAAAGGAAAGCAAGCAAACAGGATTGGTAACTGTTATTCATATTTGTATAATCAGGTGAAAAATAGATTACAAAGTTATCAATATTACTAGCCTTTAAAAAGTTTCCCACACTTTTATATTCATTTTAGAGATAGACAGATATAAATATATCATTATTAAGAAACTTCAAAACATTTGAACAATATACTTAGGAAAACTTTTTTTTATTTTTATTTATATACATCGAGATTTAAAGCACTCACATAATTGAACCTTTTTTTATTATAAATCTGTAGGATTTTAGTCTCTCTGTAACTTATTACTTTTATATTTTATAAGTTACCCCCCCGCATTACTAAGGCTAAATAAGAGACCTACAACAAAATTTATAATATTATATTCACCCATTTCACTGGGTTAAGATATGTTTAAAAAAATTAGTTATAAAGATGGTTCTGTTAGTCAGAGTCCCTATGATTCTGATGTTGAACCCAAAGATTCGACTCCATTCGCAGATCTAGAAGGATTACATTCTCCTGATGATTTAGCTGATATCAATACAGACTTGTTGATTGATGCCCCAAGACATGTTATAATAAACTTACCATCTTCACATAATTCCACTGGTAATAATATTGTGGAAAATAATGATAATCATAATGGAATACCATCAGTTAAAAGAATACCTTCTTTTAAAATTAGACCCTTAAGTGACACACCAATTAATAGTAATTGGACATCTCCAAATGTTTCTGGGAAGCCTTCTCCTATATCAAGTCATACAGAATTGAAAGATTTACCTTCTGATGCTGATATTGAATATGATAGTGAAACACAACGTAATACTTTACAAAATAAAACAATACCACATAATGATAAAGATCACAGTAGTTATAAACCTACTAATACCAATAATGTTGACGAATCTGTTAAAGAAAAAGAAAATAAAGCCGTATACTCAAAGAGACGACCTACAACAATCGATGTACCTGGATTAACAAAATCAAAGACTTCGCCAGATGGTACGATTTCAAATGAAGATTTAGGATCAAAATTAATAATTATTATGGTTGGACTACCAGCTACTGGGAAATCATTCATTACTAATAAATTATCACGTTATTTGAATTATTCAATGTATTATTGCCAAGTATTTAATGTTGGGAATACAAGAAGAAGATTTGCTAAAGAACATGGATTAACAGAGCAGGACTCTAATTTTTTTGATCCACATAATAGTGATTCAACTCATTTAAGAGATAAATGGGCATTAGATACATTAGATGAATTATTGGATTATTTAACTGTAGGTCCTGGATCTGTTGGTATATTTGATGCAACCAATACTACAAAAAAACGTAGAAAATTAGTTTTGGAGAGAATCCATAAGAGAAGTGAACATTTAAAGGTATTATTTTTAGAATCTGTATGCACAAATCAGGCAGTTGTAGAGAATAATATTAAATTGAAACTCTTTGGTCCAGATTATAAGGGTAAAAATCCAGAGGACTCACTGAGAGATTTTAAAGATAGATTAAAAAATTATCTAAAAGCCTATGAACCAATTGAAGATGATGAGGATATTCCATATATTAAAATGATTGATGTTGGTAAGAAAATTATCGCTTATGATATCCAAGGATTTTTAGCATCACAAACAGTTTATTACTTACTGAATTTTAATCTTGCTGAGAGACAAATTTGGATAACAAGAAATGGTGAAAGTGAAGATAATATGTTGGGTAAAATTGGTGGTAATTCTAAATTAACGGTACGTGGATTGAAATATGCAAAAGCATTATCAAAATTTATTGATCAACAACGTGTACTGTTTTATAACACTCAGGTAGATAAAATGAAATCAGCAAACCAAATCAAGAGCAAAGATGATATCGTACAAGAAATTGCTACAACAGATAATAATACTCCACCAATCCATGATTTCTTTGTATGGACAAGTATGAGAACAAGATCCATTGAAACAGCTCAATATTTTAATGACGAAGATTATCCAAAGAAAGAAATGAAAATGCTAGATGAATTGAATGCAGGTGATTACGAAGGTATGACATATCCCGAAATTCAAAAATATCATGCTGATGAATTTGAAAAGAGACAACATGATAAATTACGTTATCGTTACCCTGGTACCGCTGGGGAATCTTATATGGATGTAATCAATAGGTTAAGACCTGTTATTACGGAATTAGAAAGAATCGGTGATAGCGCTTTAATTGTTACACATAGGGTCGTTGCAAGAGCATTGTTGGGGTATTATATGAACCTAAGTGTTGATGTCATCGCGAATTTAGATGTCCCGCTACATTGTGTATATTGTCTAGAGACAAAACCTTATGGTATCACCTGGAGCCTCTATGAATATGATATTGAAACAGATACATTCCATTTAGTTCCTGAAACTGATTTGAATACAACAACTGTAGAAGAGGTAGGACTTGTTCACAAGGAAAGAAAATACTCAGTTGTTCCGACAGCTCCAACAACAGCAGATGCATTCAGAAGTGACTTCTTATCTAAGAGGAGAGCAAGTGTTAGTTTTTCTGATTCTGGAGTTCACTTAGACAGAGAACCACTTAAGGCTGATTCCAATCGTATACCAACTACAGCACCAGGTAATCTTTTAATGAACAACAATATAATGCATGCAAATACAACTAGAGATACATATGACCATTTCAAAAAACACAATCCAGTAACTGATACGGCAGGCCCTTATCGTACCACAAATATGAATGGAAGTAAACCATCTTTATTGAGACAGGATTATAACGAGGCAGAAACACACTCTTTATTAAAAAATGATACTAAAGTTGATAACTTAAGGAACCGGAAAGGCCCTGAGAATTCCTTCGAGTTAAAGGAGTTAAATGATAAACTTGCCAAACTGCAATTCAATCTAAATAAAAGACAAGATCCCAGCAAAGGGAACGCCCAAGACACCTCTACTCCCAAAAATCCTACGAGAATGGAAAGAAGTCATAGTCAGAGTTAATTTGGTGCATTTTATGACATGTATTGCTATCAATACTACCTAATATTACAGCTCGTATATTTATTACAATTTTCGATTCGCTACATGATTTATATAAAACAGTAAAAATTGAAAGCTTATTTCCATTATTTAATATTATATATATATATCAAATATATAGAGCTTCATACCTTAGCATACACAATACCGATGGCATCTACCCACTGACTGACCCTACCATATATACCCACAATTTGTTGACCTTGAGGAGGTATCAATTCAGCAAGACCACCACCATTTTTATTACCAAACATTTCTGTCATACGACCGTGATTTGTAACAAATTGAATACCATCAATCCATGCACCACATCTAACGTTGAAGCCTGTAATTATTTCATTTGGCTCCAAAGTTACATCAGAGAAATTGCTAGTTTGTTTACCAAACAAGACATTTTTATTATTTGAAGATGGCCTCACGGGTGGTGTCGGAGAGGACTTGAAACTATTGGTTAGCTTACCAAGGTAAGTTCTCGGTGGAACCACAGGCGATTTTTCTACAGGTTGAGGAGAAGAGGATTCTTTTGGACTTTGTAAAAAGAAGCGTACACCATCAAGTGCTCCTCCATGATATATTCTGATAGAAAATACTTTGGTTATATCAAAGCCAAGAATGCCAGTCTCCGTACCACGATTGGCACCACCGAGTAACTGTGATTTAATACCTTGAACTTTCGATGGAAAACCATATTTATCCATAGGAATCATTGATGCATTTAATAAACCTGGGAAGTTATCAAAGTTAGAATCAGGAGAGTTACATGCAAGGACTCTAATATTGAATGAATCTTTGTATTTAGCGTGATTTGGTGGCAATAAATTTTGCAGTTCTTTTAATGAAACCACAACTTCCTTTTGAGGTCCTGGTCCACCCAAGGATAATGGTAAGTACTCTAAATGACCTCTAGCTAAATCCTCAGTGATAACTTCAATTAAGTATATACCTGTTTGGGAGGAAAACTTACAGGAATTATTACCTAATAAATACATAGCTGGCTTTGGAACAGAGAAACGACCATTTTTAGAAGGTCTATTGAATGATCTATCGAAGTAATCTGCCTCTCTAGTAAATGCTGGATGAAATAAAAATCTCAACATATCAAGTCTGTGCCAAGTGCATTCTTCTGATGGGAATATAGGTGGTTTGGCACCGTATGAATTCGTTCTAATCGAATATGCTTCCTTAGTTAAATAAGATCTATTCCATTTGGTATAATCCCTCAACATTACACCTGATTCTTGATGAGGTGAACCTAACGAATGACCAACTTCATGCATAAAGGCACCTAGTGTGACTGTTAGACATTCCCAATGAGATCCGCATTCATTACAATCGTTAGCAACTTCGTTTAACGATGACTTAGTTGGATCCAAAAAATATGGAACAATATCTTCCATACATGTTGGCCAAGAATATAAACCATGAGAGCCAAATATTGCTAATTTAATATTATCGTCACCACCACCGAGGGCAGCATGACCTAATATCATATTACCATCCCAGTGGCCATCTAGATAGATACATGCAGCTTGCACAGGGGGCTCTGTGGTTGCAAATGGTCCACCATAATCTCTTAGGGCATCCATAGCCCAACCAAATAATGCACCTGTATTATTACCTTTACTATTTTGTTGTGCAACATTAGGATCCCTAATTTCTTTTAAGGATCTTTGAGATCTTACAATATGAACCTTTACAGTATTTCTCATTGTTTGATTACTCTTGAACTGTGTATCGTAAGCGAACTCCTCAACGAAGTTCATTGTACGATTACCAAACCCATTACGCATCATTTGTTCGTTAGTAAAAGCCTGCATCAATCTAGCAGCGATACGTAACTTTTTAACTGCTAAATTCAGATCATTACCGCCTTCTTTGGCAATCTGAGTTTTTGGAGAGTCAAATTTTAATGGAGAATCTTTTGCTACTATCAAACATAGATGGATTGGTTTATTTTGAGTTAATGGTGTATAAGTACAAGTAATGTTTTGTACGACGTTGGTATCAGTAATAAATGTCAGTCTATTTTCACCTGGACTTAATAAAATTGTAGCCTTAAAGTACTGCGCATTAATTGGAAATGTTAAGGGAGGTAACTGTGGATGTTGGACTTGAATGTTCATGGCATTTGAAGCCTTACTATTAAGTTTACCATGAATAGTTAAACACGGGGAGACTACTTTCTCGTCATTTTTGAGATTGAAAAATTCGATTTGATCACCCATTTCCTTTCCCTTGGTTATACTGATATAATCGAAATATATATGGTTTCGTTTACGGACTTCATATTACTTATTTGATCTCAAATTTCCCTTTATATTTATATCACTTCAATTCTCTTTAGAATGTGACAGTCAAGCCTCGATGATAGTTTAAAACAATTCTACCTATATCCCCCCCTTTCTTCTTGCCGTTCTGTGCGAAGTAAACAAAGAGCGAAGATACAAAAAAAAGGAACTTCCGATGATTGTGAAATCGTCGTTTGGCTTTCTTTTTTTCTTTTTACTCAAGATTTAACGGTTGATGGGATCAAGAAACCACAGATTAGAAAGGTTAAAAAGGAACTTTAGTAGGTTTTCAGGATATTTGACATCTGCGTGTACGTATTAAAAGAAGACTCCTTCATATAAGACTGCAATATTACCTTAAAGGCGGCAATAAACCTTACCAGATCATTAACAGTCGCTCTACTTATTCTAATCACAATCATTTGAAGGTTGTCCTTATTGTTCACCCAGGCTACATTTCATCCCAGCAAGTCTTTTATCTGATATAGATACATTACAGTTCTTTCAAACTGGTTACTATTTTTTTTCCTTTTTTAATTTTGGTACGTTATTGATTCATACGATTAGTCGAAAACATAATACCAGGTAGTCCGATTTACAGCTCCCATCGCTTTTTTCAATAAGACGTAGTCCATTTAAACATTTAAGCCAAAATTAGAAGTTTCACCACGAGAAAATTATATGTGTGATTAGATTAGTTAACATTATATTTATTCGGTTTATTTATTAAAATGTCAGAGTCTCCCATCCGAAGACAAGGATTCCCACAGAAAAAAAGTGTATCAACTGCCAATTTAATAAACAGAGATGCATATACTAAAAATGTACCACTGCAACAATCACACTCATTGATGAGTAGGTCTAATAATATGTCAAGTACATCCCTCTCGTCATCTTGCCACTCACGACCTCAAACTCGTATGTCCTTAGGACATCAACAACTACACGATCAAATTAATCTTTCAACCTTATCGCTTAATGATCTTCATAATGTTCCTGTTATTAATCCAGGTACATTTTATTCCTCAATGACTCCGAACTCATCTAATGTCTCGTTATCTACTTTGGGTGAAGTTTCACCAACACAAACAGATCTTAATGAAAACAATGATGGAAGGGGTTCCCAATTTTTTTTGAATAAAACAGCCACATTATCTAATCTAAATGTATCATCTAATCGTATCAATTTGTTTAATCAGTTAAAGCCTGACATCCTTGGTCTCACTCAATCCCCCCCTGTTATACAATTACCTTATGGAGATACAACTTTCAATTATGACTCTACAATACCTTTATCGGAGTATATGAGATGCACAATATCAGCTGTCCCAACTAAGGCCTTGATTTTGAAACAGAGTAATATACCATTTGCATTATTTTTGAAACCATACACTAGTCTTTACGATAATAAGAATCCTGTACCTCTTTGCAATGATGGTTTAGTTATTAATTGTAAGAGATGTGGTGCGTATATTAATCCATATGTGAAATTCACACCACAATCAAACCAATGGAGGTGTAATTTCTGTAAATTAGCAAACGATCTGCCAATTTTATATAATAGTGACGATATCAAAAATGAATCAGACATTGTGAATAACAACACAATTTATAAAAATAGAACAGAAATAAAATATTCAATAGTAGAATATGATTTAGATAAACGTACAGGCGATGAAGAAACTAAAATAAACTTAAACCTCTTATTTATCATTGACGTTTCCTATAATTCTATAAGGAGTGGAATGTTACGGAAATCATTAGAGACAATAAAGCAAACGTTACATAGAATACCTAATTATGATAATGGGACTACAATTTCGATCATTTGTGTTAGTAACCATTTACACTTCTTTTCTATATTGAGCGACGAAGTTGTAGATAAACGAGATTTAAGATCAAGCTTTCTGATGTATGATGTGTTTGATATTGATGAAGCATTTCTCCCGGTACCTGAAGAACAACTACGAGTACCAATTTATGGTTATGAAAAGAGTATAACTAGACTGCTTGAAAGTTTAGAAAAGTTATTTACTGTGTCTCAATCTGCTCTATTTGCATTAGGTCCTGCATTAGAAGCTGCATATCTTTTAATGCAAAATATTGGGGGTAAAATTATTATTATTGGATCAACTTTACCTAATATTGGTTGTGGTAAATTGAAGAGCAGACGTAATCAACATAATAGAGCTAATGAAACTGACACAAAAATGAGAATATTAAGACCACAGACAACATTAGATTGTCAAGATATATTCTATAAGAATTTTGCAATGAAATGTATGGAAGTAGGTGTTTCCATAGATCAATTTTACTCATCTGATGGTAACTATCTGGATATAGCTACATTATCCAACTTAACAAAAATAACATCTGGGCAAACACATTATTATACCAATATTAAACTTCAAGATGACAAATTTGACGATGTAAGGTTTTCCATTGAATTATACAGTACACTCACAATGGACCTATCACTTGATGTATTGATGGAAGTAAAAGCATCTCATGGTATGAAAGTGCAGTCTCCATATGGTAACATATTTGAAAGATCTCCCGGAGTATACTATAGTCCTGTAATGGCTAGAGATCAATCTTACGCATTTGATATAGCCTTAGATAATGATTTTGTGAGTGATATGGCGTTCTTTCAAGTTTCAATCCTTTCAACGCTAACAAATGGGGATAAACGACTTCGTGTAATGACCCTACCATTACCTACTACCAGTTCCATGCAGGAATTATATAATAAAATTGATCAAACGGCAGTATTCTTATATTTTAGTCGCACTGCTGTAAGTCAAATGTATGTCAATCCAGCAACCTCTGTGCGGAATACATTTAGTGAGTCATTAAGAAAAATGATAGCTTCATATTCAAATCATATTATTAATATTCATAAAAGGAAAGAATTTCAGGATACATTCCAATTACCAAGGGCTATACAGTTATTGCCATTGTTAGTTCTTGCACTTGAAAAATGTATCGGATTTCGAGACCAATATTCAGATGACGATCGAAGAGCTGACTTTCTTAATATAATGAATACTGCGAATCTTCCAAATTTACTTCAAATGGTATATCCAACGGTGTATCCTATTCATGAAATGGAATCCAATCAAGGTATCTATAAACCGATCAATAATAGTATTTTAAATTGTTCTACTGATGGTGTATATCTAATAGACAATTCTATTGATTTAATCTTGTGGATAGGTTCCAACGTTAAATCGGATATATTGACTGATTTATTTGCCGTAGATAATCCAGAGGATATTATTGAGGGACTTACAGAATTACCAGAGATTACCAATTCAACGATAAATTACAAAGCTAGAGATCTTATAGAAAAAATTAGAGAGAAATCTCAGGACACGTTAATCAAATATCAATCTTTATACATTTTTGTTGGTGATATTGATGACAGGTATCATATTGTACCATTATCAAAAACCAAAGATATCTTTCAAGATATTGTTGATTACATCACTAATTGCATGGTCGAAGATCCAATCTTAATGACAGAGTCATACGCAAAATATTTGGAATCATTGCATTCCGTTGTTATAAAATAATTAAAACAAATCGGGACATTTGTTTTAAATCTGCATATATATATTTATATATAATTTTATGTAGCTCAGTGCATAATTTTATATTATTTACATTTTTTGAAGACATAAAAATAATACATAAATATAATAAATTGATTTCAATAGTAACAAATTACATTAAAACAATAGATCTTTTCAATCCTGCATTGACTTTTCTTGTATTAAATTGAACATTTTTTTTCCTTAAATAATTTTCAAATTCTATAAGACTTCCACCAACCCCGAAATATATATCCTTTGCAGCTACCATAGTATTAACTTTTTCAAAATGAGGATTTTGTTTTAATTCAATCAACGTTTCCGATATGAGAGGTAAATGATCTGGTTGATATATGGTCTCCGAAGTTAAAACCAGTAAATCCTTTGAAGTAATTGTGGAACTTAACATATCATTTAAATAATTTGAGAATTTACGTCCCCAACTACCTGATATGAATTCTAATGAAATATTCTTGGTTTTAATATCTTGAATAAAAACTTCTAATAAATCAGCAGAAAACATTATTTCTTCATCATAATTCATTGATATATCATCAGGTTGCAATTTAGATAATTGTTCTTTGTCTAACACTGCATTAACCCATGCTAATATTATATTTGGAATTGTAGCTAAACGAAGAGCACTTGAATTATAATCTGTCAATATTAATTTCAAACCAGAGGTTCTATTTTGTTTCAAATATTGACTAAAAATATATTGTGAAGGTAAAGCTGTACCACAACCAATTTCTGTTATACAATTAATTTGATCAAAATTTAACTCTCGAGTATTATGGAACCCATCATTTAATAATTTTACTAAATCAATGGAACATTCCCATGATTTTAAACCACCTTCATATATATTTTTTCTTAGATCTTCATGCATTAAGATATCTAATTCATCATCATCGTTAACCTTTGAAAGAGTGGTATTATCATCTTCAGACATTAATTGATGTTTCATATCGAATAAATCTCTTCTAAATAACCTTACAGAATTTATTTCATTTATGTCCATTGAAGGTACATCAATAGCTTCATAAGAGATTCTAACACCTTTTAAACTTCTTAATATATCATCTAAATTTTCAATCTTTGGTTGAATAATATCAGAGCCAGTTAATTCACTTGCATCAAGTGGATTAATACCATTAACGGTCTGTGGATCTATATTTGAAGCAGTTGCTGATGTTAATGAAGAATCATTTTCTAAATCATCGTTTGTAAAACCGAACGAAAAACTCATTTTTTCCTTAATGATTAATTAAATTAAATAGGCTATAATAATCTATATATATTAGTTCTTTGCATAACCAATTTATTATCCTCTTGGCTTTTAAAATATTCAATCAATAGTAACTACCAATCTTTAAAAAAAAACTGAAAAAATCTTAATGTATGTGAAAAATTTTGCGATGCCCATACAAGGCGATCCGATTAATATTCAAACAAACTTTCAAAAACGAATTTATAGTCATCTAATACATAAAGTCTAACTTCGAACAAGTAGCTTAAAAAAGAAAAATTATGATCAATTATATATATATAGGGAATGAGCTAATATTTCAATAAAAGATAATTAATAATTATAAAAACAATATTGATTGAAAAAATACAATGCAATAAAAAAAATAGTAGTATTAAATAGTCATCTAGACTTTACATATAGATGTATATAAATAGAATGAAAAGATATAAATCGCAATCATATTCGTTCTTTTGTGAATTTAAGATTCTAATTCTTTTAATCTAAAAGAGTGTTATCTTAATTAAATAAAAAAATGGATAAAAAGGATATTTAAATAGTATGTGTCGATTACACATCTGTAAAAAGAAATCCCTTCTTTTTTGTTAGTGGTTAGTAGTAGTAGTAATAGTAGTTCTAAGGAAGAATATTTGATAAAAAATTTGGATGTGAAATAAAAATAAAAATAAATAAACTTAAAAAAGGACAAAATAATGGTAGAACTTTTAAACTATCATCAATTAAAGAAATTCAATTTCTCCTTTTTTTTCAATTAGAAATTTATTTAGATTGAACTTGAGAATAACCGCCCCAAGGATTAGCATTCTTAGATTTCAAATATTCATCAGATTTCAATTGCCATTCTTTGTTCATTGATTTAACATCTTCACCACCATATTGTCTAATAAAGGCAAAAGAACCTATAGAGATAGCTAGACCTAATAATACACCTTGTAACACGTAAGAAGCTTCACCTTTAGCGAGCACAGGTCTTCTTGGACCCCATGAACCGTATGAAATATACCAAGCAGCTTGTTTTTCAGAATCTGTTAATTCTTTCCAAGGTAATGTTTGACGTTGTGTTAATTTAGCAACTAAAGATTCTTGTTCAGTCGATGGCATATGTTCCCATCTATGTTCTAAATCAGTTATCGAAGCCTTCGATATAGCTTGAACAGAAGCAAATCTTCTAGTTGATAGTTGAGCAACTCTTGTTCTGCAAATAGTATTACGTAACATTGTGTGTATGTGTATGTGTATGTGTGTGTGTGTGAGTGTGTTTATATTTATGGTTTTTAAAAAGAAAGTTGTCTATAGTGAATATTACTTGATAATAATGAACCTAAAATTGGAAAATGTCCCTGTGTATTATTAAAACAACTTATAATTGAAACAAAAAACAAAAAAATATGTCGAGAATTGTATAAAATATTTGTAACGTTTTAGTCTTCAAGAAAAAAAAATATAAATGACTGTTCGAACTATTCATTATGTTTATATATTTATATCCAAATTGCAAAAAAAAAACTAACGAATCTCTCTCTCTAGCCAGGGGAATTAAAACAGTAAAAAAAAATAAGTAAATATCACTGGATTCGCTAATATCATTCATTCATTATTATAATAGTCCCTTTTTGTTCTGCAGACAGATTGTCATAACTCACACAGAGAAAACACTGAAACAACAAACAACAAATAAAATTTGGCAGCAAAAGAAGCAGTTCGCCGGGGGGAACAGCAGATAAAAATCTATGTGAATTGACCACTCTCCACAATAACTGCCGTAGTGGTTCGGGAATTGCGGACTTGACAAATTTATTTAATATTGCTAATATGGACCAATCAGCTCTAAGTATTCTATTACTATATAACGTGTATAATGCATAAAGAAAGAAAAAACTCACCGGGAGTTTTCTATTCAAAAAACAAATTTATGTGGAAATTGTTCTCAGAAACAGACGTAGCAACCGCGTTCATGCAAGAGAAAAACTCACATTTCAAATTTGTGCGCAGCTCCTTTTCTGGGGCGGGCGGGTGAAGGAAGTTTCGGTTTCTATTTACTGCCACAGAGCTGTAAATTGTCGTTGTGTACGAGCAGGATTTGTAGGTGCCCGTCTATAGTGATAACAGAGGTTAGTAACCACGTGACGACGTTGAAATTTAATAGGTAAATGGGATAATGATGATGATGGTGATGATGATGATGATGATGTAAGAACGGTCTTGTTTGAGTCTGTAATTGGGGATACCAATGATGATTGTTTCAATTGAGTAAGTTGTATTTGAATCATTTGAGATTCAAGATTTACACGAAGATCTTGGGGGATCAAAGATAAAAGAGTGTCCCAACAAATCCAGTTTAATGGCAATTGCGAAAATTTATTGAACTCTTGGTTTTCAAACTCTAATCTTGTGTCAATGTTTAATTGTTCTAATGTATTTTGAATATTCCCAGAGGAAGTTTCATTATTATTGGTTGCACCACCATACAAAAATATAAATTTCATCATATTCCATAAAGCTGTCTTCTCTTGAGGTAAAACCACTGAGATTTTATCATCTTGAATTTCTGATAAAATAGAATTAAACAGTTCACTTCTGTTGCCTAAAATGATTTGTAATTGTAAATCTAATATGAATTTCTTATCCCCTGAATCTTCAAAAGTTGTAAAAAATAATGGAAGATATTTCATATAATCGTCTTCCACGGAAGAAATCGAATTATCACTAATAATCTTAAGACCCAAGGGATATCTGGATCTAATATTACGTCTTCTAGATAATTCTTCTTCTTCTTCTTGTTTTTGAATTTCTAATTCATGTTGCTTTTTAACTTCTTCTAATTTTTTAACTTCTTCAACTTTTTGTTTTGCTTTCTCTTCATCACGTTTCTTTTCATCCTCTTGCATTTTATGTAACATCTCTTGTTCTTTTAATTTCTTATTTTGAATCTTACGTAATCTGTATTCTTCTTCAGCTTTTAATCTTAATTCTTTCTCTTCGGCTGTTTCTTCATTAACTTTCTTAGATTTATCAGAGCCTTGAGTTCGTGATTCGCCATCAATTAATAACTCATGTTTGATACGTTTATTATCATGCAAATCATCATGCGATTCTGCTTCATTTTCAATTTCAAAATCTTTCAAAACAGGTGTTTGGTGTCTACTACTTTTATTACTATCGTTATTATTGAATTCGGGAGATTTTCTCTTTCTATTATGATCATGACTAATATTTAATGCTGGTGAAGCTGTTCTTCTACTTATAGGTATAGCAACATCATCTTCTTCCTCATCAGACATTTCTTGATTCATTTCTTCACTGTTAGTAATAGGTTCATGTTTCTTTGAAAATTTATTCTTATTAATTGAAATCACACTTTTTGATGGTTCGTCAATTAATTTATTCTCAGTATATCTTGGTTGTGGTTTATGCATTTCCAATTGCTCATTATGTTCTTTCTCAGTTACTATATCTTCAACTTCAATAGAACCACCCGCTTTCTTAGTAGCTTCCTCGATCAATTCGATTTCTTCAGGTGTATGTAAACCAACCATACTATTTCTAGCATAATATAATACGTTATGACCAATTTTATCCTTTGCAAGGACATTTGCACCAGCCTCTAATAAAAGTTTAACTGTACTTAAATGATCACGACCAACTGCAATCATTAACGGGGTTATACCATCTCTGGCAGTATTATTAATTGATGCTCCAAATGCAAGGAATAAACTAGTTATTTCAGAATGACCAAATTTAACTGCTTCAAAAAATGACTTAAAATCTGGACGTCCACCATTTTCTAAATATTGACCAACGTATGCAAGATTCCCTTCTTTAGAAGCTTTTAATAATTTATTCTTACCAGTTGATGTCGTAATATCATTCCAATAAAAGGGTATTTCCTCATTAGTCATATGGTCTTTATCTATTGAAGTGTTTCCATTTTTCCTATGTAAACCTAATGGTTCGCTAGAATCATGACGACTTGTCGTACCCGAACGGCTACTTTCGTTTCCATCACCAGGGGTATTGTGTCTTCCTCTCGATACTTGGTCACTATTGACATCACTTTCATGTTCATCATTCCATTTCTTAGTAGATTCTCTTAACGTTTTCTTAATATCATCTACTAATTCTTTCTCTGATTCATCAAGGTCAGAATCCTCTTCAATTGCTTCGTATGCTGTCATACCTTTTGCATTTGTAATTGTTGGATCAGCATTGTTTTCTAACAAATATGACACAACTTCAAGGTGACCATTAGCAGAGGCATCAATTAAAGGAGTATCTTGAAACATTTCATAAGATTGCATATTGATGTTTGCACCTTCTTCAACTAATAACTTCACGATATCTATGTGACCATTTAATGCAGCTTCATGTAATGGTGTATTACCAGCATTATCTTGATCATTAATGTTAATATCACCTTCAGCTAATAAACTCTTAACGATATCAATTTTACCTTTATCACAAGCAATTTGAAGTTTGGTTCTACCTCCAGAGTCTCTATATAGACCCTTTTTAGTCTTACTATGTTTCGAAACAGCAATATGGGATTTGTTACGATCCTTGGGGGAAACAACACGTTTGATAGGTGATGAAGGGAACAACTCATTTGTGGACCCACTCTTTTCGATAGGGATCGACACACCTTTTTGTGGAGATGAACTACCATGTAAGAAGCTACTTGTAATTCCCACACTTTTCATATCATCATCAATATCTGAAAGATCTGAGTCTGAGTTATTAGCGAACATTAAATCTTCATCTAAGTTTGTCTGAGGTGCATTCATCTTATCTCCTCTGACCAATTTACCTCTCCTTAATTTCACAGGAGATCCTTCTTCTGTTTCACCTTCACTCTCTATTTCTTTAAATGACTCAAAGTCATCTTCTTGTTTCGTACTGGTAGGTACATTATCGCTATCGCTCTCTTTATACTCATCTGAATTTTTAGGTTCTTTCAACATAGATTTTAATGCATCACGAGAGATTGTATCATGAGATTTCGTGTGATGCAATTGTAAATCAATGTTTTTCTTCAGTGCATGCTTTTGATCCTGTGCTGTTTCCTCATCATCATCATCTTTTATCAGGTGATCCTCATTTCGTTTCTCCACATGATGAATAATATGACTTATGTTTTCTGTGTGGATCTCTGGAATTGTAACTTGTTGATCATTTAATTGAGAATTCGATATTGTATTCTTTTCATTCACAATGGATGGACTTTCTGTTTGAACGTTATGATTCTCATTATCAGTACTTTGTTTTGACATTTCTTGTTCAGATTTAATTTTTTCATTCTCAATCCTTTCTTTCTCACGTTCTTCTTGATCTCGTTTCTCTTTCTCAATTTTTTCTTGCAATAGCTTCTCTTGTTGTAATTTTTCCCTTTCTAATCTTTCTCGTTCCATTCGTTCTAAATTTTGTTTCTCTTGTTCTAATCTCTCTTTGGCAATTATTTCATTCTTAATTCTTTCTTGTTCTAACCTTTCCGTGTCGAGTCTTTCATTTTCGATTTTTTCTTTCTCTAATTTCTCCTTTTCAATTCTATCTCGTTCTATTCTTTCTTCCTCCAATTTTTCATTCTCTATTCTCTCTTTTTCTAATCTAACTTTCTCAAGTCTTTCATGCTCTTGTTTCTCTTTTTCCTTTTGTGCAATTTTAATAAGTTCTTCTTTTCTAGAACTTACATTTGATAGATAACTACTCAACGACCTCTTCTTAATCGGTTGTTTGTCCGATTGATCACTCATAATAATACACTTCTAGTAATGTCTATATAATTTGTTGTGTATGCGTTTTTGTTGATTACTTTAAAAGCTAACCCTTCTGCAATTATAAGATATAAATATATGTTCAAAGCAGAAAATAGGATATAAATCCTTTACGGTAAATGGAAAATGGTTAAAAAAAATAATACAACTCACGTTCTCCAAAACGTGAATAAACCCTTTGTTAGTTGAAGTCAATACTGTTCACTTATATAACTTTCCCCCTTTTAATAAAATGTTTTACCATGACTGAGTTCTCTTTTCAATTGGTTTTGTTACTTCATAAATTTCAACAACTATTTTGACATTTTTGGAATGAAAACCGTGAATTAGATGAGGAAACACCGCCCTTACACCGCATAGTTAACAACCTATGAGTCTGTTAATTGATATTATTGATTAATCTTTATTTCTTTACTATTGAGCAACATAATTAATTGTAATAAAATCAATTGAAGTATCATTATATCATACTAAAACTACATGCAGATATAAGTTTACTGAACATTGCTTCATCGATGGGAAACAATCATTGTTTAATTATTTCTACGAAAATAACCTAGAAGAAAACAAACCAAAAAATTAAAGAGCGAATAAACTAAAAAAAAAAGAGCTTTTAAAGATAAAAGCAGTTAATATTTCGAGATGTAAACATAGATCAACTCATCAAAAGGCCTATATATATATAATTTAGTTTTTCTGAAATTAAATTCTTTGAAACGTCCAAGTAACACAATTCACAATGGCTCCACCTTTCTTTTCTGATATTTCACAAAATATCAATGGTCTATTAAATAGGGACTACTTCCATAATACCCCAACTGCATTCTCTTTGAGAACTAATACGAAGAACAATGTTAATTTTTCTGTTAACGCTAGACAAAATGTTCGAGATGGTCCATTGACCACTAATATGGAGGCTAGAATGTCTGATAAGGCTACTGGTTTAACTTACACTCAAGGTTGGTCAAACGAAAATAAGCTTAATACAAGAATAGAATTTAAAGATCTGGCTCCTGGTTTAAAGACTGAATTAGCTTCAACTTATATTCCTAATGGTGCTAAAACAGCAAAAGTTAATCTAAGTTTTGTTCAACCATTTTTTGCAAGTAAATGTACTTTCGATCTTTTAAAGAATCCTTCTTTTGTTGGTAATTTGACTTTATCACATGAGGGTACTGTTGGAGGTGCAGAATTCGGTTATGATATTATATCAGGTACTCTTTCTCGTTATGCTGTTGCATTAGGTTATTCAACTAAACAATATACTCTTGGTGTTTTCATTGATGACTCTAAATTAACATCTGTTTCATTTTTTCAAAAAGTTAGTCAAGATCTTCAAGTTGGTGCAAAAGCTACATTAAATCCAAAGATTTCTTCAAATGTAAATATGGAATTGGCTACACGTTATCTTCCTGATGAAACTTCTCAAATTAAAGCTAAAATTACTGACATTGGTAAATTAACTGTATCTTATAAACAAACAATTAGGACTGGGATCACATTAGGTATTGGTGCATCTATGGATGCTTTGAAATTAAACGAACCTGTTCAAAAGATCGGTTGGTCCTTGAACTTCTCTGCATAATAAATTTATAAAACGTATATTTTATATTATATAAAAAACATTTAAACACCACCACCCCCCCCAAAAAAAAAGCGTATACTCTTTGTATTATATCATTTATAATCTAAATACAATTATTAATTATCTAATCAATTACGTACCGAATTACAATGTTTTAAAGTAAATTAACAATCATTTGAATTTATATCTCAGTTTGCAAGTCATTTTACACGTTGTACGCTTTAATGTCTTTTTACTATGGTAACACACTGTATAAAGCTTTTTCGGGTTATCGATATTATTTATTATGGCAGGATAATCGTGAAAAGTTAAACAGAGAAGAAAACAAAAAAAAGTTACATACAAAACTGAAAAGAGATGGAAGGAGACGAAAATGGTAAAACTATAGGTAAATATAACAAGTAGGATTGAATATATCTATGAGAGAAGCGGCTAATATAACTTTACATTTTAATAGATTTACTCAATTGTGTTATAACGATATCAATTCAAGTTTTTTGTTCCATTTTTCTTTTTAATTTTGCATTTATAGATAGTATCTTTGATCTATAATAAACTCCTAAGTGAGAGAGAGAGAGAGAGAAATTAAATACAATAAACTAAAAAGGTTCCATATAGTAAGAATCTTACTCAATCATATCTGTGTTTCTTTTTATTTTATTTTTTAACATACATACATTATGTCAACATTACAGGAAGAAATTCCAACGAATACTTCTGAAGACTTCGGTTTTAAAAGTTTAGGTCAGAAGAATATATTACCTTCATCAGAAGAAAGTTTACCATTTGCATCTTTGGAACACTTTAGCATTCTCAATGGGAAATCATTATACATTGCATATTCTAATGATAGATTAATAATTGGGGATTTACAAATCCTAAGAGATTTTATTCAAAATAAAGAAGAACTTAGTAGAGATGAACTAGATAAATTGTTTGAAGAAACTATTCCAGATGTAATATTTTGTGGATTTAATGCAAATGCTAAAGCTATGCTTGTTACTAAATCAGGATCAATAATTACAATCGATACAAATTCTTTCACAAAATCACAAGAGTCAATAGAATTAAATAAGACAATAATCACAGCAAAATTGTTTCATAATTTATTATGGATTTTAGATGATGAAAACAATTTATTTTATTTTGATCCAATAAATCATAAAACTTCTGAGATCATTAAAGATAATGTCAATTCGTTTGACTTGTATGATGATAAATTATGCCTGTTATTGAATACTAAAACTGAAAATATTCAAATATTTAAAGGTGAAAGATCACCAAAATTAGAAAAATCATTCTCAAACCCAGACGAAATAAATGAAACAATTAATGATGATTCCTTGAAACCAATAAATATTTCGGTATTATCTGAAAATAAACTTTTGATAGTATATGGCAATAATGTATCTCCAGATGATGAAGATATTAGTTATGATCAAAAAATGTATATTGCTGAATTAAGTGATAATGAAACATCTCTTACGTTTCATGAATCTTTCGATATTGCTCCACCTTTCGGTAGTGTATTAAGATATCCATATTTTTACAATATCATCTTTAAAAATTTAATCCCAGATTGTGATTTCATTAGCGTATTGGGATCATCCTGCGCAAGTGAATTAACAATATATGATTCAAAAGAAGTTGTTCAACCATCACAAGATAGTGAAAGAGCTGTATTGCCTATTAGTCAAATTACAGATAACGATACTAACCCTACTGGTTTGGCATTAGATATATCTACTAGTGGTAAAATATTTGATGTATGTTTAGGTGTTGATGAAATTGAAAGATTACCATTGATATATATATTAAATAATGAAGGTGATTTACAAATTGTAGGTTTATTCCATTCAAGCGCTATTAAAGATGGGAAATTTAATTTATCCAGTTTGGAAGACGATTTGCATAAAAACAATAGAATTGTTCCTTTAACTGCTGATGATACCTTTGTGACAAATGTTGATAATGAACAACCTGTCCAAGTTGATGGTAGTATCAAGAACGAAACTATACATGATTCTCAAAGTAAACTAACATTTGGTAAAACATTTGGATCTACTACCGAAAACCCATTTACATCTCAAACAGACGCTTCTAATTTAGTATCACCATTTGCCAGTCTTTCTACTAAATCAAATTCTGAGGAGAAAACTACCAATGAGGCATCCTCAGCATTTACTGCAAACAAGCCATTTTCATTCGGACAAGCATCGACACCACAGTCATCATTTGGTCAAACATCATTCGGTCAAACATCATTCGGTCAAACATCATTCGGTCAAACATCATTTGGTGAGAAACAAGAAACTACTTCGTCTGCATTTGGAAAACCAGCCTTTGGAAACTTGACTTTAGGCGCTACGTCAGAAAATAAAGTACAAGAAAAGAAGCAACAAGAAGAATCAGTATCAAGTTTTGATTTGAACGCTAAAAGTGAACACAAACCTGAACAAAATCAGAATACATTTGGAAACATATCATTTGGGGCTCCATCATTCGGTGCACCTTCTTTTGGAATATCAACATTAAATACAGAGGATAAACCTGCTGAATCAGCTTTTGGTAAACCTTCTTTTGGAACTCCATCTTTTGGACAATCTACGAAACCGGTTTCTTCCTTTGGTTCAACAGGATCAGCCTTCGGTTCTATTGGAAAACAGGAATCTCCCTTTGCTAAAATAGGAAAACAGGAATCTCCATTTGCTAATATAGGAAAACAGGAATCTCCCTTTGCAAACATAGGTAAGCAAGAATCTCCATTCGCTAACATAGGCAAGCAAGAATCTCCATTCGCTAACATAGGCAAGCAAGAATCTCCATTTGCTAATCTAGGAAAACAAGAATCACCTTTTGGTGATTTTAACAAGTCATTACCAGATTTAGATAAAGAGGAAAAGGAGGAAGAAACAAAGAATGAAGAGAACGTTGATACAGAGAACAAGCAAGATGATGATTCAGAGAAGAAGGGAATTGTTAGTGAAAATGACGTTGACGAAAAGAAAGAATCGACCATTGAATCATTAACTAATAAAATTAAGGAGTCTGCTAAAATTTCAGCCGGTAGTCTTGAATTGCCATCTTTCTCTAAGCCACCTTTGGAGAATGCAGCTCCTTCTCCATCCCCATTTTCATCATTTGCCAATAAAATTAAGGAACCCTCAAATGCATTTACTTCATTTTCTATGGAGAACAATCCAGCAATAACATTGAAGGACTCGGTATCAGTTTCTGAAGAAACTCAACCTGAAGAAGTTTCTGAAACCTCAGACGAAGATATAGTTGATGAGAAAGGATCAGAAGCCGAAAAACTAGACGAACAAGATGTTTCTCAAGATGTGATCAAAACTGAAGAGGCTCCTGAAACAAGAGAATCTCAATCTGAAATGGAACAGTCAGGAGAAGAGCATGAGTTACATGTAGCTGAATCAGAGAATGAACTTGGATCAGATTTAGCTGAGCCAGAAGACGATCAAACTACAAATCGTGAAATGTCTTCTGAAGATGCAGACTTGGAAGTAATTGAAAAGACGAAGTCAATTGAAAATGTACTTAAAAGTGATGAGTCCATTCCTTCTTCGACTTTACAATTTAATGGTTCACCAAGAAGTGTTGAAGAATTAGTAGGTTCCCCCGAAGCTGCAGGTGAATTTCAAATTGAAAGCGATGACAATAAAGCAGATGAAAAAATCGAATCTTTCGAAGATTTATCTGGCGTTGCAACTTCTGAGGGAGAAGGTGCTAATGGTGTAGGTGAAGAGGCTGAACCTGAAAAGGTATCTAGTGGAATTCAAGCTATCCCAGAAACAAATTCAGTAGAGACACAAACAGAGAAACCGGACGTTGATGATAAATGTGTACCGCTAATCACTTCAGTAAATGCAGAAGTCCAAACAAAAGAATATAGTTCATGTAATTTTGAGATACAGGCATTTGAAGATGGTGAATCATATTTGGCTGAGCTTCATAAACCAATTCCATTAAAGGATTATTATACATATGCTGATATTAAATCTATGCCACCTTTAAGTAAAGATCCTATTATGAGCTCTATGGAAAAAACCTATTATTTGATAGAAGCAGAATTGAGTGTTTTAACTGATAATATAGCGAATTTGGATAAATTCTTCATTGATCAAAGCACTTTAGAACTCGAAAAGAGAACTGTTGAGACACTTCCAAATTTATATACTTGGAGAATTTCTGAAACTCAAAGATTGTGTGATATAATTGATGGTTTAAAGGATGGTTACTTATCTAATGGTAATAAATTAGAGGACTTAAGTGAACAAATTTCAGAATCTACAGTTCAAGTATTAAAGACAAAGAATGAAATGGATGAATTAAAAGATTTTTTTTTCCAAGTCGAATATATGGCTGATACTGCACAGAACAATAAATATTGTAGATTAAGTCTTCATCAAACTAAAATGCAAAATAAATTACGTCAAAAGATGAGTAGAACATATGATGAATTGCAAAGTATTACTGAATCCTTGAATATATTGAAAGTGTATATCTCGAAGGATAATGTTGTTGAAAGGGATATGTTAATCGAAAAAATGGATGAAGCTAAAAAACATCATCAAGGTGTATTAGCCACTATCAAAAAAATACAAGAAGATATTGAAAAGTTGAATATGAATTCTGCGGAAAAGAAAACCAATGATATGAATAAATATGACGATTTTACAAAAGAAGATATTACGTCAATTGATATAGTTGAACTTGGTATAGAACAAAATACTAAGAGACAGCTTGGTAACTTCTTCAAGAGACTAAATAAAGAAGTTGATTAATTAATTAATTTAAGATATAGATATTGTTTAAAAGTTTCATGAAAATAAAATTAATTAAAATAAAAAATAATAATAATTACTCTATAAAGACATATATACTCCGTTGGAATCGTGTTTTTTTTTTTTTATTTATTTGCCATTAATTCAGCCAAAGTCTTCTTAAATTCTGTAATTAATCTATTATTTTCTTCTTCTGTACCTACAGTAACTCTTAAACAACCAGTACAGCCTAATTCAGTACCTCTAAATCTAACAACAACACCGGAGATAGTAGCCAAATTATAATATAATTGTTTAGCCATTTCATTATCGCCTCCATTAATTCTTAATAGGATGAAATTAGCATCTAGACCACCTACGTATTGATCATCTACACCATTCAATGCAGTTAATTCTTTTAATAAACGTCTTTGTTCAATATTCATTTTTTCAGTGGTTTGTTCCATTAATTGTAAATTGTGATGTTGTACTGCTGTCAAAGCATACGAGGCAGCCATACGAGAAATATTATATGGTGCTTTCATAGCATTTAAGATTCTAGATAATTCATTTGATGCAAATGTCATCCCTAATCTAATACCAGCTAAACCAAATGATTTAGATAATGTTTGTAAAGTAACTAAATTTGGATATTTAGTAACTAATGGAGCAGTTGAACCACCACAGAAATCGATATAGGCTTCATCAACAACAACTAAACCGTTATCCCAATTTGATAAAATTTTTATAATTTTATCAGTATCAATCTTTACACCTGTTGGATTACCTGGAGAAGTAATAAAACATAATTTAATTAAAGGATCAGATTTTAATATAGTTAAGACACGTTCGGTATCTACTTGGAAACTATTATCATCAACAATTAATGGACATTGAACAACTTCAATATCATTAATATTAGCACAAACTGAATACATTGAATAAGTTGGTGGCATGACTAAAATTTTTTCTTTTGCTGGCACACAGGTAGCTCTGATAATAGCATCGATACTTTCATCAGAACCAACACCAAGACATAAATTATTAGCATTTAATGGGATTAAATCAGTATCATCTTTAAATGAAGAAGTCTTATTACGATATTGTGCCATTGCTTCTTTAAATTCTAATTGATGAGGATCAGGATATCTATGTAATTGAGAATCTTTTTGTAATTCTTTTGGAGTTGGTCCATGAGCATTTTCATTTGCATCCAATAAGATACCGTCTGTAAAATCATCTCTTGCACAACGATATGGTTCTAAATTATAAATTTTTGGTCTTACTATTTTTTGTAAATCGAAAGTCATTTTTAATTATTATTATTAAAAAAATAAAAGGTTTTGTTATTGGAATGATTAGTTATTCGTCCCTGTATTTTGTTTCTTAAAGTAAAATCTAAAACAAAAGATATATCTCTAAAAACAAAATGTTATCTTTGAAAATTTCCAGGGTGTATATATATATATGTGTGTATATGAAATAAATGCAATGAGCTAAAAAAGAGGAGAGCAATACAAAGTTCAAAAAATAGAAAAAAAGGATAAACTAGGGTAGTTATTAGTCACTTTTTTTAAATAATACTATAGATATTGAACACCTTGAGCAGATATTATCACTAAAAGCAAAAACGAAAAAATTAGTCTGACAGATCTTGCCTACTACGTAAAACTAAGAAAGACAGTAACTTAGTAAAGAAAATGATTAACGTATACAAAGGGAAGAAAGTACGTAAAGGTATTAATATATAATTTAAATGCAACTTAATTCTTCAAACTAATTTAAATCTCATTTAATTTTTCAGTTTTAAGTTATTGTTGTTTTTTTTGACTCCGTTTACTTTGTTCTATTGTTGTTCTCCTTCTTTCGCTCTCCGTAATGTTTTCAGGTTTTAACGTGCGAAGGATTAAAAATGGTTTCCCGTTGCCGAAGAATTAGTTGAATGAGATTTCTGCTCGTTTTTGAAAGTGAGACTGGTAGAGATAGTTTTATTAAGTTAGTATTACTACTAGAATCTCTAGAATGACAGAGGTTTGGATTAATGATGACAGTAAAAGAGATTAGAATATAGTTTCATTGAAGTGTATCAAGAGTCTTATATATGTAATATACATCAACGTAATTGAGAGGTGTCTTCATAAATAAGTATATAGGGAGTGTACGTGTGTATTTATTTGAATAAATATTTGTGAATAATTTTATATTTATATGAAGCAAAAAAGTAAATAAGATTGACTTAACTTGATTTCTTAAATATTGTGAGTTGATTATTAAAAAAATCTTAAAACATTTAAAGGCAAACCAAAGAATTTAGTACATTCTAACCAACGTTGAACAAAATATTAAAAAAAAGATGCCTTGGAATCAATATTACACTAGCGATATTCAAGAAATACAAACTCTTGATAAAGTTACATTTTACTATACTATACATACATACGTTGATATTAAACTTACTTCAAATACATCTATCTATCTATCTATATAGCCGCTCATTGTCTTAATTATATTCCGGTTATTACCACTTAAAATATTCTTTTTACAGTTAAAGACCGCGCACGCGACAGAAACAAAAAATATGTTTTTGACACACTTATATATAGATAGATATATAGATATAGATACAAATCTCTCTCCGCTAATTTTTTGTAAACGCATATAACAAATAATTAACTGGGCCAGCTGACTTTGGGGCTGGGCCCATGGTACGACGCTCTTTACATATATAAAAATATATATTTCCCCATAAATTTGTTTTTTTTTTGAAATGTCGAGAGAGATCATTCATTTTCTCTTGGCGCCATAATTATATTTCTATGTTAAGTCTCGCTATCAGCGACATCATCGCAAATCAGTTTTAACTTTCAATTGTTATAATTATGACAATTGATCTATATATAGATTTTTTTTTTGTTTAATATATAGAAAATTGTATTCTCTTTTAAAGGATCATCTTAACTAAATTTGAGTCTTGTGATTGAATGAAGTTTCATTTCAAAAAGATTATTCGTTGACACGGAGATCAAATATACATAGAGAGAACGATTATTTATATATTATATATACCAATGTCATTTATTATGATTTCTATTTCTTGATGTTTAAATTGAAGTCTTTTTCTAATTTTTATTTGGTTTCGAATAACAATAATCACAATATTTTTAAAAATACTAATAGTTAAATATGATTATAACTCAATTGTTTCCTAGAGCATTACCAAAAATAATTTCAACAAGTATTACTACTTCCTTGTCGTCACCATCTTCTACCACTCTTAGTTCAACGTCGACTAGTAGAAGCAGTACTAGTACTAGTATTAGTACCAGTGCCAGTAGTAGTATCAACTCAGGTTCCAGCTCAAGCACTACCAGCACAACACCAACAATATCACCACCTTCTTCAAACGATAATCCATTTGTATTTCATTCACAAAATTCTCCAAGGGAAGGTACTATATTTATTGCTACAGGATTTACTATACTAATTTTATTAATAATATTATTAATATGGTGGATTTTTTCAATAAGTTTGAGAAGTTATAACTGTAAAAAAGATAACCATAGTATTAATGATATTTCATCAACTCCACCAAAATATATTGGAATTTCAAAAGATAAAGACGATCTTGAAAAATTTTTAATAAAAAAATCAGAAAATCAATCATTATTATTGAATCAACCTAATGTATCAATATCTTCAAATTCTTTATTTCTATCACCTACAGTAGCTATTACCAAGATACGTACTGATTCGAAAAATAACTCCTTCAATAGATTATCATTAATTGATATTGAGAGTATAGGATCACAAAGACAGCAACAACAAAATTCAAATAGAGTTAGTTTATTAAGTCCTTTACAAAGTCCAAATAATGAAAAATATTATTCATTTCAAAGTCAATTGAGATTACAAAAACCACCTCAAATAACAAATGATAGAAAAAAAATACCTTCAATGTACCTGGAAGATTTATTAGAAAATATTTAAACAATATTTTTTTTATAGTATTGCTTCATAATATTAATGATAATTTTTTTTAATTTTTTTTTTTAATTAGATGTACTTAGTTGTTATATTTAAAACATATATGTGTGTTTGTTTGAAAAAACTAAACATATTTAGTAAAGGTAAAGATATATATTTAATATTAAATGTAATGTTACATGATGGTGCAAATACTGTCATCTTCGTCAGTATCATTGTCCTTAGAGTTCCCACCAGTAGCAGGTCCACTAGTTAAAGCTACTCTAGTGGCTTCAGTAAATGCTTCATTGACACCTTTATTTGATTTTGCACTACATTCTAAATAACGTAAAGCACCGATTTGTTTAGCCATAGCTAAACCTTCTTCATAAGTTACTAAATCTTTATTACCTTTTCTATTATTGCCACCACGTCCATTTGTAATATTTTCTTGATCAGCTATATTATTTGGGTTAATTACATTACTTTCATGTTCATTGTTACGTAAATCACACTTTAGTGCTACTAATACAAGTTTTACACCTTCACAATTATTAGCAATTTCACCAACCCATTTATTTTTAACATTCTCTAGGGAGTCTCGCGAATCAATACTAAAACAAAGCATAATACATTGAGTATCCGAATAAGATAATGATCTTAAACGATCAAATTCTTCTTGACCTGCTGTATCCCATAATGATAATGTAATATGTTTATTATCAACAAATATATCATGAATATAGTTTTCAAAAACTGTAGGTTCGTAAACTTCAGGGAAATAACCTCTAGTAAACACGTTTAATAATGAAGTCTTACCACATGCACCATCACCTAAAATTACAATCTTTCTTTCAACAGCCTTATTAGACTCTGTTGTTGATCCACACAGAAATCCCATCGAATAGATATTGTTCTCTTATTGTTACTTCAAAGTGTGAAAAAATAAAATACGAAAAGGAATAAACCAAATAGAAAAAACTCCACTAAATACTCAGTCTCCCTTTATAAATAAGATTAGAATTTGAAATATGTATATGTGTATGACCAGATTCTAAGTTTTTACTTGTTGAAATATCAATAATCTAATCAAATCAATTTAGTTTTCGTTGATTCAATATTGATTTACTTTGTCAAGTCTGGCTGTCGTTAAGAGAAAACAACGAAATCGTCACAGTTTCCCCTCGCCGCCGCGTCGCCAAAAAGCAAAAATATTATAAATTATTCATATTATGAAAACAGAGAGAACAAAAATATAAAATTTTAAACAGTTTTACTTTCACGCAAAAGACGCGTCTCTCTTTTTTGATCAAATGTTTCACATATTATTTATTATATGTAGATTATCTGCGGGGCGCATTGACAGCCTTTATTAACGTTACAAAATTTTATTCACTTTATTAAGAAGAAAAAATTACAATATCAAATAATTGAACTCAAATTATATGAATTAATAAATTTATATATATTGTTTTTGAATATTGATGTATGCGTATATAGATATCTAAGTATATTAAAAATTTGAAATGAAATAAAAAAAAAATGTAATGTAATGTAATGCAATGCTAGTATCTATCAATGTAAGTGATGGGAAGAAAAAGAAACATCTTGCTTTAATTAAGTTAACTTAAATCATCATCTAATTCATCCATTTGTTTTTCTTCATCATTAATTAATGGTTTCTTTAAACCGTCTTCTTCATGACGTCTATTCATGGCAATTTCTTTGCCTTGTTTAACTAACCAAAGAATTAAAAATGATGATGCGGCATTAACACTACCAATTAATGTAAATACACCACCATAGCCCATTGCAGTAATCATACGACTTAAACAACCAATGAATAAAGCAGATAATAAACAACGATATAAGTTCAAGCAACCTGTTGCTGTTGAAGTCTTTGATGGATATAAATCAACAATTACTGTAGTAGACATTGTTAAAATACAATTTGAAAATAATGAAGCAAATCCACTACAAACTAATACAGCAGCTAAAGGAGCTTTAACTTCTAAACACCAACCAAATGCAATAAATCCACCTGAACTTAAGACTAATGTAATAAAAGCCA
Organism: Maudiozyma serrabonitensis; assembly: GCA_030571355.1. NCBI lineage: Eukaryota > Fungi > Ascomycota > Saccharomycetes > Saccharomycetales > Saccharomycetaceae > Maudiozyma > Maudiozyma serrabonitensis. The sequence goes on along the minus strand of JAJLXS010000042.1, from coordinate 57,042 downwards.
TACCAAGTCTTGCACGGAAAAGATTAAAAGTATAAGTTGGATCATTATCCATTATAAAATCAACTTTAGATTCATTATGATTATTTTCTTCTAGTAATCTTGCACGTTCAGCGTCTCTCCAAACTTTATGTTTATTAAAGTTTTTAGTATAAGCCCAATTTAACCATCTACCTGATGTAACAACACTTGCCATTGTACATAAACCTGTAGGTAAATAACAAAGACCAATATCAATAACTGACATATTATATTTTGTACTTAAAGCAGTTGATAGAGCAGTTTGATGGGTTGACCACATTGCAAATTGCATACCAGCAACATATAATAATATACTCATCTTTGGATTTTTAATAATATCTAATGGTGCTAGTAAATCTAATTTCATTGGTGGTTCTAAAGTTTCAATATCTGGATTATTTAAATGAAGTAACCTTTTAACATATGGTACCATTAATATTGGTGCTTTATTAAAAATTGATTTTGGTTTAATTGATCCATTACCTACAATAGTTCTCTTAGTTTCAGCTAGGATTAAAATTGAAAATAATAAACAAATACCAGATCCAATAACTAAAAACCAAAAGATTGATCTCCAACTCCATCTATTTGCTAATGCAGCACCAATCAACGCACCAAATGCACTACCAATAACTTGAAACCCAGAAACATAACCAACATAACCACCTCTTTCAGGTTTTGTTGTAACATCACCCATAATACCACTATTAATAGCAATAACAGGTGAAATACCTGCAGCTTGTAAACATCTTAAACCGACAATTTGTCCATAATTTTGTGATCTAGCTAAACCAATACAAGCGCAAAAATATAATATTATAGAGGTTAAAACAACAGGCCTTCTCCCAAGAGAATCAGCTAGTCCACCCATAATACTTGGTGCAACACCTTGAAATAAGAAATAAACAACAACTGTTATATTAACTTGCTCTTCATTAATATGGAATTCACCTTCAATAACATTTAAAACAGGATAATAAATTGCACCAGCAATTGATGAAAAAAACCCTGTAAAAGCACATTGGATAACCAAAATCATTTTAGCACGTCTATCAAACCTTGATCTTGGAACTTCATATTCTACTGGCGTTTTACTATCATCATGAACAGACTTTGTACGAACAATTTCACAAAATTCACCATCACTTGGTTGATCAATGGAACTATTTTCTCCAGAGTAGCGACTTGGATCATATATTTCGATATCACTTCCACTACCTAAATCCATAGATGAAGAAGGTTCGACCTTTTCATTGGATTTGATTGTAGTAATTCTAATATCTTGATTGAGTCTAGACATTGAAATAATAACAAAAGAAATGTTTTTTTAATTGCTTTTTGTTAAAAAAATATTAAATTAAATAATAGTTATCAATTCTATAAAACGTTTAATTAGAGTATTAAACCTTGCTTGTTTTGTTTTGTTTTCGCTATATTAATAACATGTAGTGATGTTGTAGTAGTGTAGAGTATAACTCTAATCTCTAACAATGATAACAAAAAAAAAAAGAATATAAAAAATATTTATATATATGCATACATTATAAGACTTATTCATATAAAATATTGGTGATTTACGTTCCTATATATATGTTTTCTTATTTTCAATAAAAAATTTTAACAATGAACACCTTATTCACTTGTTATAGTATCGATGTACTTCAATTACATAATAAAGAAGAAGAAAGAAGGAGCCTTATGCGAGGTATAGAGTGGAGCGAATATCGCATCACCTTTATTGTTCTCCCCATACAAACAATGATAGACACAAAAATATATATATATATCTATTAAATTTAGTTATACAGAGACTACTAAGCCATTTTGCTTAGGTTAAAAATTTAAATATCAATGTATGAGTGTGTGTCAATATTATTATTATTATTGAAATCTATTTCATTTTTGTCATTTTAATCCTTTTCACATAATCAAAAAAGAAAAAAATATATATAACTCGCGTTCTTTGTATAGACGTTTCAGAGAAATCTTAGTACAAGCGGAGAATTGGAAAGGCAAAGAGGCACATTAAATATTTCAAGTTGTTATCTCCACGGACATATGCCCATTCTAGTAAAACATCCGTACAATGTCAATTTTTCGATGATTATTTCGGGGATCGAGAAAAAATATTATCTAATATTTTTTGAATGAGGTGTTCGGATGTCCTGATTTCCGATTGGATAATCCCGAATTTTTCCGATCAATTTTAAGACTAATCAGAGATTAACAAACGAATTTATTGTTCTTGAGTATGAGAAAAACAATATTTACGCAATGACTTGGAGATAAATAGATGGTCATGTTATAATAAGAATGACTTTTATTATCAAAATAACTGGCAAGGGGTGGTTAGGGAGTTAAGAGGCAAAACAATTACAAAGGAGGATACTCGATAAGATTCTACTATGGAATCATTTGCTATATTGACAATCTAATACTGTTCTTGTTTCTTTTATTTTCTCTTGGATATGATTAGATTATACCTATTAGTTGAATTATATCATATAATAATGCCGTAAAGATTAAAAGATGCCTCCCGATCAATCGGGGGTTTCCACTTTTACAAAGGGTATTCTTCTATTTATGTATATTACTATAATGTGTCTAACGTTTAATTCTCGTCGAAACATACATTTAATGTATAAATCGTGATATGTGAAATAGCTACTTTTCCCATATACTAAAAAATATATATTTACACATAGCCATATTTCCGGTTACTATAATAACCAGAACGTGAAGTAAGACATATTGCTGTTCCCAATTGAAAAAACATTTTAGTATGGCTTAATGCTCATAACCCCCCCATGATTTAGTCTGGTGTATGGGCGCTACAGTGCTCATATATACTTATTTTTAAATTAGTATTTGATTGAAACTGAAGTGGCTAACCATTGTCATTGCAAATGATATTTTATTCCGATCAACATTTTCAATAGGTATAGAGTTAATTCTTACGGATAGACACTCCTTGAATTTCTTGGTGTCATTATTATCCTTTTCTTTTGACATATAAACAGCGTTCCTCTTTTTGTTCTTCAGTTTGTCAGCTTTCTCCTTGGTAAAGTTCATTACAAATGCATAATTTCTCAATTATTGCATAGCAACGCCCGTGGAAATCCTAATCGAAAGAGCCAAGACCCTTCGCGTCTTTTATTTAGGGAAGACACAAAAAACAATTAAGGAACAATTCGAGTTTTATGAAAACAAATATGTATGTGGTGTTTTGATGTCCGAGGATCGGAAATTCAAGACCTCATCTAATCAAGAAAAATGACTTTTGCGATCTTCGATCTACTCTTTTTTACTTTTATATTATGTCAATCAATAGGAATTGAAATTTGTAGTTGACACCTTTCCTCTTGACTTTAATGAACAAAATTCAAGTCAAGTAATGGGGTGAGAAATATACAAAGGTACTGTTTGTCCGAAGTATAGTGTGATAAAATTGATGTTTATGGCACTTTATTTAACTAATTAGTTAACAGAAAATGTACAATCGATAAAAGTTTCCTTTCGAAAGAAAGGCAAAGAGAAATAAAAAAAAGTCAATTAGATAATACAATTAAGTAAGATGGTTATGTAAACTTTCTTGGTATCTTTTATTCCGATTCGAGGTGCCGACATAGTTTGCATTCATAGGAAAATTCTTTACTGACTAATTTATTATATTAGAATTATTTGCATATTAATAAGAACTGAACCTACGAATTTGTTTTGGTTTTAGTTTTCTCTTAACTTTTGATAATAATGAAGTTATTAATATTCGAATAACTGCCATTTTTATAACGAAATGATATTTAAGGCATATGCCTCGTGCAGTATGATAACTTCTTGATCTCATAATTCATATATATATATATTCATTCTTTTATGTTCATGCATTTAAAATTATATATGTTTGTGAGTGTATGAATGCGAAAGGTATTATTTATAATGTGGATAAGAACCTTATAATGTAAGTATCTTCAATTAATATAGGATTTCCTTATTCTATTTTATGTTGGAGGAGGATGCTTTGGTGTATGTATTAAGAAATTCACTGGTCTCTGTGGAACACCACGACTAGGTGATTTCAATTCATTTGGCATAGATACAATAGCACTTTGTGTCCTCCTATGACCTTTCCGACCTGTTTGACCAGATGCAGTTGCTACATTACCTCTGTATGGTGAGTGTTGTTGACCCATAGTTGTAGCATGGCCTGGTGGCATCCCTGGATATGCTTGTTCGTTCATACTAGTCATTACTCTACCATTAGGTTGATAATAACCACCTTGTGGATAATTCTGTATATACTGTGGAGGTTCTAAATATTGTTTCCCCATTTGAGGGTCATATGCTGATGCCATCATACCCTGTTGTTGATAATGTGGGTCATTAATTAGATTCGCTGGAGGTCCTAAGTTTCCTTGCATACTGCCTGCAGCACCAGTCTGATACATGTATGGTGGTTGTAACGATGGATTTTGATATTGAGATGCCCATACTGCACCAGCACCACCAGGATTATTACCCGTATTCTGTTGATGTAATGTAGGTGGGGGCACAGGTAATTTATATGATTGAGCAACCGATTGAAATTGGTCAGTTTCAGATTGTCCAGCATCTGTTTCATTAATAGCATGTAAATCTGAGTTTTGTCCACGATATTCACTAGGTTGTTTTGTTGCAGACATATGCGGTGATTGTATTCTTCTTTTCTTTACCATTGGTGACATTAGCATTTCTTGTCTTGATCTTGTTGTTGATATATTTGTAGTTCGTTTTTCAATAATAATGTCTAACAATTTATTAATAATAGTTTCATCAAATTTATCACTTGAAATACATTTATCTACTAAATCATTTAACATCGTTAGGTTTTCTTTTCTCATTGTCTCGATTATTTTTCTTTCTTTAATAAGTCGTATCTGTACAAGAGTATTAAATGCATCTGAATCTATATTATCTTTATCTGCTACACTAGCAGAATTAATACCAAACTCTTCCATAATTTGTGATCTTAAAGTAATTTGATTTTTCACAGGAGCAGATTTAGCAGTTGCTGGGTCTGAATTTAATAATGATTTCACATTGCTACTACTATTACCAGTATTTAAATTACGATTATCATCCTTTCCGGGACTATGTTGCCTATCATTAATTTCTATTCTTGTAGCATCATCCGTAACTCCGGATGATGATGTTGCAGTCGGATGATTTGTATCCATTATTATGATTATTCCTTGATTTATAAAGGAATTATTGGATCACTATCTGTTTGTTTTTTTAGGATATAAAATGCAAAATAAAGTAAAATTAAAATTTGAATATGGAATGGAAAAAATAAAAATAAAATGTTATAGGTAGGAAATTGCGGAATGCGATGTAATAAACTTCTAGAATAGTTTAAAAGTTATAATAGTAAAAAAAAAAATTTGAATGATTCAACTTTTAGCTGATTTCTTTAATTTAATAATGTTATTAAAAAAGTCAAAATAAAAGAACTAAGGACACGTCTAATAGTATTGATATATATGAGGGTATTCTGACGAGAGGGCCCACTAGTCACGTCACGTCTGATTAAGGAACGAAAAAAAATTAAAACTAAAATAAGAAGAAGAAAATAAATTTATCAAAAGTATGAGATCATATGATTTGATAAAGGGTAAGTAATATGAAACCAAATAAAATAGTAGTATTTTCTTTCCTCTATTATTATGTCTTCTCAGGAATGCTTTTTTTTCTTCTTTGTTTGGAAATCGATTCAACAACAATAAGCAAACTTAAACTGGTAACTCTATAAAAAAAATGGAAAGACTCTGAAGAGGTCAAGTACCGTATTTAAAAATAATATCAAAGGATAAAGACCAAACAACAATAATAAGAAAAAATAATTTGTTATATAAATATAAATATAACAAATTACTGGATTGCTAAAAAAAAAATTTGGTGTCTCTCTCTTTTATTTTTTATAGCTCTATTATATGTATATTGTTTTTGTTTTCCTCTCTCTCCGCGAAAGATCCACAGAAGAAAATTGATTAAATTGAAAAACTTTTTTCTACAAAAAAAATTACTAACAAAATTTTGTGAAAAGCGACGACGTAAGGAGTATTTTATTTTAGGCGTGCGTACTTTTCTTTTTAAAATGATGGTGTCTGAAAAAGGAGAACGTACAGATAAAAATAGTTAAGGTTTTTTGAGATGGTTTTATAAAGAGGCAGAGAAACAAAGATTGGGCTGTGTATGTTATTTTGATCTTGAGAATATGAATATATATTGTAGAGTCTAATTCGATGCGTCTATTCAGGAACCTATCTTGATGAAAACTAGTTGTTCTTTCAGAAGTAAATCAAATATATAAAGTAAAAAAAAATGAGGTCCCTTAGGGAAGGTATATGACAAGATAAGAACAAATATAGGATTATGTTATATACATATATATATATATATATATACTTATGTTATAATTGAGTAAGTATGAAGGGATTCCTGTTACAAGAAAAATGTCTTACGTATTTTTTCTTGGGCGTCACATTATTTAATATTCTATCTTTTATACAATTACCGCAGATCTTTTTAAAATAGGTAATAGAGTATGATAATATATATATCTAAAGAAGGCTTCATTAAGGAGGTTGACTGAATTTAAAAAATATATGTTTGAATAAATGTCTATCTATACCTAGTAAGCCCTTTTAAAAAAAGATGTTTGTCCAAACCAAAGTATGTACAAGACAAGATATACATATATATAGTATATGTTACCGTATACGGTTTAAAAAGAAGTATAAATTCCGTTTGGGATACATAATACGAAACATTCCCTTAAAAACATATTGATTAGAGAATTATAGTACTAAATAATTTCATTTATGTTTCCCTATTCATTAATATATTTTATATCCGTATGGTTCTGACGCTGTATAAATGGAAGAATACTAACGTTCACAGGAAATATCCCCTTCCCACATCCATAAGTTGGTTATAATTGATCATTTCTCCAAATACGAATTAAGTTAATTTTTCTTTCTATATATCTCTTGTCGATGTAACAGAACAAAAACGAGAATTCTTCACCTAAGTCATCCTTCAGAGAAGAAAGAGGAATGATCGTATAATTATGGTACACAAGGAAGGGAGTTTACGGGTCTTTTACTTTGTATTCCCCATTCCATATTCAATTATATGACCCTATTTGGTACTTATACTTTTACGCTCTCTTCCTTTCTCTCTATTCAAGTTTGTCTCTTTTGTTTCTCTTACAAGAACAAAAAAAAATATTAATTGATAATAAAAGGCTAAAACAAGTGATGATAAGAAAATTTAATGCGTATATTTTTACAATTTCCAAAATTAAGGCCACCTTAAAACAGGTCTAGAAGGATCTCTTTCCCAAAAGGGTCGTTATAATGGGTCTCTTCTCAGACTCTACTTACCCTATTAGGAAACGTTATTACTTTCTCATGATATAGTGCGTGGAAGATCATTTCCCTTTCCGGGTGAAATTTCGGAGCACAGACAGAAATTCCAATATCTATAACTTTCCTGCGGATATTTTTGAGCCACCCAAAAACTATTCGTAGTACATCAATTGCCCGATCTGGTGATACGCTCTCAAGTTGTAGTTTGTTTTTTTCCTTTTTTTAGAACTTTTTATTGTACTCCGTACGGCCATCTCCTCCAGAAGTGAAGAAAAATAAATATAGAATATATACGTAGAAATATTCTGGGTCTTATCTCACTCAATGAAACAGCTGCAGTATTAGGTGTTCTTTCCATTAGAGGGACAAAAAAAAAGACTGGAGATATATATACTAAAACGCTGTAGAAGCTTCATTAAAATGCGGGAGACCCGGAATTTCATTTCTTGGTTATTTAATATAAAACGTCACGTGGACATAGCCCCCTTTTTCCGCCAAGAATGGCTATTTAGCGTATATCACAGAAAATTGAAACTACTTAGTTACCATTACTTTCAACAATTATACCTTAAAGATGAAAATTAGAAATGTATAAGAGTGGTAAATTGTTCGTATCCAATGCCCTGATAGCCACTTAGCACCCCATATAAAAGATACGATACTATGTTGAAAATAATCGCATAATTAATTAACCTAGGTGTAAATCATTTCCATAACAACAATACAAATTTATAAACCCATATTCTTACTAAGAGTATGGGTTTCTCTTGTTTATTGAATACACATGTATATTTTGATATAGTAAATAAAATAATTACTTAGAAAAAGAAAAATGTGAGAAAAATACATATATTTAAAATAAAAAAACGTAATATAGATAATAGTATAATAACAATAATAAAGTCCGTGTAACCTTAGCAACCTGCTTAAAAAAAAGATAAATTTTACTTTTTCCTGTTCAATGTAATCTAATTTAACTTGGAACTTTCTTTAATAACAAATTGATTTTTTTCTTTTGAAAACTTAAAAAAAAAATTTAACCCTTTCAGATATATACATATTAATCAATTTATAACTAACACATATAAAAAAAAAGTTAAAAGTTTAAAATGTCAATAGTCGCTTAATATAAGACAAACTTAGCCTTACCAGAAGTGACAGCAACGGTACAACCGTCAGAACCACTAGAGTAACTACCATTTTCGTAGTAACATTCACCGTTAACAACAGAGTTATCATCAGCAGCAACAATCTTAACGTTGAAGTTTAATGGAGTCTTGTTGTTTGGATTTGGAATCAAGGATAAGTAACTGATACCGTTAGTGTAACCAGCACCAAAGTTTAATGGAGCCCAGTTACCAATACCGGAACCTTCAGTACCCCAGATACAACCATCTTCGACGGAAACACCAGCGTTGTTAACGTAGTATTGAGCAGAAGTTAGCTTACCTTCCCACTTGTAGTAAGTGTCTTCATCAACGACAGTTAATGGTTGAGTGGCACCAGCTTCAACAAAAGTTGGAATAACCATGTTTTCAGTACCTGGGTAATCAGTTCTACAAATGGCAACACCTTCGGAGATTTCAGAGACAACTTCAGCAGTGTTGGCACCCCATTCACATAAGTAATCGGTGTCAGTGTTAGAACGGTATAAGTAACCACCCTTACATAGTAAACCACCAATGGATCTACCATCAGATGGTTGGTCACTTGGCCATTGAGTCTTAGACATACCTGGTTGACAAGCGTAAGAACAGTAGGAACCTTCAGCACAAGAACCACCAGTGGAGGTGTCAGTGTTTTCAATACCGGTCCATCCGTTTTGGTCCATCCAGGAGACGGCGATAACACCTTGACCAGATGGGAAAGAGCTACAAGCAATGGTACCATCTTCAAAGGCTTCAGTTGGGTCAACGAAAGAAGCTAAGTCACCGTAGATACCACCAGTGGAAGAAGAGGCGGCAGTAGATGCAGTAGCAGTAGCAGAAGTCTTGGAGGTAGTTGGAGCTAAAGTGGTAGTAGCACCAGAAGAAGTAGCCTTAGCGGAAGCAGTGGTAGTTGGAGTGGCAGTGGATTGAGCGGTTAGACCAGAGATGGTGTTACCGTTGGAATCAACAATGACAGTTTCGTAAACATATTCGACAGCGATAGCTCTCTTGTTGTGATGGTGAGAAGCAGCAACGGTAGTGGTACATTCGTCAACGTTGATGTCAGCATGAGGTAAAGCAGCGACAACAGAGGCACCCATTAGGGCAGTAGTTAATTTGGTAGCAGAAATCTTCATAGTTCTAATTAAAAAAAGAAATTTGAGATAAAAATAGTTTTAAATTGGATTTTGATAATTATTTCGTTAATTTATAAGTTTTTGCCTAATGACTGATTAAAATTAATTCAAATGAAAAGAATATTTATTGTTAGTAAAAGAGAAAATTATGGTAGAAATATTAATAAGTAATATATTTTTCGCAATTTATTGTTTTCAATTAGTTTTCTTGATATGAGCAATGGAATATAAAATTATTAGGAAACAAAGACAACTGAAAAAAATGTTATGAATGAATGAATGAATGTAATACAGTTGGTAATAATTTGAAGGTCTTGACCTAGTCTGTTTGTTCCTCTCTTCCTCTTTTCAATTGTGATATATCTCTTGAATTCAATTTAGTAAGCAAAGGTTTTTAGCTTTGAAGATAATGATAAAGAAGTATTGAAACTAAGAACTTTCAATCTTCACTTATTTTTTGGTTTCTAACCCTTGAGTATTTATTTCATAATTTGGAAAAGATGAAAAGGATAGATATTTGATTTTTAAAAATAACCAGAAAGTTTCTTGATTGCCCAAGTAGGTATGTGAAGTTAATCATGAAATATAATTACTTGATGTAAACACAATTGAAAAACAATACCCTTACCTCCCACAATATCACCATAAAAAAAAACAGAGGCAATTGAGTGAAAAATAATTTCTCTTCATTGTCATTTGTAATTTCTAGTTAACATTTCGTGAAGTATTTGGAATCACCGCGTGATAATGAAGAGAGTAGAAAGATATTGTTATCTTGAACGAGCAATTCTATTATTGAAATTGAAAATATCGTACCCAAAAACGTTGTCGTTTGAGTGATAGAAACAGGAGCGAAATGTTTTTCTCTCTGTTTGTTGATTTCGAAGTAATTGCAGAAGGACGCGAACGCGAAAAAAAAAAAAGCATATTTTGCACCCAGCTAAATCAAAGAAAAAATGTAGAATTATTATCCAAATCATTTTTCTTCGAGCATTTCTTGGATATTTCCCGATTTGGACAGCGCGACTGCGCATAAAAATGATATGTACGGCGAAATCACCGCACACCTCGCGAAGCGCGAAAATTCAATGGAAAAAAAGGACAACAAAAACAAAAAAGAAACTAACCAGCAAAGCTCAGCAAAAAAAAGAAAGCAAAGCAAAAAGATGAAGAGTTCAATGTAATCAATATTGGAAGAAATGGCATATGAAACAAAATCGAAATAATGTTTCAACTATGATGATCTATATCAATGTATTTTGTGATATGAGGATGAAATAGTTCTCCAATAATATAATTTTAAAATTAAATTGGAGAGATGCCTATCATTCCTCTTGTAATTCAAAATAATAGTGTTACGGTTAACAGTCAATATACATGCTAAATCGAAAAAGCATTTTTTTCAATAGATAAATCAATAATCAAACTAGTCTTCTGTAGTCATATAATAGCATTTGGAATGAAAACAACGTAATTGGTGAGAAAAATAAATATATCTTGTTGTAATAACAAAAATTTTAATATACATACTAATTCAATAATGGTAAAAACAGTAATAATAATAATAATAATTAAAAGAAAAAAGTTTTAAATGTGAAAAGGAGTGTAAATAGTTGGATTAAAGGAGTGTAAATAGTTGGATAAAGGATAAAAAAAGTATATTCAGAATAGGATTATTTCGAAGTAATTAAAATTGGTCCTAAAGCTTAGTTAGTAATATTCTTTTTATTCTTTTATAACGAGATTTTGGTATAAGTTAAAGCAAAATTTTGTAATAGAGATTTGAATTTCTTATAGTTTTATTATTAGAAAAAAGAGCTAAAAGTTCAGGAAAAAGAATGCAAAATATAGTAACCTGTTATTAAAATTATTTAACAAAATAGCTCTTCTTTATATATATATGAAAGTATCTAATGTATGTAAACGAAAGTCTTAACAATAGCTGGTATGAATAGAACCAAAATAAAAAAAAGCAAACAAACAAAAAAAAGTAAATACGTATGTTATGAAACACATAATATACGTAAACAACAAGTAAACAAACACAGTACGTAGAACCTGATAAACGGATATAATATTATACGTTACTATATCATCGTACGGTAGAATTATTTGCTGGGTATTACATTAATAATTTCTCCCCCGAAGCAACAAACAGTCGTAGAACCCAAAAAATGGGTTCATTTTCAGTTTTATTTTCTATTCCTTTTTTGACTTCGCAATATTTCTTCGGCTTTTCTCCCCAAAAGTGTCCGCACACGCAGCAAAACGTACGTATTTTAAGATATTTATCTAGGATATTGTGGTACGAATGTTTCTTCACCAAGAAATTTTTAATTAAGTAATCATTCTACATGCAGAAGAATCGTTGATGGTCTCATATTTCTTTTTTCTAGTGAATTAAAAGCAGAAAAGAAAATAAACTGACCCATTTCTCATGCTATATTATTAATCTAACAACCGTAAATAACAACGTTCATAGTTACTATTATTTTCTCCATTTTTAATTATTTTCAAAAATTAGATGTGTTTGTCTACGGAATATTTGTCATCTCGGAATAATAATATATCTTTTACGTTAAAAATTACTTCAAAAAAAACATATGATGTTCTTCGATGTTGATTTTATTTGTTTTGTAACAGAAAAAGTAAGAATGTTGATTTGTTTCGTAATGTTCGTACGATTCCTTACTATAGTAACCATAATTATAAGGTAAGTAGCTACGTCTTCTCGTATCCTTTGTGTGTGTTTTTGGCGCTTATTATTTCCTTTTCGCATTGTACTTTAATTAAAAAGTGATGTGATCTCAATCTTGTTGTGTTTTTTACTTAATTTGATTTGTAGTTTAATTTAGTCGTGTTTCAAGGGGTTGTTACACGTAAAGTCACCAAATAATTAACTGATCTACATTAATTTATGTTAAGAACACGATAATTTTTATCTTGGCTAGTATTACGAAAGAGGAATAAAATGGTGAAACACATCTTCTTCTTCTTTTGAACTCATTGATTATTGTTTGTTTTGCAGTTCGACCGTTAAATAACAATACCTCACATCGATAGTAAAAAAATATACAATTCTTAATTGGTGATGTAATTGTGTAATACCGCAATGAGGTGCGGAAGGTAACCATATAACATAATACTATCAAGTAAAATATTACATTAATTTTACTTGATAAAATCAAGACTTCTTTCTTAGAACAAAACAGGATTTTTTAATTTTATTTTTAATTTTTAATTTTTAATTTTTAATTTTTAATTTTTACATGTATATAGCAAATATAGGAATTAATGATATCATTATCAACTTATTATCTTAGCAAAGTTTGAAAAGAAAAATGGCAAATATTTTCCTTAATCAATGAATAATTTAAATGGTCAAAGGTCTTAACCTAATCTTGTTTTTTGTTTTCAGCATTTTTCTCCTTTAATACTTTAAAAACCTTTGTTAAATGAAATTTTTTAATTAATGCAAACTCTAATATGCAATATGGGACAAATAATGAAACAAATCCTAAAAATGTAGCCATTGTTCCTCTATAGACATCAACGGGATCTCTAGAACTTAATATATCGCCCATTAGCTTCTTAGCATATATTTCAGCTGACATAGGATGATGATTCTTAGCCATACGTTGTCTACCTTCAAAGGCTTCCTTACCTTCTGGAAAGTCATAGATTGAACCTTCAGGTAATGGTCTAGTATCAGAAATGTTTGTATCAACACCACCTGTTACTGCATTAATGATACGTACGCCAAATGGCTTCATTTCTAAATGTAGTCCTCTCGCATATGCATGAATAGCTGCTTTTGTGGCAGAATATATGGATCCAAATGGGAACGATACTATACCTGCTAATGATCCAGTGAATACAATAGTACCCTTGGCATTAATCAAATATTTGGACAATTCTCGGCACATGTTAACATGACCAAATACATTGACTTGAAAACATTTTTGCATGTTAGCATCTGAGACATCTAAAGCTGGGAATGTACAACTTTGACCAGCATTATTATAAAGAAGATCTAATTTTTGACCTGGTAATTCTTCCGCTAAAAATTCTTTGAACGCAACAACTTCATCAAGAATTGAAATGTCAAGTTTATATGGTTTGATGATTGACGTTGAAAATTCTTCGACTAACGGTTCGATTGGCTCTAATCTTCTGGCACATGCATAGACGATGTAGTCGTGTTGTGCTAATTCTTTGGTGATAGCATAACCGATACCAGAAGAGGCACCGGTAACAATAGCAATTTTTTTGGAAGTTGTGGTAGACATTATTGTTATTACAATTGCTAGTCTGTTTGAGTTTAGTTATTCCTCTTTGATGTTGTAATAATGGATATTAGATCGGTGCCCCCTTGAAACATCCTTTTCTCCCTTTGAACTATTATATATATATATTTCTCTGTATGAAAAAGAAAAATATTGATTATTTCGCTGGCAATACTTCTGCGCGTTACGCTCTAAAGTTTTCTGTGGTGTGGGGAAGTAGACAATATATTAAAAACTACAAAACAAAGAAAATGGAGGTTACTTTGGCAGGCAAACTATTCAAAAAAGTACATTCAAGGATTAAAGAATATTGCAAGGCAATTATTAAAATATTTAGGAGATTTTGATTTTTCAAATTTATTTTATTAAAAAGCATTACCACTGTTTATTTGAAACTTCCCAAAATAATTGATTAAAGGGAGTTGAAAAACGTTGTTTGATCCTTAAATGTAAAATGCTGACGTAGAAGGTAATATATCTAAAATCTTATCGTAGTATATCTGTTAGCTGCTCGTTCTGTGATGAATTAACTTGTACATTTATTAGGTTTAAGAAATATGTACATGTACTTATTTTTAAAGGCATTTATGTTTTTTTCTAGTACCAATTGTTTACTAAATGTAAAAAAGTGAATTAATCTTTTCCGTCACTTCTGTAATCAAAAATTTTATTTCATGTATAAATACAATAGCGGTAAATGAATTTTCAATCGGTGTAATAAAATCAAAGAGGAAGTATTGGATAATAATAATGTTGTATTTTATTTGTTATATATAGATATGTAAATATACAGTAATTCTGATCATCTCAGAAAATCATAAATATGAAACATGCATCTCGAGTGTATCTGGGTGATAATATTCGAAGATAGACATTTTCAGAGTAAATTTTTATTTGGCATTATACGAATATTTTATAGTTATGGTTGTGATTTTTTTTTTAAAAAAGAATGTAAAATGATAGTGAACAGAAAAAAAAAATTTCTAGATGGGGAAATTAATATTTTCAATCAATCATTGACCAAAGACATCCTTCAAGAAAGCGTTTTCTTCGGAAGTATGTAATGTCTTGTTACCAGCAGCAACGGCACCACTTGGGTTTCTACCACAGTACCTAACACTGTGATCCTTATACTTTTCAGTTTCTTTCAAAGTTGTTTGTAATCTTGGAGAAACATAAGACCATGAACCCATGTTTAATGGTTCTTCTTGACACCAAACAATTTCTTCTAGGTTTGGATAACTGTTGATAGTATCACGCAATTGAGCGAATGGGAATGGATGCAATTCTTCTATCTTTAAGAAAGCGGTAGTCTTATCGCCTAATTCTTCACGCTTCTTATGTAGAGCAGTGTAGACTTGACCACTTAACAAGACTAATTTCTTTGTTTCTTCCTTGGTACCAATAGCCTTGCCATGTTCAACATCTTCGATAATCCATTGGAAACCACCTTCAGTAAATTCAGATAGATTAGATCTAGCCAATGGATGACGTAACAGTTGCTTGGAGAAGAATAATGCCAATGGTTTACGGAATTGACGATGTTGTTGTCTTCTTAGAATATGGAACAAGTTAGCTGGTGTAGTTGGATACACGACTTGGAAGTTACAATCTTGATGTTGTCTTTGTAATTTAGTATCAGATGGGAAGAATCTTGGATCCTCATTAGCCATTTGTAAGAATCTTTCCAATCTACCAGAAGAATGTTCTGGACCTTGACCATCATAACCATGAGGTAAGGATAAAACTAAACCGGAACGTTGTTTCCATTTTTGTTCACCACCAGCAATGAATTGATCAATAATGACTTGGGCTGTGTTGGCAAAATCACCAAATTGAGCTTCCCAAACAACCAAATGTTCTGGAGAAGTCAAGGAGTAACCATATTCGAAACCCATAACACCGTACTCGGATAGAGATGAATTGGAGATAGTGAAATCTGATTGTTTTGGATCTAAATGTTTTAATGGCGTATAAGTTGCCTCTGATTTTTGATCATGTAGAACTGCATGACGTTGAGAGAAAGTACCTCTTTCAACATCTTCACCAGAGACTCTAACGTGGTTACCTTCGAGCATCAAAGTACCGTATGCTAAGGCTTCACCAGTAGCCCAATCAATACCTTCACCTGTTTCGATAGTCTTACCTCTGTTATTCAAAATTCTCTTCAAGTTTCTGTGAACATCGAAGTTTTCAGGCCATGATGAAATGGTCTTACCAATACTCTTCAAAGTAGTTTCATCAACGTTCGTTGGTTCATGAGGTAAGATCTCAGTAGCCAATTCCTTTGGAGATTTGAAACCTTCCCAAGCAGCGGTTAGCCATTCTCTCTGAGTTGGGACGTATTCTTTAGCCTTTTCAAAAGCATCTTCAAATAGACCCCATACCCATTTCTTGTGCTCATCAATATCTTTCTTGGTGAAAGAACCTTCTTTGATCAATTTGTCGGTATAGGTATCAATAACATTTTCTTGTTGTGCAATCTTTTGATACATTAAAGGTTGAGTGAAAGCAGGTTGATCGGTCTCATTATGGCCGTGTTTTCTCCAACCAACAATATCAATGATAGCATCAGTATGGAAAGTAGCTCTCCATTCAGCTGCTAAATGAAAGATATATGTAACTGCTTCAATATCGTTAGCATTACAGTGGAAAATTGGAGCATCGATAGCCTTAGCTAAATCAGATGGATATGGAGTGGATCTAGAAAATCTTGGATCAGTAGTGAAACCGATTTGATTATTAGTGATAACGTGAATGGTACCACCAGTTGAATATTCAGGTAAAGTTAAGAAACCCATAGTTTCATAAACAACACCTTGACCTGCAAACGCAGCATCACCATGTAATAAAACACCTAATGCCTTTGTTTTTTCAACAAGATCATTCTTATCATGTAATAAAGCTCTAGTTCTACCTAAGACCACTGGATCTTGTGCTTCCAAATGAGATGGATTAGCTACAAGAGATAAATTAACGTATTTACCTGAAGTAGTTGGTCTTTGATAATTCATACCTAAATGATATTTAACATCACCAGAACCTTCAATTGTATCTTGATTAGTTGAACCTTTAAATTCGGCGAAAATAGATTCATTTGGTTTACGAACCACATTAGATAAGACATTTAATCTACCACGATGAGCCATCCCTAAAACGACATCTTCAACACCTAATTCAACAGAACGATCAATTAATGTTTTAATACCTGGAACAACAGCTTCTAAACCTTCTAGACCAAATCTTTTATCATTTGGGAATTTAGTTGATAAGAAACTTTCGAATGAAGTACTCCAAATTAATCTATCTAAAATTTGTCTCTTTTGATCAATAGTATATTTATAAGGATCTGGAATTTCAATTCTATCTCTTAACCATTCACATTTAACTTTTGATGGGATATGAGTATATTGAATACCATAAGATTTACAATATAAAGATTCTAATTCTTTAATAATATTACCTAAAGTCATTGTACTTTTACCATTTTTGGCAAATCTTGGTAAAATACCTGGCCCTAAAGTAATTTCTCTATCTAAATCATTTTTAGTAAAACCATAATATTCAATAGTTAATTCAGGTGGTGTTGGCTTAACTTGATCATCACCAAATGAAATTTTTAAAGGATCAATATGTGCTTTTAAATGACCTCTAACTTGATAAGCTCTACATAATAATTGAACTTTTAAATGTAAATTCACATTACTATCAACACCATTACTTGAAGAATTTACACCTAATGGATTTGATTGAGTACCTTGTGGTGTACCAATTAAAATTGGTGGTGCTTGAAAAGCCGTTGAAGCAGGTGCACCTGTATTATTTTTTAAGTTTTTAAAATATGCATTCCATGAAACATGAACAGAAGATGGATCCTTTTGCCAAGCTTCAAACATTTCATCGATATATTGAGCATTTGAAGTTGATAAAAAATTATCTGTACCAGTAACAATAGATCTTTTCTGTGAAGTTAAATATGGAATAGTTGATGTTCTTTTAAGTAGAACATTTTTCATCAATGACCTTGAACCAGTCTTTGACGATATTGCTCTTAACATTATTGGTTCTATATGTTAAGTTATATGTATGTTTTAGAATATTAACAAAAAAAGTAAGTTGTATATGTATATTTACTTTTTTTTTCCCTATTTTTTCAGATTAACAAAAAAAAAAAGAAGAATAACCTAATCTTAAAATGTATATAAACCCTTTTTTCTAAACTTCTTAAAGATTAAACTTAATATTAATAATGAGTATGACTTCTTTATATATAAATGATTAAAAGAAACGGATGTATATATATCAAAGTCTTTATGGAATCAAGTAAAAATCATACAACACGTTCTGCGGAGTTACCAATTATCATCAAATATATAATATATATATCCTTTTTTCTCTCTCTTTCTCTCTCTATAACTATTTCTCCCTTCCCTTCGGTCTCTTTACTCATTTTAAAAATATTAACGGCCAATGCAACTAATGCGGCCCCATACATTTTTTTACAAAGACGAGAAAAAAGCCAAAAAAGAACAAAATTGTATATAAAGGATTGTATATTATTGGTCGAGAGATTAAACAAGCAGAAGTAATAGAAAACAGTAATAGATATGAGTAAAAGTGCTATACAAGTTATAACAATCTCTCTCTCTCTCTCTCTATATATATATATATATATATACATTACTAGCAGAATTAGTCAATACTCTAGTTAAATATTATCTTGTATCTATCAATTATCTTATTATGACTATGTTAACACAAGTAATTAACAAGAATATATATGGATTGTAATTGAGATGTTATAACAAAAAAGTGTCACTTTTCCTACTATTTTCAATCACCGGTTGTTGTTAGTCTGTTAAAGTTAAAAGAGTACAAGGGACTAAATCCTGTTATTTCTTATTTTAGTTGAGATGAATTATGATTTATAAACTTAATCTAATAATAGTTTTACCCGCTGGGCCGAAGTAATATGTATATTATTGTTAATAAACACCGATAAATCGGAATTCTGCCCCACTACATATACATCTAGTGGTCTTCAAAAATAACCATATAAACTTGTATTATTATATGGTAGACTTTTGTGTCTATGTTAGAATATTGGACCAATGAGCGTTGATAAAATAAAGTAAAATTCAATGCCCCCCTTTTTCTCTCTCTTAAAAATTAAGGGTAGAAGAAATAGAGGGCGGGCGATAATAAATTTTCTGTGCGTGTGTGGGGTTTAAGGAACAACAAAACAAAAAAAATGAACTGAAATAATAACATATACTATACATTAGGGTTAGGTAATGCCATCTAACCCTAATTTATATTATGAGACTCAGATCAGTGAGCCGCTGACAGTAAGTTACAAGTGGAATTACCTTTGAAATCTGCTATTTATACACTATCATTTTCATTAAAGGAATTACTCCAATGAGTTCAATCAGTTTTCCTTTACTGATTTGGTCTTGCAGACATACAATTGCAGACAGTAGCCACTCATTGTAATACCTAAACGTATAAACTCTGGTTCTCATTTGTAATTAAAAATTAGTTAGGAACCATATATATATATATATATATATATATTATTCATTATCATCTCATAGAGGTGCACATTGATATGGTTTCAATATAGTTCACCTTTATTTCCGATAAAAGTTGCTATTCATATGTGAAAGTACCTTAAAATCATTAAACTTTTTCATGTTTTAGATTTGTATTAGATCTGGTGTAAGACAATAATCATATCAAGACGATATAATTGGATCCAGCACAAATTACTATTTTATTACAAGGGTGTTGTTCAAGTATTTTCGTAAAACAAGATTGTGATTTTTTTTAATTAGTCCTTTTCTTATCTCTCTTTCTAAAATGATGAACTAACATTACTTTTCGATGACTGTTCTATTAGTTTATTAAAGGTATTAAAATACGAAACTAAATTGAAACCATTCACGTAAAGATTAAAAATGGAAAAATTATTAAATTAATCGTGGCTCATTTTTACCTATTTAGTAAAAACATAAGGAGATCAAGAGTACCTTCCATTTTAGTTATTAATTAGGCAAATAAATCATGTTGCCTTTCTATGCCCTTTTCTATGAAAAATATGCATTCTCACATTCTACGAACAAGAAGAAACGCATGACAAGCATATTTTATTTTTTTTTATCTTTTTAAACGACGTAGCAACTTGGAACATGGGAAGAAAAAAGAGAAGAAGAGATCAACGTAGATCAAACTTTGTCCATTTTAATTATTTCGTTGGAATCATTGCCGATTGCCGATTTACCTTCGGGAATTACTCTTTTTTGTAGTAAGTTACCGCATAATAAATAACTAAATGAGTGCTTTAGTGCAGTATCTTCGTTGTTATTTCAATTTCATTTCGGAAGAAATAAATACAGAATTTATTTCTGTCTACTAAATTTCTGTACAGTGTAATATTAAAAATGTATTTTAAGTTCCTTCCGAATACATTTCTTTTGTATTTGGTGCCCTTGTACGAACAACTCTTCATAACTTTGAAAACTTGTTAAACATCTGGGATTTTACTCTTTGATTTTGTGTGTTCTTGCTTCGTATGGGAACTGAATGTACACTCTTTTTTATTTTTTTGGGGTCTCCACAATAAAATGATTCTCTTCTGGGTTCTTTATCAATTAAAAAGAATAATTATTAGAAAGAAAAAGAAAACTACTCAATTGTTCGTACTGCCACGCAAATCCTTTTTTCTATTAAATTGTACCAGCACTGCCTCATCTCAAAACTTTTTCTACCTTTGGTTCTTTTTAAGAGAATTATATGTATATTTAGTTCGAGGAATGATTGAATGGTATATCTTGTTTTTTTTCTTTCTTTATCTCTACCGATATTTCTTAGTGTTCGGAAATATTATTCATTTGCATCAATGTAACGATATAAACAACTGTTATGTCATCCATAAATATTAGTTAGATAAATAAAATATTGTAAGAACGGAAGAAAGGAAGAATAAATTGAATAATATTGCTGGCATTTAATATATGACAAATTGAAATTTACGACTATTTTTACAGTAATAAAATAGTACAGCAAAAGAATATTTGTGAAAAAACGCGGAAATCTTTATAGATTTCATTCTATCTCTCTTTTAACTCGAATATTATCGCTCACACCTTTATTGTGCATTTCTCCGTAAATCTTCAGTCGTTAAAAGTAAAAGGTTAAAATAATATAGAAACATTAAAGGGTCAATAAGTTGGATTTTTTTACAGATTCAACCGTTTAACTTTATCTTAACTCTTTTCGTTAAAGTTTCGTACCAATTAGGAAGATATTCATTTTCTAATGATCTCTAAAAGAGAACTGAATAAACTTTGGCGTACTTTTCTATTTTCATAATTATTGTTGATTGTTGATATATATATAAGAAGCATATTTATATATCATGATATTGTCTTGTTGTTGACATATTATTTTTCCAATATTATGTTAGAATATAAGTCTTTCTTGTTTTTGTTATTATAAAATTAGGTAAGACACTCTTTATTAAGAAGGGACAAAAGAAAATAAATAAATAAACAATAGTCAGAAAGTAATAATATTATAATGATGGTATCAAATAATAAGAGTAACAAGATGTTATTCACTCAAAGATCTAGACATAATAGATTAACTACAGCTGCTTTAGTTATGTTAGGTATATTTGCATTTTTATTCGTAACATGGAATGATTATTCAGAAGATTCAACTTTTGGTTTTCTACAAAACGAAAAACCTACCAATACTGAAATAGAAACATCAAATTATCATACAGGTACTTCTGAATCAACTACTACTGTTACCAAAGTTGGCTTGGTAACAGAGGATAAATATTCTATGGGTGACAAAGCATCTCAAGATGAAAGTAAATTAAATTCAAAGAAAGTCGAAGAACAAATCTCAACAATTAGAGGTGAAATTTCGAATGAAAGGAAAACTACTATCTTATCTCCACATTCTGCACAAACTTCACTACCATCAAAGATATTTAATCCAGAGGTTAATTTTAAAGAAATTTTGAATACTTCTCCTGTAGTTTTATTTATTAGATCTACAGAACAAGATTCGCAATATTTAAAAAATTTATTATTAAAAGAATATGAAATTTCTCCAGAAATTTCTATTGTCGATTTAGATCAACATTCTAACGGTGATAGATTACAAGATTATATTCAAACCACAAAATTAGCTGCTACTTCTACTCAAAGATTACCTTATTTGTTTATTAACAGTGTCTCTGTGATAAATACAAATATAAAGAAAGATATTAAGGATTTACATTCAGATGGTTCTTTATTACAAAACTTTAGACATTTAGCTAGTGGTAATGTTCTATTTGAAAAAATGGGCCTACCTTCAAATTCTTAAATTTCCCAAATTTGATGAAACTTTAGGTGAAAAAATAAACAAATAAAGACATTCATGTTATATCCACTCCTTTAACGTTAATCCACGACGATTTCTGCAGCATTTTTCTTATTCCTTGTTTTATTCCTCAATATTAAAAATTAATCTGCAGCAATAACTACTGCATGTATTATCAAAATTTTTGAAAAAAAAACAATTATTATGAGAATATATCTACTCCCATAAGTGACCTCATTTTGTGCATCCCTACATAATTAAATAATTATCCATCCATTATCAAACCACATATATATTCTAAATATTACACATCATATTAAACCTCACATCCCATTATGGAAACATTATGGTTCTTTTTTAATACTTATTATTTTATTTTTATTTTTTTGCACGTATAAATTTATAACTAAACATTATTACATAGGTGTATTATGGAATAGAAATTATTCAGACAATATACTACCTGCTTAGATGTTACTAAAGATAACACCTGGGTTTCCTGGCAAAGCACGGTCAATGACTCTAGCTGGTTGAGTTAATTCAACTTCAGCACCGGTAAATATATCCTTACCAGTCTTAGCACCTTGAGCGAAGGATATTATGGAGAATTCAGTTGGTTTCAAAGTTTGACTAGCAGACTTCAAAGATTCAATGGTTGATTTAACAGTCTCATTTTCATTGAAGTGAATTTCTCTAGATAAAACATCTTCGGCTGGTTCAACGGCTAGACGTTGCTTCAACAAATTAATAAATGGCATAGCTCTCTTCATTTCCTTTGGATCGATGTGTTCCCTGACCTTCTTGTTGTCGTCTAGAGAATGTTCTTCGAACAACTTTCTAACAACTTCAACACAGTTAGATTGCCATTCTGGGAAGTCCTCAGAGATCAAGATACTTAGCTTAATTGGCTTAGTAGCATCAACATCAGCAGTTTTACCCTTCTTCTTCTTTAGAGCTTGACCTTCAGCTTCTCTAATAGATCTTTGTAAATCTCTGACATAAGTCAAAGCAGCAAGGGCCTTCATGTCAACTGGCTTGGAAGCACGTGGGAAGGCAGCATTTTGAACGGATCCAGATTTTCCTAGAACTTCACGATAAATGTATTCACAGAAATGTGGAGTAATTGGAGCCAAGGCCAAAGCTTGGAATTCAATATAACGTAGAACCAAATCCTTGTGCATAGTTTCACAGGAGTCACGGTAGTAATCTCTTGCAGTTTGGAAATCAAACAGACCATACTTTAGAGCATTCTTATAGTTAGTTAAAGAATATTGCTCATGAGTCTTTTCAATCAAAACATTCATTTCATTCTCGAAAGAAACATCAAAGAAATCAGTGATTGGACCAGTTCTTAATTGGTCTTGGTTCTCAACAATCTCTTCAGCCCATTCTTTTAGATTGAACAATCTCAAAATAGCAGCATTAGCACTGGACTCTTCAAAGTTAGCATCCTCGACAGTATCACCGGCATCAGCAAGAGCAATACGGGAAGCATCAGCACCAAACTTTTCGACAATTTGTTTTAGAGTCATGAAGTTACCGGTAGATTTTGACATCTTAGCATTGTTCAACATCAAGTGACCGTTGGCTCTAATACCCTTTGGCCAGAACTTTTTTGGGAACAAAGCGACATGGTTGTAAATGAAGAAAGTCAAATGGTTACCAATCAAATCTTTACCAGAGATAGAAACATCTAATGGGTAGAAGTATTCAAATTCTCTTCTTAAAATTTGTAGGGATCTAATTGGAATATCAGTTTTAACATCATCAGTGTGTTGGAATATATAGTCAAAGACTTCATCAGTCATTTGATCAGCACTAATATTCAAAGGACCGATTTCCTTACCATAGTAGTCCTTGAATAATAAATGTGCAATCGTGTAGAAACATTGGTAGATGGTAGAATCTGATAGAGATTCAACCAAGTACTTTGGATCCCATGGGATCTTAGTACCTAAACCATATGAACGAGAAACAGCCCAGTTCTTTAACCAGTCCAAAACACCTTCAAAGGCATTTTTAACTTCAGGAGCAAAGACTTCCATACCTTCTAGACATTCTAGAGCCTCAGCCTTCCAGTTTTCTTCACCGTAGTCCAAGTACCATTGGTCCTCAAGGGAAACAATACATTCGTCACCAGAACGGGACATAACAACACTCTCAGGTTCATTGTAAACAAAACAGTGACCATCAGCAAGCATTTGTTCTTTAACCTTATTCTTAGCAACTTCAACCTTTTCACCAGTAAATGGACCGTAAACCATTACACCACCGTAGTAATCTTCTTTGTAAGCGATCTTCTTAGCTTCAGCAAGAGCGTTCTTGTCCTTTGGAGATTGAATCTTTAGTTCTTCAACAAGGGACTTAGCGATAAGATCACCATGCTTTTGAGATTTGATTAATGGAATCAGTTCATCAAGTGGTTTCAACCAAGATGGATCAATACCATAGTATTCTGGCTTATGAGCTAGATCCTTAGTAGTAATGTAATCATCTGGAGAGTTACTTGGAACACAAGTAACAACACCGGTACCCTTAGTGGCAATAACAGTTTCCATAGGTAGAATTCTTAAATCTTTGTAGACAGATAATGGAGCATCGATCTTAGAACCAATAAATGCCTTACCTGGAATAGTTAGGACTGGTTCATAAGCACCTCTAGTTGGAGTAAGCTTTTGGAAGGACATGTTCTTAAAGGCACGTTTAGTGGTAATGTAATAAGAGTCACCATTATCAAAGATACCATAATCAATAGTTGGAGAAACAAAGCAACATGTTTGACCGTACATAGTTTCTGGTCTTAAAGTAGCAGCAATGAAATAAAGCTTCTTGGATTTGTCAATGGCGGAACAACCGTCTAGTAATTCTTGAGCATCCTTGGCAAATTCAGTTGCTTCGATCTTGATACCAACATATTCTTGTGCGGCGACACCTTCACCAGATTGTCTATCATGATCCATACATGGTTGTCCATCTTTTTCGGAGTAAATAGTGTAACGTTCACCGAACTTAATCTTACCTAGACCCTTTAATCTGTTCATTTGCCATCTAATGAAGGCATCGTAGTATGGATTGGCATCAGTAGTGATATAAGAACGTCTCCAATCAATACGGGCACCAATGGAGGTACAGTCATCTTGACATAGAGGTGGGAAATAAGTCAACCAGTATTGAGCGTCCGCAAACTTAATAACATCTTCTCTAGCAATACCTAATTGCATCATGATTTCAAATTGGTACTTACCACGACCTTTCTTAGCTTGAGCCTTAGATTTCTTAGCTTTAAACTTAGTTGGATCAACAGCTTCTTCTTTAACTTCTGGTTTAGCTTCTTCTTCAGCATCTTCAACTGGGACCTTACTATAGTCAGTGCCGAATAATTCAGCTTCTCTCTTTAGCTTATCAGCACAAGCTAAGATGGGCATACCAGTACAATGGAAACCCAATGGGAATAAAGCTCTCTTACCGTTCATTCTTTCGAAACCGACAGAGAATTCAACTTTAGATAAAGTGAAACAGTGACCGGCATGTAAGACACCGTTCATGTATGGGTAAGCCATAGAGGACATAAACTTTGGATATTTACGTTGTAATTCCTCAGAGTCCATTGTGACTGGTTCATCATCGATGGATGGTGCATCTAATTCAAATTGATGTTCTTCAGCCCAAATCTTTTGGTATTTCTTTTCAATGGCAATCAAAGCATCTCTACGAGATGTGTTTTCTAGCACTAAACCACTGGCCTCAGTAGACATGATGGATGTGGATCCGTGTATAGTATATTTTATCAGTGGCTTATCGTTTTAGAGGAAACGAAATATACTTAAACTGAAATTAACAAGTTATAAAAAAATAATTGCGACTATTCAAGATATATATAAAAAATGAAAAACCAAAAAGAAAGAAACAAAGTTGAATTTCCTTTGCAATTGCTGCTGTCAATATTGCCCTTGTGAGTAATTCACTTCGAGAGAGTTTCTGAAGGAGAGAGAGAGAGATCCACTACTGTTTCACTTACTTCCTCCCAGTCTATTCTCTCTCATTGAAAGATGAAAATTTTTTTCTTTTGTCACCAAATTTAATCACGGCCAAAATGTTCAAAGTAAAGTGAGCCCGTCTCCGCTATTGTTTTTGTTCGCCGGTGTGAGAAGACGCAGAGCAGAGACCACGAAAAAGAAAGAAATTACTTACTTTTTACCTGCCACTATTAAATAATCAAATATTCACGGCAGTCCAAACGTGAAATGAGGAAGAGTTCGAAGTCCGTCACCGCACAATTGAAGATTGGTGAGAAATTTAATTTAAAGACATACTTACCACAAGAATATGTTTTGATACCAAGTGGAATATCCATTTTGCTATTTAAATCATACTAAGGAATACTACCATATACCATATTTAAGTAAAATCTTGGAGTTTATATCATGATTATTATTAAGTATATCTATGTAGGTATTATGAAGGGACTTCAATGTTCTCAAAATTCATACATAAAGAAAAGATCATCACATCTCGTTTTGTTACTCTGTAGATCAGTAAAAGACTACTTTGTTACCTCGCGAAAGGTAACAAAATGAGATATAGTTAATTTCTATCACATAAATGTCTTGAATAATGCACAATACTGGATGGATTTAATTACCAATTCTTGATGACATACATTCCATTTTGTATTACACACATTATAATTCTGATCTTGAAATAAACAGGCGGAATGTAATAGCTTCCCTGAAAAGAAATTATTCTAGATATTCGATGTTTCATTGAGGATAAAATTGGTCCTACTGGTTATGTATTGGACAAAAACGCGATTTCTTTTCTAATCGACATTCCAAAAACTGAATCTCAATTGTTAGGAATTTATTTTAGATTGTTATCAAAGTTCAAATATATTCTTATCGATATGTCAATCTGGTAATATCTCAAATATACTAAAGATGGGGAAAAATTTCAGCACCAATGAGATGATAAACTATCGATTTTTTAGGACATTTGCGACGCTTATTGCATTCGGCAAATATAATAAAAATATTGCTATTTGAAAAGTTAAAACATTAACAACACTTCAAACAAATTTAAAGTGGGATCGAGAGATACCAGTTGGGTGAGGAGAAGAGCTCCACCAAAATAAGAAAATATTGGATTACTCGTTGGAATCTGATAAAGATTCTCTTGCTCTGGAGTTGGATAATAATTTGAGGTACTTAGATGACGTCATCCTAAGCGAAATAATTGAAGAAATTTGCAACTGACGCTTGTGCCATTCGATATATGATTTGCACCAAGTTATTAAAAACAAATAGTATCGTATACAATAGGATTGCTACATCAAACTGAAAAAGAAAAATTTAACGCAGTAATGGAAAACACAAAAACACTATTCCATCGAATGCGAAAAGTTCATTACCTTATTGTTAAGACGCGGTAGTTATCTGTGGTTAAATCATTAGAACTGCTTAGTATTCTTTAACCTGTTCTGACTGATATTTATTTCAAAGCAATGGCAGGAATGAGTTTTTTCTGAAGATGACGAAACAGATAATGACAATAGCGAGGCAGAGGAGGTTGGTAATACTAGCATAAGCAATAACGTACATGTATTCAAGTTACATTTTATTCAAAATACTTTACCAACAGTCAATGAATCCTATCTAGGGGAATAGGTGACTAATGATGATTTATCTATATAAAAAAAAAAAATGACTTCCCGGTAAACCATACCTTCTTTTAAAATATTGTGAGAGTAGACAATAGAAAATGTCAGGCAATTTGCAACTCTAAGTAGAGAAATATCATAATTAAACAGGCTTCAAAAGAGACTAAATTAGAATATGCAGTGGTTTGTGACTGGCATGGCTTCTACAGATCGGGGCGAACTTCTTGTTTTGGAAAAAGTATGAGACTACTTTACCACTGATAATTTATGTCAATCGCTTGATGAATGCCATTCCTGTAATGTCGGTCCATATAGAAAGAGCCTTTGGTGTCGCATCCAGTACCTCTCATAAGAAAGTGCCAGCCTGAGCCATGAGTAGTTTCAAAGGATAACCATTTTGAAATCATTCTGTAGAAATATCAACTACTACCTACATATAAATCTTCTCAAGTGCTGTTTGTGAAAAGGGATTTTAAAGACAGCAATTTTGAAGAGAGAAAAGAACCTTATGGAAAATGACCTACCTAAAAACGAATTTACTTTAAGACAGTGATTCACTTTTACCTGTTCGTAGATTTCGCAACCAGTTTTGTTGAACAATGAGTGCCAAATTTTATTAAATTAGTTGTAATTCTGGAGAATTTCTTTAAAAAAGCACTGTAAGTTTATATTGTGAAAACCAGCAAAAACAGAACCCAACTTTTTATGAGCTCATTTTGCAATACGCGGTTTGTTTTATTCCTTGCGACCTCTAACACACATAACTTATTAGGTTCGTGCTTATGCAAGTGACATCAATTTTTGTGGAGTTACTTTCTCATTTGATTAAGGTATTATTTATTTAATGGTCTCTATTGTTACAAAAAATAAGATGAAATAAAATTGACTTATATTTTAAATCCTCTATCCTTTAGTTGATGGACCGTCCATATCCATGTCGATGCTGCATCATCGAGATTATTTGCAATGTAGCTACTCTTAGATTCTACACCACCCGTTGTATAGTATTTACCATTATCATTTTCAGTAGACATATTATTACTCAATGCACATTTTAATGTAGCTAACGAACCTTGCTCATTAGAAACACCAAAAAAGAAACCAATTACTTGAAATAATACCCAAAAGAATATACCTATTAAAGGTAATCTAGTCCAATAACTGAATAAATTCGTATTCATCACTAGACCTGGATGTAATGATATACATAATATATCAGGGTTTTTAATGGCCAACATTTTAGTAAATTGAATAAGAGATGTCTTAGAAATTGCATATCTAAACCATGTAAATATTATATCTGGCCAAATGTTCCATTTTTTACTTAATTTCCAATATTTGAATTCTAACAGATGACCTAATGAGGATAAGGATATTACTCTTCCATTACATTCTTTTAATAACGGTAACAATCGCATTGTGAGCAAAAAATGCGATATGTAATTTGTTTGTAACTGAGTTTCAAATCCATCCTTTGTTAATTGATAAGGTACTGCCATAATGCCCGCATTATTTATCAACACATCAATATGGGTTACGCTTCTTTGTAATTTTAATGTAGCACGTTCTACACTTTTCAAATCTGTTAAATCAATATGTATATAATGTATTGACCCAAAGAAAGTTCGTCTTTCATTTCTTATCTCTAATGGTAATGTATTTGTACGATCTGTAGCATCATCTATTATTGTTCGCATTGCCTTATGAACTTTATGTGAATTTCTCCCACATATATATATTGTAAAACCATGCATAAAGAGATGTAACGTCGTATAGTATCCAATCCCACTGTGTCCACCTGTCACCACAGCAATCTTTTCAGTCTTTGTAGGATCGAAGAATGGTAAATCGTTAGGGTTTAGCATCGAGGTTCTTACTTCTTCTTCTTTCTTATTTAATATATTCTATGATGAGAAATACGTTTGGTTTTCAAAAGAAGTCGTATCACTGGGTTCAAGAAATACAAATCAAACGTTCACAATATCCTCTAAATTTCAATATAACAATTGACTTAAAATATTGAAAGAGATGCGTTCATCTCTTTATGAAAAATCACAATTAAAAACAAACAATGCATTACGTTGTTACTACCATTTTTTTTTGTCTCGACTGTTCGCTTTTTCCTTGTCGCTACGAAGAAATTTTTCAGTTTGGCTCCTTCAGTACTTCAAGAGAAGTCAAATTTCAATAAATCTGGGGAAGATACTATCTACTTTGGAATAAATGTAACAAACTTATTTGTTTAATTATACATATGTAGAGTCCTACGCAATATGGAAAACACCACATTTAATAATTAAAATAGGAATCATGCCTTAAAATGAGTAAGTCAAATAAGGACATTGACATATCGTGTTATATATATATATTTATCTATTTAAAGAATACAAATAATTGGTGTACCATCTAATAAATCTAGAATTGAGACCAAATTGATACGATGGATTTGTAAAAGTAATTTAGATTTAGATTGAAGTTGTCATATTGCTAAGTTTCCAGTATTAAAAAAAACACACATAATGGGTTATTCCTTATTTTGCATCACTGGCACAGCGTAGTTCCTTCTGTCAATCTAAAAAATTATTGTGCGTCGCCTTACATAAGCCGAATTGTGGATGAGATGAAACCTTTAGTAATAATCTTAAGCCACTCATTCATTAAGTACAAACTATATGAGAAAACATATTTTTTTGTGTTTCTTCTTTAAAGATACGAACTAACTAGGAGATAAACATCTTAATTTATCCATTTTGCATTTACCAAACAAATAAAGAACTAATGGACTACGAAGATATACTTTTTGGTTTGCAACCATTATTAAACGCACAATCTATTACTGATGTTCCTTTACAGACAGTTTACTTAGATAGTTATCTAACTGTCTTGGACCAATTGGCAGTTAGTTTAAGATCCCCTTCAAATAGGGAGATTGTTGGAAAAACTGGTCTGCTTTCTAATTTACTGAGGGTCCTTTCCGATATCTTAGACATGGGATTCAAAGAGGATACACTGAGCAATGACAAAATAGCATGTTTTAAATTAGCCAATGAATTGATTAGATGTATCGCTAATGCATTGGTGGATAATGATGCTAATAGAGAAATATTTATCGGGAAACCTACAGAAATTGATCTTTCCAAAAGGAATGTAATGATCGACTATTATGTTGGTAGAATACTAAGTTTAATGAACTTACCAAATGGCGCTGATGAAGAATTACTTTCATCGCTACAAACAAAAACAATAATATTAATTAGAAATCTCTGTTTAGATAATGAGGCTTACTATAAGAGGGTAGCAAAATACGTTAGGGGTCCCTTATTCACTTTACTAAAAAACAGCAAACATGTGTTCGTAGATGATATTGAAACAGTGGTGTTAAGCTCTGAATTACTGGAAGAATTAATTGAAGTGTATTCTGAAGGTTTCAAAATTGAGGATATTTTATTCTTTGCTCAAACGGCGTCCCTTGTGGCCAACACTGTAGCAGATGATATCGTCATTTCTCAAGAAAAGGATCATGAAAATGAGATTGAAGAAGATCTTAATGTGGAATTATTAAACAATGTTGTACAAAGTATGGAGGTTATAGTTACAACAAATGACCGCGATGGTATCAAATACAAGGGATTAGATGATACAGTATCTCTTACCCAAAATGCATTACTCCAAGCACTGAACACACTGGGGAACAAAGAGTTTCAAAATAAGATGATAACGATGAGACGCCTTGTGTCTATCGTTGGTTTTATTTCAGCTAACGAAGGAGTTTCCAATAAGAATGATCGTATTATGTGCATTAATACCATAAAAGACCCAAAAAATGGATATTCATTGGCGTCATCGCTTATAATCTTATCAAATTCTGTCAATTCCAGATCAGATGTTGACGAATTACTGGAATATTTAAATATCGAGAGTATAATTGAGGCTACTACAGGGAACTTGACAGATCCTATGCAATTTTCTGGATTCCTAGACCTTTTAAGAAAATTATTGAATACATCCAATGCAATGTTTTTATCCATGGATACTCTGAGTAAACTAATTATTACACTAAAGGTGTGCCACGACCAAACCAAATACTTCCAAAGTTTACTCCCACTGTTGTTGAACCTTCTGAAAAAGTTAGTTGCTGTCTTACCAAGTAGTTCAATCTATTCTTTAGTGAATGGTAACGAAACATCCATTCCTACATTAGACATTACACTAAATTCTGGATCGCTCATTGCTTGTCTGGTGTTAGATAAACTATTAGTATCCAGGAATACTACAAAAGAAGATATTTTAGTAAAACTCTGGGGATCAGTATTTAGTTTCCAAGACTCAATGAATTCTAATGAAGGACTGACTATTGACATACTATTCCGAATTACCAAGACTATAGGTATTTATTTGAAGAATTGCAATCTTGGGGCTACTTCTAATAACCATCTATTTGAGAAACAATCTGATGGAGTAGCAATAATTCTAACTACTATCTTGGATATGAAAGATAGGAAAGAAAATGGAGTTGAAAGCGTACTTAACAACGGTAAGTTTATTGCTGGTATGATATTGAACCTTACAAAAACAGAAACAACACTAACTGAGGATGAATCAAACCTCAAGAAAATTGCAACAAAATTCTTCTAAACTGTAGCAAATATATAGAGGAAATGAGAAAAATAAAGTAGCAACAAAAAGACAATTTCTTCAACATTAATGTTATACTCAATTGATCTTTTCTAAGTTTTGTAATTCACTTAGCATATATTGTAAAACTATCTAACGAAATGTATATAACCTAAGAAAAATACAAGCACAATAAAAATATTTTTTTTTACATATTATAAAGTTAGGTGTAAATAAATACATCAACGGCTAGAAATATAATTCCGTTATGCCAAGGAAACCACCTCACAATGTTCCTCACCGGTTTTCTAATTATAAAATTTTAACAACTACGTAATTACGTGATCAAATAACTATAGCTTAATAGTTTGATTTATGTACTGGAATCAACAAAACCCATGCGAAGTAGAACTACGTCGATTTTAATGTTCTCCCTATTAGTTCTCAACCTTTTTGATTACAAACTTCACACAACATCAAAAGATACAACCTAGACTTTCTTACTGCTTAGATCACTCCCTACTCATATAATGAAATTGTGTGATACATCTCAAACATGTCATTGTTTATTTCAAATAGTTGTTGAAAAATTAATCAAAAATACCACCTTTTTATCGATGTAATATCGTGACTTGCCTACATAATTTAGACAAGAATTTGACATTCCAAGACACTACCGTACAAAACTGACAATATATCATTTCGCGATGCGGCGCAAACTGAAGGATATACCACACAAAATCAGAGGACTCTCAAAAGTACCAGAAAAGACACGCTCTGGAGTCTTAAGATTCACATTTCGCGTTTGTGGGTTTCCATTTGGGTAACTACTCGGTTTCAATTTGAGAGCCATAAAGAACATGCCATATCAATTGTCATAATTTTAAATAACAATAACAAACACTGTTACAATAGTTGTCAATCACGGTGGCGATGGCTACATAAGCATGTAGCTCACTGGAATCATTGAACCAAGAACTATTGATTCCCAGGATTGAAGGAAATAGGAGACTTTAATGACATTGAATCGACTTTATTAGCTTGTAGTTCGTCATTTGCTTCCTCTATTCTGTTTTACATTTATACTGTAGTTTAGTACTGATTCCAGTTCTTTTATCCCTCGATTAGTATGAAATAGTTTAAAGGTTCAATTTTTTTGCACTTGATGATATAGTTTCTTCAACCATTTTATAGGAATACACATTCAATTGATCCCGCATTTACTTCATAAGCCCCTACAGCTTTATCTTGTCAGAACAATCATGATGTTTATTGTAAAAATAACGTAAATCAAAACAATAGAGGTTAAAAAGTTTTGTTTTAAAATATTTTTGAAAAAATCTGTTGAAATGTTGTTTTCTTCCAAAAATACCATATGATATATATATACATGGATATATTGGGTCCTGAGATTCTATTTTTGAGGAACCTCCATGTTTTCTACCATCTTCAGACTATTTATATTCAGAAATTTATTTCCTATTTCACATACCTTTCTTCTTGAATAGTATTATAAAGACAATATATCAAAATTATTATCAGTATAATATAAAACCAGTAATCCCATTGAGCCATTTTATTTAGGTCTCGTCCATTCCTTATTTTTTACTCTTTATTATACCTTTAATATATCATTTAACCACAATTTTTTAAAATGTTATTTTCTAAGTTAATTCCACTTCTCTCAATCTCTGCCTCTGCATTAGCTGCATTCAACAATGAAACTGCAACATACGTTGCACCAGAAGATAAAACTACTACCACCTTAGCTCCAATTACATCTGTCGAAGCTAAGACTACCACATGGACTCTAAGTGATGAAACAACTACTTCTTTCGTCACCTTTACCTTTTACCAAACACATACCCTTTCTGCTCAAACTCCAGCTACTACTACAACTGCTACTGCTGATACCGATGCCGAAAATAAGGAAGCTGCTATTACCAACGTAGTCGGTTCTTCCGAGGAAACTACTTATTTGACTTCCACTTTGTATTCTACCATTACTCAAGGTTACTCTAACTCCACATATCAACCTTCTGCCCCAACTTCAGCTCCATCCAATTCTGATTCGAATATTAAAACTGTTTATGTTACGTTAGAGCCTGTCACCACTTACATCACAATTACTGCAGACCCAGTTACCTCATTTGTGACTGTAACAGCAGATCCTTCTACCGCTTCTATATCTTCTAGTCCAGCTCAATGGTCCAACAATACCAACACTAACTAAGGTTAGACATATTTTCCTACGTTAAAAAGCTTCTAAAAATATAAGCGAAAATTACTTATAACCGATATTCAGTTACTACTAGCTTAAGCTTTTTCTAATAGCTTGCTACATTATATGTTCTTATATACATTGTGTATTTCTGAAGGGATAATCCCTATTATGCTATATTATTGTAATATTTAATTTTTATTTGAATGCTAATGTGTATATAGATATATTCGAATCATCAGCTAAACACACCTGACCACTACATAAAAAGGAATCCTTTAATATTTATGACTATGTAGCAATCATATCCCTTTCTTTATAATAAGATAATGCTTGCTCTCTGAATTCAGAATATTGCATGATATTAACCATATTTTGTTCCAATAATTGATGTGCTTCTTGGATCTTAGCATTTCTCTTTAATATTCTGTATAAAATGAAAATACACTTAACGTAACCTGGGCCATTCTGAATTAATTGGTTATACTCTAACAAGTTAGTCGCAAGAGGTAAACATCTACTTCCAAGGTCTGCATCTAAAAACAAAAGACACTTTTCAATTTCAAAATTAGTTTTCATTCTATAATCAGAACATACAGAAACACACTGTTTTGAACATTCTTCAATTATTGTTAATGCTAAATCATATTCTCCAATAATTCTCAGATATCGTACTTGTAACATCTTAGTACACATTCGCTCATTATAATTGAGAAGCTTAAAATTTGTGGTCTTCAAATAACGCTTAACGATATCAAGATTATTGGATTCAAGGCTTCTGTACATTTGATTAAGTTCCTCAACTACTATGCTTGGTCTAGAAAAGCTGTCATATATGTTTCCAAGAGATGGAAATCCAAGTTCGTCCCAGAAGTGTGCTTTGAAGTGCATCAAGTAGTTTAAACCTTTTTCTGATTTCAATTGCTCCATAGAAAGTACACTATACTTATAAATTGCTTCAAACATGGAAATCAAATCATCTTGATGTCGAAATAGCGTTACCGAATCAAACCTATACGCACTTTCGAATATCGACGCATCGATAGAATCCGAACTAGATTTTAAAAATCTTGTTATCTGTTCTACCTTAACATTAAATTGGGCAGAATGCTCAGGATGATTTTCAATAAACTTTATTATCCGTACAATTATTAAATTCAATGTAATTGAATCCCTATTTTCTCTTGCAACCTTTGTTGCCTCGTCAAAACTTTTAATTGCAAGTTCTGCATCATGAAAGTGTACGTAGAAAGCTGCTAAACATAATGAAGAAATATGGAAATATGCATCCGTATTTTGACTTAGAACATAATCAAAATAGTTGTGTAGAGCCCTGAACGCATCATCATATGAATTAGTTTCTAGAAACTCCAAATACTGAATTATATGAATTCTTGGGAACAGGCTTTTATTATGCAATGATATGTCATTGATAATCGATTGGACAAATTTGTAAGAAGGATCATCTTTAAAGTCAGCTGTATCATTTATTAAATTGTACAAATACCAATCTAAAATATTCTCTAAATGATTGGTAGTAATTGTCAGGTCTGGAGGTTCACTACGCTCCAAATGTTTAGTAAAATTGCTGAATATATCAATCATTTTTTCATCTTCTTTGTATTCATTAGATATCAATCCCCATGATATTAACGATGTATTTATATCTCTGATGGATGGTTTGAAAGTCATATATAGGTTGGTTTGTTTAAATCGATAGACAAACTTCTTGAAACAATGCAGTAAGAGATTCTTATCTTCAAATCCACCTATTTCAACTTTCATTAGAGAATTTACAACATATTTTCCTAGGAAACTTCTTTCCGTAAAGTACACAATATTAGTTGACGGGTTAAATTTCTTTCTCTCTGTGATTTCTTTCGTAGTTTTCACTAAACACAATACATTAAGCGCCTTTAACATATTATAGAACGTTTCTAATGTATTTATAGATGTGATACAACTGATATAATCCATTAAGACGTTATCCATACCTTCAATTTTTGCCAGACGTTGAATTATCACTTCCAATTCAGGTATTAAAGGTTGAGCAAGACCGTTATAGACCGTTTCTCGATTTATGAGTGGATCAAACGAACTGGACTCAATTGTTGGGCCAATGAGCTCCTCAAACACCTCCCACGGAATATTGGCTCCTTGGATACAGTGCAAGTAAATAGAAACTAGAACTGCTAAATCATAGGGTGTCAAAGATACCGTTACTTGAAAATTCATATCATAAAATAATAAAAAGATAATTCTACACTATTGATTATTATTTTGTTTTTGATTTTTGATTCGGTTACAGTAAGTTGTCTGTGTTTTGTATGTTCGATATTTAAACCTTTTTTTTTTTTGTATACATTTATGTAAAGGTCATTAAATGTTAGGTTACGAAATTGCTAACAAAGCGTCGTGGTGAACAAAATAATTTCACCTACCTAGGAACCAACTCTAAAAGATTTAAGTTTGTATTTAAATATTGTAAAAGACCCAAAGTTCATTATTATGTTAGTGTCTTATTTGATGAATACAAATTATTATTTATTCTATGAATGTTTTCTTTTATACAGAATGATTTTTATTACACTACCTATATAGTTAAAATATTGTTTTTATTCCAAGTATCTGTAACTTGTCAACAAAGTGGCACAATTTGGAAAGTTACCTGGCACAGGAATTAATATACGAACCTTCCTCCTTTTTTCGTTAACTTCTGTCACCAGCGCAAATCCTAATATCGATGATTTAGACACATCATTAGCTTTAGCATGTTTGTCAGCGAACGTAATACATATTAATGCATGCTGGATTGAACTTGGTGTAATCTGAACCTGTTTCAGCTCCAATTTATTAACGGAGGTATTCTCTACATCGGTATTTCCTGGATCTAATAAATTGATTGGTTCCCATACTACCAGGTCTTCATAATCAATTGACACAGAAAATGGACTCAATGCAGTGTTCGAATTACCATAAAAATATTCCCTAATTCCATTACGTTGTTGTGATCTCTCATATGTATCATCCGATTCTATTACTCCAGTCAATCGAGGTAATCTTAATAGAAAGTCACCTACAAAGGGTTTAAGTACCCGAGATACTCGCTCGAATTGGGCCATATCATCATCATTGCTCTCATCTGCAATTATTATAACCAAATTAACTTTAAAATTTTGAATAATTTCGACCAATTCTTTTAACGTATCGTCTAATTGTGATAAAGGTGGGGTATTTATTATACAGCCTGATCTCTGTATCAACGCATCTCTTTGTAATCGTTCACCTACATTTTCTGCTAACGTCTTGACTGTGGACATATATAATTCTCTGTTTTCTGGAATCATTTCTAGCCCAAATAGTTTTAATAGAGGCTGTTTACTATGTAATGATGTTGCACCACTTGTCATACTCTGTCCCCAAATCGGTAACTGAACATCTAGGATATCAGATATAGGTGTCGCAGAAAGACAGCCTGGAGGACTGAATATACTCTCCTGAGGGTTCAAATTGATGAACATTGGTTGATATGACTTGAATTTGATTGTATATGAACATAATGTTCTACATAGAGCTGTTTTCCCTACCCTTTTATTACCTATGACCAATACTTTTGGACCATCAAACGTTGAATTCCTCATCTTTTCTAATGCAAAATGCAAATTGTATATGTTCTTAGCTGAATCATTCGGAATGATATCTTCACCTTCAACTGCTGGATGAGGGTCGGTACCTTTCCATTCAAGACAGACTTCCTCAACGGCATAAACAGTGAAATTCCAATTCTGGAAGTTATATTCAATATTGTTTGCCAATTCAGTACCAAAAATTTCAGCAATACCTGTAAGAACTTTTATGCTCATTTTGGCTTCTGAAGGTATTTTAATCTTCCAAAGGGTGCCCATGGGAAGGATTTGAGTATGTACCTCATTAACGTCGATATATATATCTGGAACTTGGGTTGCCTCAGTCAATCCTGGTAAAAAAGACATTTTGATTTATGTAAAGTTATTGATTTCTGATTGAAACTAACTGAAGTGTTCTTTTGTATGTGTAAAATATATCAATTAAATTCCGAATATATCAGACACAGTGTAGTTCTTTTATAGCAATAAACAAATTTTTCAGTATCGCTTAATTATTAAAGCTATTGTTGAAAACCAAACAGAGGATCCAAACTCTCTAACAGAGAAACTAGCAGCGACATATTATAATTAAGAAGAAAAAAATACATGAGGGGTTGATATATGAACTACTAATTGTTAGTTCATTATATATTGTTATACAAGAAGTATATATATTCTAATCTCTATTTTTGGCAATCAATTCAGGATTACTTCTTAAAGCCCATTCAGTCCAAGAACCATCATAAAGTCTGACCATCTTAAATCCTGCATGTTCTAGTGCTGTTTTTATAATAGTACCAGTGACACCGGTACCACACATTGCGATTGTTGGTTTTTTAGGATCGATAGTGTAACCTAACTTCTTTGTGACTTGATCAATACAGGTAGCCATTTCTTCAGCAGAGTCAGGGAATGCTTTAGTTTTTTGATTTAAGATTTCATTAAATGGTAATGGATTAGCACCTGGAACATGACCCGAAGGGATCTCGGGCCTTGGTTCTGGAACTTTACCCTCAAATCTGTCCAAAGCTCTCGCATCAACTACATTGTACTTAGATCTTATATCTCCACTTTGAACTAAAGTAACCATATTTTCATAAGGAACAACTTCATCAATGGCTAAACTATATTCAGCTTTGTAATCAGATGCTGGATATTCTGAAAATGTTTCTTTCTTAGTAGTATCTAAAGGATAACCAGCTTCTTTATATAAGTTAAAATTATTCAATAGGTAAACGTTTGGATGTTCAAACAACCCAATTGTCCAGGCACATCTAGGAGCACTGAAGTTACCAATTCTATCATAGACTACCAGTATATCATCCCCCTTCAGGCCTAATTTACTCATTCCTTTATTAAAGGTATTCAAGTCTGGTACCATATGAGGATAAGGAGACTTTGCATCCTTGATTTCATCGATATCGAAATACACTGCATGTGGAATACGTTCAACGTTCAAGAACTCTGCTTTGGCATCTTTGTTTAGATTTGGCATATACCAAGTGGAATCAACAGGCACAACTCTACGGGTTGTCTCCTTGGCCACCAATTCAACAAACTTCTTTGGTGTAATTAATTTATATAAACTCATTGTCTTTGGTAGTATAAGTTCACTTGTAGTTCTTGATTGTTCTATGTTACTGAATTATTTATATGTATCCGTGATCTTTTAAATAATTATCAATTGTTATTCGTAATGTCTTTTTTTTTTGTTTTTTTGACTTTTTCGTAGTTCCCTGTTTTTATCACATATACTTAAGTGTGGCTTACAGAGACATAAACATATGACAAGAATAATTAACGAACGATATAACAAGAGGTAGCGTATAAAGAAGATCATTGTAGTATTTGGAAGAAAAAATGAGTTCATGAAACTAGCTTATCTTCGAATGCTGTAATTTAACCAGATATTAATGAGTCACTTGTTGCAGCCAAGTTACTTTGGTTATTTCAGTACATATTGTATTGTATATACTTCAAAACCAATACAGAGAATCATTCATGGTAATTATCTAATGTAGACTTAATATCACTCAACAACGAGCTATCTTTAATATGTTGCTACTTGGTATATAAAACTGTTGTGTAACCATAGTAAAAGAGACGGTCCGTCCCCTTTTAAGCAAATCTTGAAAAATATCAGAAAAATATGAAAAAAGCTTTGAAAATTTTTTTGAATTCATTTTAGGCGATGAGATGAGATGAATTTTGCTAATTTTTAATACCAAGGGAAGATATTTGAGAAACAAACATCAAATCACTAGGTATTTAATTGATAATTATTATTGATATACTTGTGATACTATACAGTAAATTAAACTTATTTAGCCACACATACATAATGCCAGTTAGTAAAACTTTGTCCAAGATCAAAAAGGGTTTAGCCAAGAAGGGTAAAGTGACCATCCATCCAAAGGGCCGTAAATTCCAACGTTTGACCAGAGCTACATTACGTGAGGAGAAGATAGCTACCAAGAAGAGAGCACATAATGAACGTAAATCTAATGAACTTTCCCGTGTGAAATATATTCAAAATCTTATAAATTTAGATTCCTTTAAAAATAAGACAACATTTTCTACCGAAGAGATCGCTGTTTTCATTAATCAATTCATAGAGAGAGATGATGAGGAATTAAATGATTTAATAAAGAAGAGAAGATCCAATCGTCCACCTACTACAAAACAACAAATGTTACAAAGTAAAAGGGACCTAGAGATGGAAGAATTCCAAAAAGGATTTTTGTGTCCAGATTTAACAGATATTAAAAACGTTGAATTTTTAAGGAAATGGAATAACAGTTTTGGTTCCATGAGTACTCTGAAGTTGATGAGAATAGATTCTGATGGTAAACAAGTTGTTGGTGGTGGCATAAATACAAGTGATCCAGTACCAAATGATATTGAAATGAGTTGATCTTAAGATACACATGGTTCATTATTAGGCACATATGTGTCTAATAATGAAAAGAAAGCATTTAAGCACCCTTCTTATATACAGATATTAAGATAAGTAAACATATAAATATATAGAAGAAATCGATTGTACATTATTAACCAGGAAGGATAATAGTTCTACGCACTATTTTTTTAAATATTGTAGTACATGTAAGACAATTGCTTTCCTTTACAGATATTCAGTATGCCCGTGTAAAATTAACTAGCTCGAAAATTAAGTGAAAAAATAAGTTACAACAATTAATTAAAAGAGGAAATATAATACATAATGCAATCAAGATATAAGTCTATCAAAAAACATAACTGAAGTAAGACGAAGTCTCCAAAACACACATATATAATTTAGTTTTCCAAACAGAATGGGTCGTGATTTAATTAATTTGGACAATGTTTACGCTAACAACCTCGGTATGCTCGAGAAGATTTGTAAGACTGTAAATCCAACTATTGAATATCCAACTCACTATTTTGATGAATTGTTCCCAAAAGATACCAAGAAAGATACATTTTTTGCCCAATTGGCTTATTACAGTGAAATCCCAGTCGGTGCCTGTAAAGCTAAACTATATCCAAAGAAGAAAGGTGATACATATCCAAAAGGTGTTCATATTGAGTCCATGAGTGTATTAGAACAATACCAAAACAACCAGATAGAAACTAAGTTTTTGAACTACGTTATAGAAGAATGTAAGAAACATCATCAGCATAATGTTTACGTTCATGTACCGGTAAACGCTGAAAAAGAAATTAGTTGGTATAAGGACAACGGTTTCGAATCAGAGGGAGAACCATTAAAGGAATTATTCAAGACTACTGAAGGTCCTGTCGATGGTATGTTGTTGAAGAAACATATTGATTAAGAAATTAGGAAGTCAACGTGAATAATTGCATCGTACATACACAAACACATATATATTTTGTATCACGGCTCAAGAAAATATTTCTATAATAAAAATTAATATTTTATTAATATGCAAAGTATGCATATATATATATATATATATGATGCTATTGTGAGAAGGCACATTATTATATGAGCAAATACTAGGTAACCCTTTCTGATGCTAATATATGTGGCTATTAAAGTACCATCTGAAAAAAAAATTGTTGAATGAAATTAAAACGAAAATTTATAATGGTGTCTCTCAAACTAAAATCTTCAAATCCTTCATGAACTCTTCTGAAGAATCCGAAAACATTTGTCCAATTACTTTCACTTCATCGTTTGCCAGTTTCCAATCATGGGTGCTGATGGCGTCTTTGACACCTGGGAAACTCCAAGGGTTATAATCATGAGACTTGAAAAATTTTTCGTTCCATAATGGTGGGCCAAATAAAACATTTTTATAAAAATGTCTATTGGGGAGACCGTATTCATCACACATAAGTTTGTTAATTTTACTTAGATGTTCATTCCAACGTAATCTATTTTCTCTGTTTTCTTCATTCTCAGAACTAGTACCTTTTCTCCAAACTGAATCTTTCCAATGATTTAACCATAAGTTCCATGAATACCCAGTTTTTTTCCACTTCAGTATATTTCTGAGCATAGCTGCTAGATCAATCTTATGTTTATAAAGTTTTAACATAGATTGTACTGATGTGTCTATTTCTTGGACATAATCTAGGACATCAAATGGGATGATAGGATCATCTACCAATTTTAAGATAATTTCGATTAGATAAAAGATGATATCTTTAACATTATCTTGATTTTCTTTTTCTCCCAATAACTCATGGAGCATTTCAAATGTGTCTTCAATAGTTTCTATCGGTAACATCCGTTCTTTTACAGGTGGTGAAGCAAGCGCTGCTGATGGGATACCATTAGCAACGAATGGGATCCAATCACCATATTGTTGAATGGGGCATGTTGTGACATTAAACGTACGCATATATTTGGCCTCCATATTAAACAGAGATGACATCAGTGGATTTGTTTGGATATTAATTTCATCTGTTAGACCTAATTGTGAGATATCGATATACGAATAAACACCATCATGAATGGGCATCATATCCAATTCAACTTGTTCGGTTGAACCAGCAAAATTAAACTCAGAACCACCAAAGGATGCAAAATATATGGTTCTTAATGGTTTCCAATTAAATCTATACTTTAGGTTTTGTAATACTTCAACCAAATTCATTAGTGTTGCTGTACCAAAATTAGGGTACGATGCTCCGGGACCATGTACAGATCTCGCAGATCCTATAATAATAGCTTTATCATTCTGTTCTCTACCATCAATCCTTCCAATGATATTATAAACAGGTTGTCTTCTCTTTTCAACAGTTTTACTCTTTAAATCAATCCTCAGATCATTTATGTTACCACTATATTTCCCATCTTTATAAAGAAGACCTGTTCTAGAAAGTTTGGATAATAATTGTTCCCCTTGATTTCTTGTTAAAGTCACTATAGGAATATTTGTCAATAATTTAGAATCTTCGGGGCTTATACCGTTAACTTTACTTCCATAATATCCAGGAGTCAATATATCACCTGTAGCATATTGTGGTAAACCAGCAGATTTCATTTGTAAGACATCTTTATTACCATTATAATCTTGTGAGATGAATATAATCCCTTTGGCATTATATTTTTGTGCGGTTAGTATCTGTTCACTAACAATAATTTCTTTATTATATTTAACCAATAAGATATAATTACCTGTATATTTTCCTAATACAGATATTTTATGCAATTGTTTTAATTCTTCATCGGTACCATAATGACCGTAAATTAAACTTAATTTCTTCAATTCCCCATTGATAGTTAACGGAGTATAATTTTCTTCTGTTAATTCTATTGTAGTTAATTCTTTTAGATTAGTGTGAAATACAGTTAAAGTAGAATTATTTGTTGGATAATTTGAATACGTTTTCAATTCATTTTCAAAAACTTCATCTAAGCCTTGTTTTTTAAATGATTTCATAATATAATCCTTCAATAATACATCACCTTTTGTACCAGATCCATGAGATATGCTTGATAAATATTCCATATCAGTTTCAAATTTTTTCAAATTTATTACTTTTTTAGAATAGTCAAATAATATTCGTTGACTTGAAAATGAACCCTTTGAACCCTTTGCAATACCTGTAGCAAAATCTCCAAA
The DNA here is from genome assembly GCA_030571355.1 of Maudiozyma serrabonitensis. Classification (NCBI taxonomy): domain Eukaryota; kingdom Fungi; phylum Ascomycota; class Saccharomycetes; order Saccharomycetales; family Saccharomycetaceae; genus Maudiozyma; species Maudiozyma serrabonitensis. The sequence goes on along the minus strand of JAJLXS010000042.1, from coordinate 12,472 downwards.
GAATACAATTACCCAAAGCATAATAGTCATAATGGCAATATATATGAATCTCTTTAAGATTAAAGGGTTCCCAAACCTATTTAAATATCTATCGATTTCATTATTCATTACTAATTGCATTTCGTTTAATGGATTTACGATATTTTTTTGAACAGGTCGTATTAATGCTCTATTCAATTTATATTGGATGTATTTTAATTTACTTAAGGATTCTGGTAATCTACCTCTTTCCATAAAGGAATCAATATCTTCAAAATCCATATCACTTGAATAATATGTAGAATTGTCAAATTCTGTATCGTTATCATTATGTGAGTCGTAATTTTCAGAATCCAAATCGAAATCTATACTAATTGAATCCTGAGACTGAGAGTCTACTCTCTCATATGTTGGTGGATGTAATAACGATCTTTGCGCTGTAGATCTTGAACCGGATGTTGTCGGGACATTCAGGTAATCCCGAGTCATCTAAAATAAATATATTATATTATGTGTTGAAATGTTTCTCCTATATCCTTAATTTGAAACTTAATAGGAGTAATTTAATGTAAGTTGTTATCTAAAATTTACTCAATATTTGTCTTACCCTTCAATACCAATATGTAAGGCGTTTACTTTGCAAAATTGAGTCAAGTAAAAAATTAGATTAGTTTTGGGTATAAAATTCTATAAATCTTGGTACTGTTTCGCAGACTCTCTATTGTTCATTCATTTATTAAAAAAAAATAAAAAGGAACAATAACAGGTACCTTTTCCACTTCTAAAATCGAACAAAGATATTAGTATAACGTTAAAATGTCAGTTGAGTCTATTATGTTTATGTGCCTTTTGCCTGGTGTTATGATTGAAGGCGCAAACAATAGGTTCAAGTTTTTTCATTGAAAGCTGTCAAAAATGATTGAATGATTTGTTCATTTCTAAGCTTTTTGTTTTTCTCTCTCGCTGTGTCTCTTCACTAATATCTGTACCGTTTACGGTAATTCTCAAACAAATGAAAAGATTCTATCATAATTTTGAATCGAGTCAGTGAGAGACACGGAACGAAAAATCTAAAAAAACTAAAAAATTTAGTTAGTGGCACTATGATAATTTTAACGTGATTTGATTTACTTGTCAACTTCACAAGATGTAACTTTTAACATAGCTGTGTAGTTGCTTTGATATTTTTGATACTATTTCAGGATACTAGTTTGGGTTATATATATATATATATATATTGGTTCTTGAAACAAGGTACCAGTATAAGAAAGACTCGTTTTGCACCTATACATATTGTAAAAGAATGAACAATCTAAGGGCGAACAAAGCAGGTGGTAGTCCCATAAGTAAAAATTATGCACCATCTAACAGTAATAATAATAATAATGGAGTATATGATCAACCTACGATCGATAGCGATTTGTTACAAGAACAAAAACAGGAAATATATGAAGCCTTTTCACTATTTGATATGAATAATGATGGATATTTAGATTTTCATGAATTTAAAGTGGCATTACGTGCATTAGGATTTCAATTAGAAAAGAAAGAAATATTAGATTATATTAATAGATATGATCGTGATGGCCGTCATTTAATGCAATATGATGATTTTTTCACAGTTGCAGGTGAAATGATTTTAAAGAGAGATCCAATTGAGGAAATTAAGAGAGCATTTCAATTATTTGATGATGATCATACTGGTAAAATATCGTTTAAAAATTTAAGAAGAGTTGCACAAGAATTAGGTGAAAATATGAACGATCAAGAATTGAGAGCAATGATTGAAGAATTTGATATGGATGGAGATGGAGAAATTAATGAGGATGAATTTATTGCAATCTGTACTGATAATTAAAAACTCCATATATTTTGAATTTTTCATGTCTCACTCGTTATATTAAGTGTATTTTTAAAGAAAGAAATACACCAAATAAAAGTTGGTTATCACTAATTGAAATAAAGTGATCCTTCGATGTAATTTTATATATTATTTAGCAAAAACCTCATTAATGAATAAGAAAAAAAATATTATACGATTTTTGTTTTGTTTGTTTTGTACACACATATTTATATATATATATGTATATGATTCTTATAATTTTTGATATTCTAATGTACCTTCTAATTTTTTAACTTCAGCGACCTTTCTTACAGCTTTCATTAAATCTTCAGGAATAATATGATCACGATCATCTCTAATGGCGAAAAAACCAGCTTCAGTAATACAATTACGAATATCAGCACCATTAAACCCATCACTCATTTTAACAGCAGCATCAAAATCAAATTCACCAATTTTTTTAACATTTGAAGTATGAATTTTAAAAATTTCTAATCTACCAGCTTCATTTGGTAAAGGAATTTCAATTTTTCTATCTAATCTACCTGGTCTTAATAAAGCAGGATCTAATGTATCAGGTCTATTTGTTGCCATAATGATTTTAGTTTGACCTAAATTATCAAATCCATCCATTTGTGTTAATAATTCCATTAATGTACGTTGTATTTCACGATCTGCTGAAGTACCTTCACTAAATCTACGACCACCAATAGCATCAACTTCATCCATAAAGATAATACAAGGTTCATGTTCTTTTGCATAAGCAAACATTTCTCTAATAATTCTTGCAGATTCACCAATATATTTATCAACAATACCAGATGCAGGTGAAAAGATGAAATTTGCACCAATCGTTGCTGCAACAGCTTTAGCTAATAAAGTTTTACCTGTACCTGGTGGACCATATAATAAGACACCCTTTGGTGGTTTAATACCAACTCTTTGAAAAATTTCAGGATTTTTTAATGGTAATTCAATAACTTCTCTTAATTCTCTAATTTGTTCAGTTAAACCACCAATACCATCAAATGAAATTTCACCTTGTTCAAATGATGTCATATTATATACTAAAGGATCAGTTTCTCTTGGTAAAATTCTCATAATTGTTAAAGTTGTAATATCTAATGTAACTCTAACACCTTTTTTCAATTTATTACGATCAACAGAATTTCTAACACCAACAATATAACGTGGACCTGATGATGCTTTAACAATATATTTTTCTTCAGATAATTCTTTCATTACTTCACCAATTAATTGACCAATACTTTGTAAAGCTTTAATATCATTTTCAGTTTTATTATATTTTTTCTCTAAATCCTTAATATTTTGTCTACGACTCTTTAATTGATCATCATAACGTCTATGTTCCATTAATTTTTTTTTAAATAAAGATAAAGTCTTATTACGTAATTCTTGTTCAGGATCTATAACAGGTACAGGAGTTGGTTCTCTTGAGGCATCGCCAGTAGATTCATTAGTTGGTTGATTCTCTTGTGTAACATTTGTACCTACATCTGCACTTTCATCATTTAAAGCAGCTAACAGTGGATCTTGTTCTTCACTCATTATAATTGTTTAATATATATATAGAGAGAGAGATAGGTTGACTTTTTTAAAAATATCTCTTGGTAACTCCCCTTTTAATTCTATCTCGAGAGATTGTTTGTTTGCTTCCCCAAAAAAAAAAGACAAATAGATTTTATTAATATTCAGTGAAAGTTAAATTAACAACAACTAAAAAAGATATTGTGACTTAAACAATTTATTTGTATATCTTTTAATAAATATCCAGTATGATTATCAATTTAATCTTTACAATTTATATTGAAGTACATATAATTATTCTTTTTCATTTGTATTTTCTTTATTATTTCAATGGGTGGCAAAATTCATACCCTGTGCAAACCGAAATCAAGGAATTTCCATATAGAAGGAAAAATAGGTGAGAGTTTACCATAAAAAGCGAAGAACGGGGAAATACTACTTTTTAACAAAACATTTTTTTATGTACTGTGAATATTGTATTGGCAGTTTGTTAAACGTTTGTATTGCAAATAGCGAGTGTGTTTGTTTGTTTTTTAATTTTTCGTTTTTTTAACTTCGCGCCGTCTCGGTCAATTTTTATAAATTTTTATATTTTTACAGAAAAACAAACGTAAAAAGAGTGCAATTTTTGTGATGTGTGTGTTCTTCTTATTAACAAAGAGATGCGACCAGTTTAGTTTGTCCAACTCTCTATTTTTTCTTCTTTTTTTTATTTTATTTTTCAGTCATCTAAGAAAAATTTTGTTAATTGGAAATAGAACAGATGAGTATATTTAACTTCACTTGAAGTAAGTAAGTACAGATTTAAGAACTGATTCCTTTGTCTTTCTAGATAATCAGTGATCAGGTAGAAATATATAACCAAGAGTGCATAAACATCTAGAGTGAGAAGGATACAAATATGAAAACTCTACAATCGTTTATCTTTTGTGGGAAAGGTTCAAATTTATCACCATTATCTAATCCAAATATTGATCCATCGGTAAATGATAAAGAATTGAATAATATTAGTGAGTTTAATGTTGAAGCATTAGCAAGATTGCCAAAAGCTTTATTACCAATTGCTGGTAAACCAATGATTGAATATGTTATTGATTGGTGTGATCAAGCAGATTTTTCTGAAATTAACATTGTTGCACATACTGATGAAATTGATTTTATTAAAGCAGGTTTAAAATCTTTTTTAAAATTAAGAGATCAACAATATGAATTAATTGCAAAAGCTTTATTATCAACTAATCATACTCATCATTTAAAAAAACCAAAAAAAATTAATTTTATTTCAACAAAATCTTCATATACAAGTGAATTATTACAAAATGAATTATTAGATAAAATTCATAGAGATTTTGTTATTTTACCATGTGATTTTATTACAGATATACCACCACAAATCTTTTTGGATCAATATCAAAATAGAGATGATGATAATATTGCAATGGCAATTTATTATAAAAATTCTTTAGAAAATGTTGTTGATAAGAAACAATCTCATAAAAATAAACAAGATGATAAAATGTTTACATTATATTGTGAAAATCAACATACTTCAAAACAACCTGTTTTGTTAGATACTTATTCAACAAGTGAAGTAACAAAGGGGAAATATTTAAAGGTTAGAGATCATTTACTTTGGAATTATCCAAATTGTTCAATTTCAAAAAAATTAATTAATTCATTTATTTATTTTTGTTCTTATGAATTAGTTCAATTATTAACTAAAGATGAAAATGATATTAATAACAATAATTTGTTAACAACAGAAAATGGTTCAAACAATACTAACAACAACAACAGTAGTAGTATTAATAATCTTAACGATAATATTAACAGTAGTAATAGTACCGTAAACAATTCTATTAACAATGGTATTAATAGTAATAATGGTAATTCCATGGGTCAAAACTCTTTAATCTCAAATAAAAATAATTTGAACGGTACTGGTAAAGATAATAATAATTCTCCTATAGATCCAACTTTGATTTATCCATCTTATTTAAGAAAACCAAATAGCTTGATTAAGGATACTATTAATACAAAGAGTTCAATAGCAAAATTGTTTAGAGATTTAAGTAGAAGATCATGGCAACATTCTACTGAAAGAGAAACTATCTCCATTTTTATTCTACCAGAAGAATCTACTTTTATACGTTCTAATGATTTGAATTCTTATATGGATGCTACTCGTTTTATCTTAAAGATTAAATCTAATTCAAGTAATTTACCTACGACTTCAACAATGTCCTCTACAATTGGTGCAGATTCGATTGTTGATTCAACTGCTACTTTAATGGAAAAGAATAGTATTAAATTGTCTTCCATTAATGCTAACTGTACTATAGGTAACAAATGTCGTATTTCTGGTTCTATCTTATTAAATAACGTTCAAGTTGATGATGAATGTATATTAGAAAATGTTATCATTGGTCCAAATGCTAAAATAGGGAAGAAATCTAAATTGACTAGTTGTTACGTAGAAGGTAATTATATTATTGATTTAAAGAGTAATTTCAAGAATGAAACATTAATGAGAATATATGATGAGGATGAATTTGATGGTTATGGAAGTGATGCCATTTATGATTCTAATACCGACTCTGATGATTTTGATGAAGAAGAAAGTGATGATGGAGAGTACTACGATGATGAAGAATTTGAAGATGATGGTCTCTTTGAACGTTAAGAGAACTAACTCTTCCTAAAACATCAGTTTATTCATTTATTTGAATAGACTCCATATATTGAACGCATCCCATATATATTTACATATATATAATACTGTATAGAAAATTATAATTATTAAGATATATTTAAAATTAAATTGTTAGAAATAGCCAGCTGTACTGTAGATGTATTATGTTACTTAGTAGTGTTGTTTGTCTTGCTCTTCAATATATTATTATTGCTTGTGATTATATTGAGAAATTCAATTACGCAGAAGGAATACGAAAAAATAACATCGCTGGAAAAAAATGAAAATATTTGGAAAAAACGATGAGGTTCCTACATTAATTACACAATTACATAATTTAAGAAGTGCCACATCTTGATTAATTTTCTATGAAACATGAAAATAGATTCTTAAGCATTCTATTTGTATTACAAGTATAATATCAACAACCATATATTTATTTTATTTTCAATAATGTCATTTGCACAGATCGTAATAGGACCACCAGGTTCAGGAAAATCAACATACTGTAATGGTACATCACAATTCTTTAATGCTATCGGAAGACACGGGCAGATAGTAAATATGGATCCAGCTAATGATGCACTTCCTTATCCATGCGCAGTCGATATTAGAGATTTCATCACAATTGAAGAAATTATGCAAGAACAACAATTAGGCCCTAATGGGGGTTTAATGTATGCAATGGAATCCCTGGATAAATCTATAGATCTATTTATTTTACAAATTAAATCGTTAGTACAGGAAGAAAAGGCTTACTTGGTATTTGACTGTCCGGGTCAGGTTGAACTTTTCACCCATCATTCCTCACTTTTTAAAATCTTTAAAAGATTGGAGAAAGAACTAGATATGAGATTTTGTGTAGTAAACCTTATAGATTGTTACTACCTAACATCTCCTTCACAATATATTTCGATTCTATTATTGGCATTAAGATCTATGCTTATGATGGATCTGCCTCAGATCAACGTATTCTCCAAAATCGATATGATCAAATCATATGGGGAGCTTCCGTTCAATCTTGATTTTTACACAGAAGTACAGGACCTGGATTATCTTCTACCGTATGTAGAGAAAGAGAGTAATAGCGTCATGGGTAAACGTTATGCAAAATTAACTGAGACGATAAGTGAAATGGTTGCAGATTTTAATCTTGTTTCATTTGAAGTACTTGCTGTGGACGATAAAGAGAGTATGATCAATTTACAATTATCAGTAGATAAGGCTAATGGTTATATATTTGGGGCATCCGAGGTTGGTGGTGATACTGTATGGGCAGAGGCTACTAGAGATCAAGGTTTACGTGAGAATAATATCCAGGATAGATGGATAGATAATAAAGAATTGTATGATAAGGCAGAACAGAAGAGAAGGGAAGATATTGAAAAGGATAGAGAGATGCAAGAAAAAGAGATTGATGTAGATAATGAGGATGAATGGGATAGAGCATTAAAGGATTGGGAAGAAAAACAAGGTACAGATTATGTTAGGTAAACAAGAAATATATGTATTTATTAAACAATAGGTACCTTTTTTGACTTTAATCAATTTAATAAAAGCTATATGTTGTTTGCGAATCATATATTCATACAGTTTGTTATGTTTTAATTGCATATGTTATGTATCAAAACGAATTCAAACAAATGTGACATTTTAATGTCGTTAGAAATATATCTTATTCAATCCCTCATTTTTGTCAATGAAAGGAATGTCCGTTATTACCAATAAACGAAAGTTAATCTTGGCAATACTTAATACACATTGACTAGGAAATCAAAAAAGTACCAAATCTAGTATGTATTTCTTATATTATTCAAAAACTACGTAATAAATAAAAAAAATAAAAAGAGATTCAATGTCTCGAGGTCAAACAAGGATTTGATACCAAAATAAACATACTTAGATTGTAATTACAAAGAAGTGCAACCTAAGTTCAGTGAAACTAATATCACCCTCAAGAAACTGGAGATAGTTATATGGATAATACGTACAGTTACTTGTAGTTACACGTTGGTCTGTGTTTCTCGCTTTTTGCTGTCATTTTCTTGCCGAAGATCCAGCATCGCCATATAATTTTTCGTACACAAAATGCCGCACAAGACACCGAAAAAAAACCAGCCATTTTATCTTAATTAAGTAAATTTCCTAATTCATTTTATATTGAATTTCTCTATTGTTATTGTTGACATTTATATAAAAGTTGGAAAATGCTGGCTTCAATGGACACAATTTATACAAGTATGAAAGTAGAACTGGTAAACCTGGAAACTTATTGCTAGAAGACTTGAATAATACATGCATAAAGGAGGATCATGAGGTTAGATGTGTGCTATTATTTTACTGGGTTCCTTTAAATTATGCAGTTCCATCTCTGGGACACTTGAGGATAATGATATGATCTACAGTAGTATAGTTAAGAGAAGGGAGAACCCTTCTTTGATAAATCTCCTCTTGTATTAATTTGTGATTGGTAATTACCATTCATCTTGGGGTGTTCAAGTTGCAAGATAAAACGTGCATTCATATATATATGTGTGTATAGTAGCGTTTTCTTGAATGAGTATTATCAGTTGGAAAAATGTTTAAATTCTTTGCATTAACTAACCAAGAATAAATTTATTAACCAAGTATATATTAAAATAACAAGAATATCATAAAACTAAATATTATCGATCACAAAATAATACTGAAAATTCAAAAGAGACAAAAATATAATAACAATGCCTAGAAAATTTTTAGGTCAAAAGATTGAAAGAGGGGTGGATGTTCTAAGACCACCTTCCCTTACCTTGACTGCGGAGGAACTCTGTAAGATCCCTCCTGTTCCAAGTAGTGGTTCTGAGGAGTCATTAATTTTACAAGAAATGAATAATAATACTGATAAACCACAACAAAAAAAATTAAAAAGATTATCAAGACAATACGGTGGTACTATTTATTTCAAAAAAAGATTAGAATCTGTACCTGAAATATTCCTTCATGATTTAAAGAAACGTCAAAATAAAGACAATGAACATTCAAATCATATTCCTGCTCAATTATTATCTGTCGAAAGGATGCCTGTTATTAAGGAAACTAATCTTAAAAGACAGAATAGTATCCACAATAACAAACGTGTTCTACAAAGAAACTCCAGATGTGTCTCACAAAGTCCATCATATAGGTATTGTTCTGAACGTCCAACAATGGTAACATCTAATCTACACCGTGTCCAGCCACCAAAAGTTGTTATTCAATCTCCAGAAATACCACATTCAAGGCCAAAGAAGTATAATAAAAATGTTGAATTGAATTTACATCATCCAGGGTATAGTAGAAGTACCAATGAAATTTTATTTGATGAAATATTAGATGCATATCGTGCTGATGAAGAATGTCGGTCAATTCCATCCATTGATGAAGATATTATCTCATTTAATCAAAACAAAACATCAGTCTTGAATTCAGAAATTGAAAGAGTATTGGAACATGTTCAAAAAAGACAAAATATTGTTGAAATGAATAAAAGAATCGCACCACAGGATGGGGATCTAGGAGAAGACCAGTCAAATAAGAAAAATAATTCAGAGACATCCTCAATTGAGTCTGGATCTAATCATATTAAACATTTGAGTGATCTTATATCTAGCCATGATGAATCTAACGGTAGTAATTCAGATGTATGGACCGAGGATGATTTAGATATTGTATCATCTAGTTCCAACACAGATGGATATGAAACTGCACAAGAGACAATACCATCTAGTCTAGAAATCGCAGATTTAAATATACATGATATTCCAGTTTCTTCTCAAGAAAAGAGAATCTCCACACTTACGAATAGTAATAATAATACATTAAAAAAGGTATTATGTCATAAAATAGCCATTATTCCTGTCATGTTTGACTTCGATGATGGATTTGAACTGAGTGATATTGAGGGAACTGATGGACATATACAGACTGGTAAAAGGATTGCATATGAACAAATTCTTTCAACTCACATAGTTCATTCGAGTATTTCTTCTTCTGAGACTTCGGACATCGTAGATGACTTACAAGCCAAAATTGATAGGATATCAATTATAGATTCAGATAATACCCCAAGCATATCGAGCAGCATCTATTCTTGAGCCTTCTATAAACTTCTAAATCACTAACATATACTATTAAACATATATAGATTTGCTTCAATAATATTTATGAAATTACTAATATCTTCCTGTTGTTCGATTACCAAATTATTTGTTTAATTTGTTTATTAACAACAAAATGCATCAACTCGAGTAAACGCGGGAAAAAAAGTATAGAAATACGCCATAAAGTTGGTGTGATAAATATTATATAATAACAAATATATATATATATATGTGTGTGTATGAATCACTTAATCAAATTCAATAATCTTTGCCCAATTGGAAAAAATATAATCATTAAGAAATTAAACTAAAAATGGCCCCAACACAATTAGAGATTAAAGTTAAAGCTTTAGAAAGATTAGTAAAGGAGGAGAGTTATTATCAACAGGAGGCTAAAGATCAAGCCGCTCATGTTGAAAACCTGAAGAAGGATCCTAAGATCGATCCCTACGACTTAAAGAAACAAGTAGAAGTCTTGGAAGACACTCAAAGGTTGCTACCTACTCTATATCAAAAGATTCGCGAATTTAAAGAAGACCTCTCTCAATTTTTAGCATCTTATAAGGGTATAGAAAAAACAGAACCAGCTACTGCTGCTTTGGAGAGTGCAGAGACCCTTTTAGCTACAGTTGACCAAAAATAGGTTAAGAAATAAATATTTCATATTTTTAAAAGTAATTTTGGAAGCATTGGATATATCACATGCTCTTTCTGGCCATTTGGGTTCATCGAGATTAGGATATTTAAATTATAAGGAGAAATATATGTATCTTTTTCTGTCTCTAAAATATCATGGGGAAATATATAAGTAAAATGTATTATATAATTATATTGCTATAAATTAGACATAAATCCAATATATGTGTGTACGGATATATATATCTTCAACAATTTTTATGATCTCATTTACGACTTATGAAATTTAGTAGTCCAGTTAATTCGCTTAAAAAATTGAGCCATAGCTATAACGAAAGGTTATATTTTTGACCTCCAAACAATGCACAACTTTTAGAAAATTGTCTAGAGCTACATATTTAGAGCTCCTAGCATAGTGTTTTGGGGATATGTACCGAATAATATCAAAAAGAAGTTTACATTATAAGACTTATCCATCTATTTTTTCACTCGATACAAAACAAACATTTCAGCAATCAGCCAAAAATAATAAATTGTATCATAATTTGAAACAAAAGATCGAAAACAACCAAATATTGGTTTCCTCAGAGATATCAAAGATTGAAAATGATGTAAACTCTTTGAATACACTACCAATAACTTGTTCTGTGATTTTATTGGAGAAACAAAAAATTAATACAAATTCAATTGTACCTAATTGGAGGAAGACTCCGACATTGTGGTTTAGAATAATAAGAGCACAAATGAAAATATACAGAGAAGCCATAACTAATTCATACAAAATTCATAAGCAATATAAAAATGTATCGAGCATCTTATATTCCAATCAACAGCTATTAAAAGATTTAGAGTTTAATTCACTAGATAAAAGTATCACCAGGAAAAGCTTTGTTGAAATGTATAGAAAGAATGAATTTTGGAAATTACCTAGGTTCCTAATAATGTTTTTCATATTTGAGGAACTATTTCTGGTAATGGTTTATTTATGGCCAAAATTGGGACTTAGATCAGCTCTATCTGTGGGTGCATATAAGAAAATTACTGAAAGTCATCTATTCCAAAGCGATCTTCAAAATAAGCTGTGTGGAACCGTGGGTATTGGTAAAAATATTTCATCTATTTCGTCACCATATGATCTGGATATAAATACTTTGACGAGATTACTTCAACAATTACCAACTAACGAAACTCCACATTGGAAACTATCGATATGGAGGGCATTTAACCTTAAATCAAAAATTGCAAACCTCGTGGCAGACAAACATGAATATTATGTTGTAGATGATTGGTTACTTCTAAGAGATATAATGAGAGAAGACTCTGAAACAACAACGTTTTCTAAAAGAGAATTGGTTAATATGATTGCAGAGAGACAACTTTATAAGAAAAATGAAGATTTAAACATTATGGTCAACAGTGATAGTGGCAAGAAAATCCTACTGTGGAGAATGGTTCTTTATTGGAGTTTTAGATTTGATAATGTGGATATATTATCACCCACACAAAACTCAAATTTTACAAATAAATGGGGTGTCAACAATGTGTCAATTCTGAACTTCTCTGGAACATTATCGGAATTTGGTGATAAAGTAGATATATTTGATGAGCTGCATTTAAATTATTTATCAAGTAGTAAATAGATATATATATATGTGT